>JAJEKV010000038.1:13152212-13577064 GCA_021234155.1 Isoetes taiwanensis | reverse complement strand
TTGCTCTCGCACCCGTTTCCGGTTACTCATGCCTAAGTCCATTTCGCTAAACTCAGCGGGAAACCGAACAGCAGAGATTGAGCATTCTTCATCTTCCAGCGGAGGCCAGTATCGCGCTCGCGGCAGCCAGTTTTACAGCTTTCGTTCTTGTGGCTAAGGCCAGTACTGATGCGTTCATATCGCAGCAAAGGGAGGAACCATTTCCTCCTTTGAAACTGACGGCAGGAATCCAATTGCGCGCCACTATGCTGAAGAAAACCACGCAGGCCTGCGGTCAAGACTCGCAGGCCGAGGCTTATGAAGTGGCAAAAGCCGGGTGATGCGTTAAACAAGTCTCAAAACCTCGCGTTATTGCCTTTATTGGTAGCTCGCAGATGTTTCCAGCTACCAACGCCAAAGATATTGCTCAAAAGAAATGCGTTTTGGCCGTGGACAATATAAAGACCAGGAAAACCAGGCTCCGGAAGATGGCGGCAACAAGATCAATTATGGCGAGGCCAGAAACAAGAAATTATCGATAAACGATGATATATGCTCGCCCAGCCAGCGCTACCAGGTTGCCGTTCAATACCGGCAGCAGGCGATACGCTGAGGAATATTTCAAGAACGAAGCAGGCCAGAACAGCGAAGAGATTTCCTAATAATGGGGCGCAGGAAAAACGACAAGCGCGTTTTCATAGCCGGGCGGAAATTATGAACGCGAAGAGTTGCATTCAGGCGGTGATAAAGCCACGAAGGCATGGAGCGAAAGCTCACCGGGTTTAAACCTCGCAACCACTGCGGGAAAATCGATTCGCCAGCATACCAGAGTAGAATACCAGAAACGGGCGAAGGTGAGTCGGCGTGAATTTGCCGAAATTATTTCGGCAAAATTCACAATCAGTCGAAAATCGCGGCATTCAGCTGGCCATTCGATCTCGCCCGTCTGCCAGGCGCAAATATCGAATAATCATTGCTCTCATTACTCCGGTCCGACTCTCGCGTAACCGCTGGTGAATTGGACACTGCAGTATCTCAAGTCTCGGCGTCCTGAAGGGCAATTTCTTAATCATATTGAATATTGCCAAAATTCTGTTCGTCATCCTGGCCTTGTGGTGACGGTACGGCATTTTTTGGCATGTGGCAGAATTGATGCCGGTTGAATATGGCATTTTCATGTTTCGGTATTAACTTTTTGAGATCGCGATTCGGCGATTCTGTGATGCAAATTTTCTTGAACATTATCTTTGTCCGAAATTCAAAATTATGGGGAGGTTGCGAGATATCATTAACAAATCCGGCGAAATACTGGCGTTGTACCGTTGGATGACGGGCGGGGATCCGGACACGCTTCAGTATCAGTTATCAATCAGGTGCCAGGGCCGGGGTATCTGATTGTTGATGGCGAATTTTGCGGAGTTCAGAGCATCCTGGCTTTAAAGGCATCGATATCTTTCTGGTTTTGAAGCGGCGTATTTTTTCGCAGGTTCACCGTAATATCATATCCGTATGTCATCCGGATACAGTTTTCGGCGGCGTTACGTTTTGCCTCTTTGTTTCCCATCTTCGCGGCGGTTTGGCGTATGCCAGACAAACTCTTCATTCTTACTCTTCGATGAAAGCGGAAGATGGTGGCATTGTGACGATCTTCGTAGGGCGAATCGCGGGCGTATTACCGATTATGCAGTTGCTTGGCGAAATCAATGTCGCGGTGAAGTTCAAAGGTGAAATTCATGTCTTCGGCGGATGGACTCAGGTTTTCTTTGATCAATACGCTGGCGTGGTTGGTACGCTCGGGTTAACTTCGTCCGGGACGTAATGGCGCGAAAGTTCAACGGGCCGTCGGGCGGCATAACGTTGAACGCTATGGGCCGGAAGCGGAGATAACGCGTTGATTATCGACCGATCAGATATCAATTTCCGGCTTCAGCTGCCATTCCTTCATCGAAGTCATGCAAAACATCAATGCGCGATACTCATTACCGGATGATGACTGGTTCACGGGTTTGTTTTGGGGATATTGGCCTGCATCCTGGATTTTGTTTTGAAGACGATCATCTCGTTGAAGGTTTTGCGATTCGCGGGTTTGGAAGAACTCTCGTGGCTTCGGCGATTTTGCCCTTGATGGCCGGGGTGTTCGGAAGGATCTCTATCGTAATTCGATTAAGGAAGCCAGTATTAAAGTTCCGGTGAATTCTCCCGATGCGTGGAACCGGCGGAAAAGCGATCAACGATAAATAAAGGAAGAACCTATTATCGGTTTCCTCGTTGAACATATAAAATACGAACCGAGCGAAAGGTCAGTGCAGGAATCGTATTGATGAACGTCGGCTCGCTTAAGGACAAAGCTTGTGGGTTCACCGGCAACCGAATTGACGTCTGGGATTGGTAAACCTCATCGCGCGACTGAAACGATTGATGATTTCAATGTTTTCCGGTGGAACATCGGTATCCATTTTAATATTAAATTATATATCAATTTATAGAATCAGAAATAGAACAAAGCTATGAAATATGGAATTGGGTTGAAGATTCAACATTCACCTCATTTGTTCCCTATTATTCATATCGCGATTGCTTGTTTTGGAAGATAGATCATCGATTTTAATCATCGATGAACGTGGATCGGCGATGCGAAGGATCTGTAGACAATCGCCGATTCGATCAAAATATGGAATCATCGTATGCGATGATCGACAATTATAATGAGTCGAGGATCGTAATGACGATAACAAAATTCGCTCATCGTGGTTTCAATCGTCAGACCTTCGGATCGGAAATGCGATAGGATATTAGGTTGGTCAGACCGAATTAAAATCCGGAATCGATTAATTAATGATTGATGGTTGTATTTAGTTCATCCGTGTCTTTAAATCAGGACGGAACTTCGTCGGTTATGGATTAAAGTTCTCAACTGATTCTATCAACTGATTTCAACATTGGTCAAAGTCGATTAAGTCGCGGAAGGATCGTGATTCGATATCGGAACGCGATGTTGATATAATTCTAAAACATAAATCGATCATGGAACCGACTTTGACCGGCATAACACCACCAACCCGTACTATCTTAAGCGATGGCCAATAAATCGCGGGGTTGTCAAATCTTAACCGCGCGAATTCGTTGGAATTCGATCTTTGAATGATGAATCTTTCCATTACGAACTGGTAATATTAACCTCAATGCAATGAATATGACATCTTCCGATTTGAGCATACGTAATGGGATTTAATCCTTTACCGGAACTAATGATTTTTTCTCACTATCGATTACGCTGGGCATATGTTCTACAATTCATCATACCGGATTCCCCAAAGTTTTGAAGTCGTTTTACGCTTCAAAGATTTCAGTCGGAAATTATCGGACATCAACAATGCGACTTCGGGTTGAACGAATCTTATTTGTTAAAATTGATTTGTTAATCAGGACCGAACCTTCGGCGAAAAATCATATCGGGTTAAATCGATATCGAATCCGGTAACGGTGTAATATTTATGGAACCGATATCGATTTCGGATGATTATCATAACGGTTTTCGCGGCGATCGATGCTTGGTAAAGTATCGCGATACCCGCCGGATCACGGAATGGAAAACAATGGGGACTTGGAAACCGATAGCGGCTCATTGCAGGTCGGCTGACAGTTCATGCAGTGGAAATCAGTAGCTACCAATTTCTCAGTTTTTGATTGCGATGGAAATTTGTCAAAATTCGTTTCTCTGAGAAATGCAGAAACCGGTTTGGGACTCAATGATATCTTCCATCATACCGGTCTCTGCGTATGCCAAAACCAAAAGCGACGAATTCGGAGCATCAACATGGACCAAATCGCCGCGCATCAACCAGTCTGGCTTCAGTGGCAAGATTCGCCGAGGAAGTCACGGTAGCTAATTCCTCAAATTTTTGACGGCTGAGAATCACGTCGGAGTCACGCAGTACACTCGATGGGAGTTGCTGAAACAGCAGATTGCCGTCTCTCGATTCGACCAGCCTATCATCGGGCCTCGCCTCTCCTCGAGGTTTTATATCACCGTCACCAAAGAACTTTCATCCAGCATCGCTTTCAGAATTAATCGATCATTATGGAAGCGAGTTTTGATCGCCATTTTGTAGCAAAGAATGTTTTCAGGATCCAGATATGGCGTTTTCATTCATCTGGCTGCCTGTCTTTGGAATCTATACGCCAATTGACAGTCGACGGCGATATTGGGAAAGCGCTGATACACCCGGTGTCAAAAAGGTATTGCTGTGTTGGTATTATACTGTATTGATACTGCCTCCGCTTTGAAGCTGGATTCTATCTGGCTAAAGAAGGAATCTATATCGACTATTAACCATTTTGGTGCTAACTTACGACCCGATGGTGCGAAATAGAGTGCCCACCTAAGAACGGTAATAAAAATTATATAAAAATAAAATGCTGGTTATAAATACATGATGGGTACGACTTATTGCGTCGAAATTTTGGCGTTAATGGCGCTTCGGTGGATGTTGGAGTTTGTTCGAAAGGCATTTGGGTATACAGCCATAATATCTAATTCTCCGAAAATAGATTCCATTGGAATAGGTACCGCAAGGTGCTGGTATGACCGAAATACGTACCGAAAGATTTCACTATCTCTTTCGGTGGGCCAGGTTAAGCATCCAAACTCTGCAAATCATAATACATGCGCCTATGAACAAAACCCATGCTAAATCATTTTTATAATTGCTATATTGCTTGATGTCCGCCATCCATATCTGCAATCCTGAAATTCCGACTATAACTATCATTTTATCTACTCGTGCAATTTCACCCTCCATACGCCAAAAACCTCGCAATCGGCGACTCTGGAATGCATCACCGATTTCTTTAGCGGTAAAAGCCGAGGTATGGATGGCGTTGAAGCGATCTGCGCCAAGACAATCCGCGGCATCATTTTCGGTAACGGTTATCGCTCATCGCCATGCATTATCGGTGAGGATTTAGGGTGAAGCATTCATCTGAAGGGATTTGGTGGGATTTCGCGTAATGCTCGTTCCCGATTTACTTCAATTCTTACGCAATGATCACCCAAATACTTAATTCCGATTTCACATTTCGGCTACCATAGAAGTATTCTCTAAAGAAAGCGACAATGATCGCCTTAAGGTAATGTGAAGAATGCGCGATGCTGAGCGCACGAAGTTCACAATAGGCGAACATTCTGCAAAAGACGCGACTCCCTGAAGCCATTCGGGGCCTCCGTAGCGCCAGCCGATAACAAATCTTCGATGAGTTCAATGCCGACCGACGTCTTCGACAGCCTCGAAGGCTCCTTGAAATGGCGCATCGTCCTGAATAAAGTTGCGTCGCAATAGCTTCGCGGATCAATGAAATCGGTTGGTGGTAGCGTCGCTCCGGCGAATCTTCAATGATCATCTTTACTGATCTGGTATTACTTCTCGTAATCAATAAAGAAATCATCTGATTTCATCCGCGTCATCCACCAGAACAAGGGAAACATGGCGGTTAAATCGCTCGATTGCGTAGGTAGATATGAACAAGCGTTGGACTTACCAGATCGTGGATGGACAGGTGCGTCAATGATCGACGTGGGATCGAAGATTTGTCGTAGGGTAACGAAGGATCGAAGGCGGATATCTTCCGCAGTTCTTCAAAGCACGGGCCGAAGGTTCTTCGTGTTTGATGCGTGAAAACCATCATTTCGTAAAGATATTCTTCAGAGTATAGAATATCCGGATGAGCGGCGATTCGGCATATATAATTTGGCATCATCGACGATCAATGAATTGACCTGCGCGCGGTAACGACCAATTGGGAATTTGGCCATGAAGCGTCGATAGAGATTTTCATAGCAAATACCAAAATACTGGGCTGTCACTTTTTCATCATCATGATAATGCGATTCAATGCCGCCAAGCCATCGGTTGCTTGGCTTTTAGGACGCTCATGGATTTGGATTGTTGCCAATCAATAAGCGAATTTATCCGTCAGAAGGTGGAATCAATGGAATTCCAGGAAATGATGAAGAGGAAGGATATCATATTGCCCAGCTTCAGTCGCATTTGGATGAAGGAATATCAGCCAGTGGTTTTGTTTAGCGGACTATCTCAGGTGGTATTGCGATTACGGTGGAATATCGTCTCGTCAGACGATGGATCAATTCGAACGGCGCAAATCCCTATTCAGGAGCTTGGCGATCCCCGAGAGGTGATGAAATTAAGGCATTCAATATCGTAAAGTAATTACCGGTATCGGGATGGTCGCAAGGGACGTGGCATGAAGATCTCTTGGCCCGAAATCGGTATAGCCCGGTAGAGTCATTTTGGAAGCCATCATTTGGTCGCCAAAGTTGCGTATGGAAATGAAGGCCGGAAGGAAGATGACCGAAGATTATCAAATGAGTTGAATAGAATGAGTTGCGTGCGTCGACGGCATTATATACCCTTCGGTGAATGCGAGGATTCTTCGAGTTTGATGGAGAGTCCGCGCTTCCTCAACATTTGTTAACTCGAATATGGCGAACAGCTGATTCAGGTTCGGACGCACGTAATCGATAACCAATGCGTAAGTCTTCAATTTGAAGTTATGTCAAGATCATTACGATTTGGTGATTGTGCATCGTGATGATTCGTAAGGCGATTCAGGTTGGCGATATATGGCGGCGGGGCATTCCGCACCAAAACGATCAATATGCGCAACGAAAACGTATTCGCCAGTTCAGAAGCACAGCCAATTATCTATCAATTAAAGGGTGGGGAATCGGGTATCATGACTGAGTATTTGAAGCCATGGTTCCGATAAATCTTTCGAGGTTACGATATCTGCAACCATCAGCACATTTCGAAGTGTTATATGGATCTGTAAGGAAGAACAATGCGCGTTCAGTAGCGACTGGCGACGATCGGTACGGAACGTATTCAGCGATCTTTGAGATGAAAACGTTATAAATCTGATCACAATGGGTGAATTGATTGACCATGGTAAATCGATGAACCTGTTCTGAATCCGCGACTCATGATTGGCGGGCATTCGCTTCCGTTCTGGGAATGATATTACGGTACGGTGTGTTTCTTCGGATCTAAACAAACGAGTGGATCACTATCGATTCAAGATTTGGGTATTTTCATCTATCGATTGAGCGTTTTGAATGCGGTTTTATGATATTTGTATCAACTGATGATGGTCGCTATAATAACATGCAGAATGCGCAATCATCATCCGTTTCAAATCGTTGGATCATTACTCGACAAAATCATCGCTTCAATGGATTGGATTACATTGAACTCGATGATCGCTATGGTGGTTCTCGTTTGTATTTGAAACATCAATGTTTGGTTTTGAGAATATTCTGGTCTGGTGTTGTTTCGTTGGTGGATCCACCGAGTTCGAAACAATCCAACCTTCGAAATGGAAAAGATATTTCATGACATACCCTAATAACGTTCTTCGAGTTAACAATTGGATGCCGCAACATATTCCTTCATCTCAAAGCGTGATCCAGGAAAATCGCACAAGGTCCGCATGTGAAGACTATTCGGTAGAAGATTTAAAGACATGCAATTTAATTTCATTCATCAAGATATTTCCACAAAACTGCATTAGGCCGGTTATATCAATTTTGAAACTTGGAGTTCAATTCGTTCTTCTTCCAAATCAGTCGGAAATAGATATGCAGTCGATTGTTGTTTAAGGTGAATTATGTTGGCAGCGGTCGAAGCAAAGCGGCATTCCAGCGGCGCGCAAAGAGGCAGCTGTTGCGCCAGCGCGCGTATGTCAGTTCATCACCGCGCGGAAGATTCTGAAATTGGTGAAGAATGAAAGCGATGATCCCGGGTGCAACTGCTCCAGCAAAGCCCATTGAGAAGTAATGACGTTTTTGCTTTTAATTTCAGAGTCTGCAATCGCATTTCGTAATAGCGCCTTGAAATAGCGGGGAACGGCGGTTGCTCGGTTTCGCCGCCGCTGTTCCACCGCCGATTTCCGCCGGGTTCGAACATCAGTAAGCGGTGATTGTTCTGCCGCCCAGCAATCAGGTACAATTCGAAGATCGAAAATTACGCTTCGGCGGCCAAAACAGGGCTTAAAGAACCGATCATTTTTAAAGTTTTAAAGGCTTTCCTTAAAGTTTTATACATGATGCGAATTGTTTGTTGTGGAGTACGATTTGAGAAACGCGAGGATTGCTTGTTGAGTCCGTAAATGCGGGCAGTTTCACGCTTTCCGGTACGTTCCGATGATATTACGATTTTTGTAACCTTCCGGTTTGCTCATTATCACCATGACCAGAAGTGCGGCGCATTTCGTTATCTTCTTTCTCGGGAGATTCGAAGCGTAATTCATCGCTTGCTGCCAAAGATGCAGAACCTCAAAAAGCTCAACACCGCCCGGCGATAAATCTGCCTCGAGCGCATGGGCCAATACCGAGGTGGGTCGCTTTACTCGCTTCTGCAGCAATCACGCTCGGTATTCTCAACGGGAAGCTATGGTTTCCAGCCGGATGGCACGGTGGCTGGCTATGAAAAATTATTCCGGTATCACCGACTCGGCCCTCGAACCGATCCGGCGTGTACCGGGTCGGGAGATGATGGGAATAAGCAAGGTTTCCGGTGGTGCTGGGCGGTTCAGCGGGATTCAGAAATACCGGTCACTGCTGCTGACCATTCCCGGCGGGAACGCCGTCTGTTTCTGGTTCCACGGGACGGAATTATGATTGTTGATCACTCATGAACCTCACCGCGAATCAGCGGCGTCGCTCGAATGCCTTCAAAACCAAGGTTTGGTAGAAGGCAGGGATTCCGGCGGCAGCAGGTCTATGCCAACTTCAGATGCGTTCTTTATCGCTTCCGTAATAAAATCGCGCCAGATTCGGCGCGTTGCTGGATTCAGATCCGCGGTTGGTGGCGGCGGTAGAACGAAATGGCAGACTATCCATCGAACCTCATCAGCGGTCGCCGAAGAAACCATCCAGCTCGTCGAACATCGGCGCGTTTGAATCAAAAGCGTTGACCCGATTGATTTTCAAATACCTCATAATCCAATTTAATACCACTGAATGTATTCTTTCAGGGGCGTAATGAAGTTTAATGGATGCTCATCGAGCAAAGGGCGCTCGTTACGTTACCCTACAATATTATTCTACCAATTTAAAAGGCGCTTCGATGAATATCGAAATTGGTGGATTTGATATCTTATCCTTCCATTTGCTTAATGACCATACTTTGTTTATAGGTTTCGACTATCGCAAACTTCCTGGCGCGAATTAGCCGGGCAAATTCATGCGGCGGGTATATCGAACCATCATCGCAATGATCTCCGCCGCAAAGATTCGTCGCGCTCCGGATCGTTGTTGTTTATAAACCAGACGTTGTGCAATGCCAACTCCGCGGATATCACAATTACATCCAGTTGGTCGCGTTTCATCGCGTCGTTCTTATGCTTTGGCATCTAATACCTCGTTCATCTCGGAAGAACTGGGGATGGCTGGAAGGTTTCTGTATCAGTTGGCACTCTATTTTGGGTTATCCTATAAAGCGTGGCGTTGGTTTGTTTCGCGGACGCTCCGGCGGATCGAAAGGTCGTGATACCGTGCGCGAAAGATGGCGGCGGCGGCGATACCGCTAATAATAATGCATGCGGAGATCAGCGTGTATCAATGATGGCGGTATATCTCAAAATCCAGCCATTCTCTAACAGGATGGCCAGCCACCTCGCCCGCCGCGTATCAGATGCTTAGCGAAAGTAATAGGCTGCGGTGGCACAAGCGCATGTTTTCGCTTATGCACTCAACGCCATCATGGCGCGATTTCTTATTGGTTTTCGGTGATTCAATCATGCATTTACGGTATTATGGAGTTATGATTAATGATTGCGTAAAGATGTTTTCATGGTGGTTTGCATTGAATATTTGTTTTCGATATTATCTCCGATCTTGGTATTGTTTTTTAGTAATGTCAATAAACTGGAAGTTGGGGCCCGAAGAACCAAAATTTTATATGGCGCAATGAACCTCGCTACCAAATTAACATTATCCGCCAGGCCGTTCGTTTCAACATATTGAAATTGGAATCGCCGTTTGGCACGGTTTTGGGTGCTGTATTTTGCGTGGGCGGCGGAACTCAAATCAATCACCGGCCGTGGCGCAAAGTCGCCATTGAATCGCGTTCTCTCGGGCCAATATTTTGTAAGGTTTTTTATTATCGATTCAAAGGCTTCATTTTCATCATGTTTCGTCATAAACCGATAAATCAAATCTCTATCCGGTCCGGCAACTTTGTTGTGGCAAGATCGCCGTTTCAGAGTCGAAGTATTATTTGATGACGATGACAATCGTAGATATGTAATAGCGATATTCGGTAGGAGCACTACCGAGCAAAGACCGTTTCGGTTTTGTGGTCTTCCAAATGCGGGATAGTCTATGGGATCCACAATCATTTGGCTATAATAACAAACGTAACCATCGGTGTTTTCGATTTCCAACCGATATCGACATCGTTAAATATTCAGTATCCCGATGATCATCGCGGGGTTTGCATCTCTAATTTGGCATATTATTGTATCCACTTCACTACAGTCGATGAAATTTCATCCGTCACGTGATTTCACGATCTTTCAGATATTTCGCATACGTTTCTGGAATACCATTTCAAAGCGCTGGTACCGGGTTGCCAATTTTAAAGTCCCGCGATATCAAAATTCCCATCAAATTCATACGGTAGCGAATATTCATACGGATGTTGAAATCGGGGATGCGTTTTGCCCTCTTGTTCGATAAAATTCGGACTCTCGATTGATCAAAGGTCTGGCTCGTCGTATTTAAATATTTCATGCGACGTCTATACGCTTACGAATGACTGATTCAACCAGACCGATACAACGACTGGGTGCTGCGTATTTGCAAATGGCGGAGGATGATTTTCAACGCAGATTAAAGATAAAATGTGGCCGGAATGTGATTGGACATTATATAGGAAGTAACGCAGCATATGGAGATAATCGACGGCACCGATGCTATATGGGTAGTTCATCCTCGATATCGTCGATTGACTATAAAGTGGTTTACATCTTCGCTGCTATAATAGTTTGGGCGATCATGAACAGGGCTTTGCTTGGGCTCTTTGATGTCGAAGAATATTATTGCGTCGCGAAGGGTTATCAATAACTTCGACACAATCTTCCATCGGTGGTTTTATGATATTTCAATTTCACTATAATTTACGTATCCATATTATGGGTTATCAAATGATGCGTCGCATATATTGACAAACCAGTATCATCCAGTAAATTACTGATGCTTCCGGCTTATGCGCTCGGCGGTCTGAAATTCGGAGCTCTTTGAACTATACTGTTTAAAATAATGGTTATATGGTTTCTGTGGCTGTCTGCTGGGTCGCGATATCGATTATCCATGTCGCGTAATCGTATCAGCGATTTTATGTTTTGGAGTAAGGGTTTAGAAATCCTAAATTTGAAGGTTTAGGGCCTTACAGAGTTCCAGAAAAAATCACCGAAAGGATGTCGCCATGCGTCATCAGATGAAACGTACAGTACTATCAATCATGTATCTACTTGAATTCAGGGTTTTGGGATGTATCGATTATGAACAGGGGCAATAAATATGACAATATCTCAATGGGCATCATAAGGGAACGAAGATAGTCTTCAAGAGATTGGACTTCAAGCCGGTTGTTTCGAACAGTGGGATTTCTTCAAACTGTGAATCTGTATTCGCTCAGGATGGATTAACCAACCATTTATTAGGGCAAAAGGTTCGAATAAAGTTCTTCGGTTTATCAAGGCGATTTTTTACGCTTTCAGCGCAGGGCCACTATGAACTTTTCGCCACCCAGCCCTGGGACCGGAAATTCGCTTGATGGAATGGTTTGCTTCATAAAGCATCGGATCACAATCCTGAGGACCTAAACTTCATCCGCCAGAACGCCGACTTGCGTCGCGCCAGGATCCTTTCAGTTTCTGCAGATGGACGAAGGCGGAAAATGTTCTCTTTCTCCCCGAACACTTCTGGGCAAAACTTTCAAAATCAAATATAAAGATGCATCGCGTTTCCTCTATTTACCAGCGGGACATCAATTAAAGTGCGGTGTACGGATGATGGCGAACAAATCATCAATAAAATACCAAAAGCAGCCAGCCGGATCGATTTCGCTGCGTAGCACCAGCGCAAAGTAAAACGCAGCATTTACCTTGGAACAGATATTAACCTATCGATCTTCATAATCGCGCGGTAGAGCGCTTAAAATTTCCGCAGGTCTGCGCCAATGCGTGCCGACGTTTAAAGGCCTGCGCATTCAGATCACCTCGCCAATTACTTTATCAAACTATCATAGATTTTATTCAGCGGCTTATTACCGCTAAGGTGGAGTTAAGAATCGGTGATTATATAAGTATTGTTCGTACTTACGCAAGGCGGTGGGTAAACCGCTTCGAAGATGACCAGCAAATTGAACTTTCACTGGCATTGGTTTCCATACGCCATTCGAATCAGTTAGGATTCACCGTCATCTATTCAGCATACGTATTTAACGGAAAAGGGCGATAATCAAAACCAATCAGCCAGATCAGATCTCAGAAGGCGGCGAACTCAGCCGGAATCGATCTCGAACATCTCCGGGTTTATATCGTTTTCATTGTTGCCGCGGCTCTCATCAAAATATGGTGGCTGCGACATCGATAATGACTCACGAACTTTTCTCCCGCATTTTCACGGTATGCGAAATCGAAAGAAAATATCAAACAGCGACAAAATTCGCTGCCGAATATCAGAGCATCGCCATGAGATTTCACGATTTTCGTTTCAAAGACCGTTTTGCTGACGACTCACTATCAAATTTTCCGACTGGTCGCCGGAGATTATACCGAAGCGAGTAAATCGCTCGGCGGTATACCGGATGCGGCGTGGGTTCGGTGGCGAAGGCGGTTTGTCTTTCTTTAACCGGCTGGCACGGATGGAATCGAATCGCGCAAAGATATTTCCAGCCAGGGACATCTCAGTTTGCGAAGGGATTTAATATCGTAAACGTTTCGCGGTAATTCGATTTCATCATAACCGGTTCACCTCGTTTCGGTTTCTTTATCTGCAACCAGCGGATTGTTTTCACAGACGAGATTTTGCGCATGCGTCTGCCGACTATTACATGGGCGCATTACGCTAAATACCGTCGAACATCAGCACGTATGTTCCTTCCATTAATGCCAGAAGCTCAGGTATTAACGACTATAAAGCACCACCACAAAGCGTCTCGAAATATATGCGTCATCGGAAGCCTGGTTATGCCGGAATATCGTAATGTCTGCAAGGGTTTTGCGATGATGGCGTAAACAACTGGTTGGGCAGGCGGCGCTTTATCGATATCGGCAGCCGGAATTGGTATTTTATTGCAGGGTTTACGATTCGATTATTATACCGCGCGCAGCCTGTCCGGGTTTTGTGGTGTGGCGCTAAAATTATATGGGATGATTTATGGGTTACGTTGACGGCAATTGCGGCGGCGCGATGATATCGACGCGTATCACCAGGGATCGTATGCTCCAGCGCATATATGCGGTGCTCTATTCAAATCGTGCAGAATATATAAATTTGGTGACTGTCTATGAAGCGTTAAAGCGCCTATAGCGGCTGATTTTCACCGTTCATTCAAAATTAATATACCAATAGCGAATGGTAGGCGGAGATATCCCGGTTCAATAAGGCGATCATTTATCGGCACTCTTTCGATTGCCGGTATCGCGGAATCAGATCGCCTTCGATCCTCTCTCCCGTCAGGCGGTCAGGCTGCGATGATGAAATTATATCATTGGTGGCATCATTTTGAACTTCAAACTAAATGCGCATCACCATGCAGCGGTTTTGGCCGAAAGTATCGTTCTATTATTTTGCAGCCAATATTCGTTGGCGGATAAATCCGATATTTTCAATAACGGTCATCGAATTGTGCTGGTAGATTGAATGAATTGGCGAAATGCGCGGTAAAATGCCGGTCAGCGAAGATAAACAATTTCTATGGAACTGCTGTTATGCGGCGCATACTGGTGGGTAATCAATGAAGTTCGTGCAGGTTTGGTTTACGGATTTACAGAAACTGGCAATGGGACTTCTCGGTGAGGAACAATCGTCGTTGTTCAAGGCAAAATTCGACTACTCGATAAAATCTATCTCAGATCGGTAGTGGCATAAAGTAATGATGATTGTTTTCACTTTGGCGTGACGTGCTTGCGATCATAAACCAGCTGCCATGGAAGGCGGTAATATAAACTGGAACCAGCGATTCTGCGTGTTTTTGTATATTTTTCAGTAAAACCCTGGGTTAAGATACAATATCATCTCAGGTGTTGATTCCATCGGCTATCGCGTTCACCGAATATTATCAACGGTATGGAACAAAGTTTCTGGAGCCGAAGGGCGGAATGGTTTCATTACGCGGGAACTGGAGGATACCGTGAATCGGTTTTAATGGTTTTCGCGACATCGATAAAGATAGCGCCGTTCTCTCATTGCGCTCTCGGTCGAAATTTGGTGAATAACTGATTTCACAACGTTCCGAGATCGCGGCGATCATCGCGAGTTCGGGATCGCGATCATCATGGTACGCTCGGATCAGGCGACGTCATGGTATTCGGCAAAGGAAGCGTCCGTCGCCTGAAAGGCTCGATCACGGAACGGCAAATGCGAATTGATTTATTGGTATTGGCAATAATTTTTCGATTATTGGTTATTATCATCAACGGTGATATCGGATATCGGCCGTAAATATTAATTCGCGATAAATTTCAAATTTCTCATTTCGATCTCTTCTCTTCCGATCAATATCCTGCGATTCGCCAGCAATTCGGGTTGGGATAGCCAGCGTACGTATTCACTAATGAAGCGCGTACCGTTTGTAGTAATAGCGGGATCCATTCAATCTTTTATACCGGTCCATGGAAATATTATCAATACCAGTTTATGAAGTATACCGGCTGGTGCAGAAATTCGGCTTATGACGTTACGGCAATTAGTCAAAGATGAAAATGAAGCGCGGGATATACGGTCGAAACGGATTTCATCGATCGTCGGAAGCTATGTTCAATTGATTCGTTTCTTATCGTGATTATCTCGGTTTTCGCTACCGATGGCAGAGTTACAGCGGTCGAAGGACTAAACTAATGCAAACCCGACCCGCGGAGGTTTCCGTTTGAACCTCTGGGATTCGTAATAATGAAGTGGATTCCGTTATCCCTATCGGACTAAAATCCCTCGAATTTCCTCTCCAGATGACGACCTCCTCCGGAATCATGATAAACCATGAAAATCGCGGGCTGCAGTCGTGAACGCGGCGCGCAGGACAAAGTTAGTGACTTGAAGACGCGGATCGAAGGCGCCAGCGACTCACTTCCATCACGCCGCGCAAGTAGTCGAATCAGCCGCAGGATAGCGCGAAGAGATATTTCATCGTGGGCGCGGTGTCTCGCTGTTTCGCCAAAAGCCCAGCGTGCCAGCTTTGCTCCCCTGGGTAATTTCCGCGTCCGGATCGGGGTTGGCTGTTATCCGATTTGCCGTCGGAGACGCCCTCATCGACGATAGCCGATCTGCCGCGCGGTTTCTGCCACAAAGGCGAACATCAAACTCTCCGGCGGTTTGGCAAGTTATCGGGCCAGGTAAAGATCTTTAGACGGCCTTCTGCCAGAGATTTACGAGCGGGAAGGATCCCAGCGATGCGTGCGCATCGGGGCCGAATCTGGAGAGTCAGTCGTTAAAGCGTGTGCTGCGACCAGAAGATACCGGGGAAGGACGCAGGGCTAACAGATCGCTATCACGGGGTGGGACTATCCACTTCTTCGCTAGAGGATAGATCACCAGCACCGTTTGGCTTGAGAAGGGAAGAGATCGCCGACTCGTTTATGCAGCGGTACACGACCGTTCTAATGCCGCCCTTTACGGTATATGGGCCTTCTCCGAAAATTCCGAAATTGGGCGTGTCTTTGGAGATAAGGTAAAGGGATCGGCGGTGGCCCGAAATCAGGAATTTCTGACCTCTTGTGCAATGCATTAATTAGAGATTATAGCAGATAACGCGCTGGCATTCATTCATCGCTTCCGGCATTATTGGTATTCTCTGCTGTTATTGATTCCCGTCAGCCTCAAATTCGCCGGCTCTTTATGCTTTCACTTCCTCTTTTCACCTATCCGGTCTGCGGTCGCGCTCAACAATAAGCCTGCATGCTGCGATACCGCCCGATTTTTTCTTTGCTAACCAGTCGCTCGCTTGTTTTCGCCGGTCGCTGCTCATATCGATCATCTACGCCGTACCACTGATAACTTCCCAGCGATTGCCACGATCTTTAACTGACCATTGCTTAACGCTGCCGATAGCGATCCCTCGCTGTTGCAGCGCTGCTTCATTCCATGCTCCAGCAACCGCTTGCTCAATGCCTATCCAGCTTCGTCTTACGATGCTTGATCTTGTTCTATAACCTGCGCTGCGCCGATCGCACGTTTCGCCGATGTCAATAACGCTGCGCGATCTTCCTTTGCTTGATGCTTCTAACGTTCATTGCTTCATCGCTTTTGCTTACGGTCTTTGATCGCTTGTTCAGCACTCACTTCGCTTCGCTATCACCGCCGCTTATCGATGCGTTTCTGGCGCGATCGTACCGCAGCATAAATTTCAACAAAATCCGGTGATCGCTGGCGCGTGGTTGGATATCGCTCGCGGGCTACTCGAAGTACTGGGGCGTGCGTAAATCAGATAGATCGGGCTGGCCGGACCAAATTCTATCGGAAGCGTTGTACACCGATTCACCAAGGCTTCTATTCCAGGTTGATCGGCCTGCGTTGGGCGTTGTGGTTGTGATAAAAGCCAGCGACGCTGGAAATTAATCCATCACGGATGTTTGCCAGGGAATAGCGGTGCCCTCATATGCCGGACGGTCTCCGCGTCGGTAGGCCGCACCGGAATTCGGCGGATAATTAATTTCGGATGCGTATTATCGAGTTGTTCGTAAATTTAATAGCGGGACGTATGGCGAAAGCGCCGGTGTATCTGGCGGAGTCGCAGCCGGATCAATGATTTAAGGTCATACCGTTATCAGGTATTATCATTGGATCCTGGCTGATGGCGCACGGTTGGGAAAAATCGATCTGGGAAGGAAAGGCGTATCGGCTAACGGGCTCTTCGATGAATGCGTAGGTTACTGAAAGCGAAGGAAGAAAGGTTAGGAACGGGAAGTTCAATCGTAGTTGATACTTTGAATTATTATTGATCGGGATCGGAATCAATGATTGCTGTCGTATTTGACCATGTTATACCAAATGATCAAAGCCATATTCGGTATGTTCTCACCAATATCTCGCGTAGCGTAACTGCCGATCGATCAAACGCGGTCGTTGAACAGTTCCGGAAACGCTTGGTCGATCAACAACGACTGCGATGCGATCGATGAAGACATTAGCGGTTTCATCAAACAAACTCCAGATGGGTACGGCTCCGCCAATATCGTGGAACCGTGCCGAGGTGTCATATCCGGATGGATGAAGGCGGAAATGAAGATGCCACCTCGAACATCAACAGCATCGCCGTCGATAACCAATAGGATGGCGGATCATCCTCATATTGTCTTGTCGAAAATCAGGCGAAGCATCACATCAAAATGACTATAGTATTGCCGAGGAATCCGGTTGGGCAAGTTTCAACATTTCTAAAACCATAGCGGAAAGGCTCAGCAATAAACGGCAAAATATTCATAATGAAAATTTAACGCGGCAAAGTCGAAGTCCGCCAGGATTGGTGAACCAAAGATTATGCGGACCAAAATTCATAAATACGACTTCCAGGCCTTCGTTTCCAGTTCTATAGCGGTTTTCGTAGCGATTTTCGCGGATCATCGCGGTCGGCACCGAAACTTCCGGGCGGCGTCGAATTGATCGATCGGATCAAACAGTACGTTGACGATTTCGATGGGTTCGGGATCGACGGCGTTTTGTTTTCTCCGTCCATCCGATTCATCATCTTCTTTCTAAATATTGTTTCTTCCGGTCCGTTCTCATCAACCTTCCGGTTAATGAATAAATTCATCATTTAATCGATATTTCAATCGACGCGGACGCTGCGGCCCCATACCAATCTTCGTTCTTCTATTCTTCCGACCTGGAACAGCTGTTATTTCTTCGTCGCTCCATTTGGCTCGTGGCTGGCTGGCTCGGCTGGCTGGCTGGCGCATATTTCAACCTCATTACCGTCTGGATCGGGCGATTCGTTCTTCTGGTATCGTATCGGAGGATGGGTGGAAAGGGCCGATTTCTTTCATTCTTCTTTGATAATCGATATTATGGTTCTTTTGATTAACAGTATCGACGGTTCAATGATAAATGATCTTTCGCGTGGATAATGATCAACGTTTCGAACGGCGTATCGATTTCACGACCATCTGGTTTTCAACCTGCGAATTCGATGAATGGCGTACTAATAACAAATCGTCGGCTCGCCAGATCAATTCAATGTTCTGAAGCGGAATTTGGGGTTTTGATGAAGATAAAATTTTAATGTTTTATTTTGGGATAAAAACTGGAAGGATACCGGTTAATTCGACTCATGATGGAAGTCATTCGAGTCCAAGCTCGCGAATTCTATCATCAATTCTGATTTGACCCTCGATTGATATCGTTTGGTTTTAAAATAATTGGAACGGACGTAGTCGATACGGAGTGGAGAACTGGAATTGTTGCGGGTCGATATCGCGTTACTCTTATCAATTTTGTCCAGTTAATGATGATGGATTTGAAAGGCCAGGAACGGATCGAACGTCGTTGATTGGAAGCGAATCAAATTATTCGAGGTCCAAAATATCTTCGATTTCTCGATAAATCATCAGTAGATAGAATCTTCGGATCAAACAACGAAATCAATCATCAATTCGGTTCTAGTGGAATGTTGATATTCGGATCGAAACGCTGATGGTAAGATGGATTTAAAGAGCAAGCAGAACTCAATGGTTAGTTTTAAAAAATTAAAGGAGGCAATATGCCAGCAAAAAGTAAGTAGATTCCGCTAATGGTGAGGTTTCCAGAATGCGGCGAATCCATCTGATCGTTGGTTTTGCGTAATTCATGGCTGGGAACCTGAAACCTGGAAAATGATTTGGCGAATTCAGCAGATTAACCAGCGTGGTCGCCAAATATCGACATCCCTCAGCCTTCAGCAGCGAAGTCACGGTAGGGATGCTGGTACCTCAGCCGTTTTTATGGGAACATCATCTTCGGAAGTGCTCCAATTTGGCAGTTAGCACAAAATGGCAGTCAAAGAAAGTGTCGACTCTCGCCGGCGCTTGCTGTAAACGTGATTGAAATTACATGGATTAGGCCGGGGTACGTATTTCGATGACCGGTCGCGACCAAAGTCAATGGGAGAAACATGGTAGTGACGAAATCAGGTAGCTGCCGGTTCTCGAAGGGCAGATGGATGCAAAGGAACATCCCGCTGTCGAATGTAATCTTCCGGTTGAATGGTAAAATCAACGTAGAATCTGCAATTCGCGATGGGAGCGTAGCGCTTTTCGCTGGAGAATCACATGAACACATCAATCTTTATTCGAATCCCCGCATGCCCGTAGATCGTGGATATGCATTCACGCTTATTGAGGGAAACATCATGGCGCGTATCGAATCCAGATAAAGCGAAAGAACTCCAGCTCGAGATGATCGACTATATAGTGGATGAGTTTCAGGACAAAGATAGAAGCGGTAATGAGATAGCTCAAAGATACTATACGCTTTAGGCCATCTTTAGCACGGCTGCATTGGGCTTTGCATGACAGCCGAGTTATGGCTCACACCGAGTGGGGATACCCGCTGGGGCAATGGTGACATCACCTGCTTTCGCCAGATGGAGAACGCTTCTACTTTTCTCAAAGCGTTTACGACTATTTCGCACAATAGCGTAAGGTTTTGCAGAAGATGAAGGTCGATGCGTTACGCTACCGAAGCGCATCAAGGTAAAGACAAACTTACACTGCGGCTGGTGTAACTAAGACGGAAATCGCGGTTGACATATTCCATTCATCGTTTCGATAACACGCGCCTGGCAATGAAAGAAAGTCGCCAGAGAATCCCTGGCGAAACAATACGCTGCTCGCACAAAACTTAATTCTCTGAAGAGTCAAATTACATTTTGATGATGGTAGCACTGCATGTGTGGGTATGCATTGATGATTCGGATCAATGGCGATATCCATGCGTCGCTGTTGAGGTAATGGGAATTTCTTCGCTTACCTGGGATGAGACCGAAAACGTATCCGCTGGTTGGGAAGCGTGTTTGAAGAATCGAATTGATGATCTGTTAATGGCCAGGACGCGAATTCATGATAATGCATGCGACCTCAGGACAACCATTTAGGACCTTCTTTGCGGATTTGCGCGTGCAAACTCAATGGCGACGTCAGCGAAGGTAGATTGGTTTAATAAATACCAGCAATTGCCGAAGTGGATCGTCCGGCTTCATCAATGGCCGCCAGCGGCGTCGTCTTCGACTAGCGGAGTTGGAAGAACAGCGAAACCGAATATCGGTAGGCCATATCGAAGGCGTGAAATTATCATCCCGCGACCCCAAAATAGAGTTGCGGTATACGAAATTCAGTACGGAACCGATATTTTCTATAGCCGGTTATACCTCCATCCACTCGACGCCAGTTAAATGCGGATAGCAGCCGGGGAATAATAAATTGTTGTACATCTTGACATCGAATGAATGCGATATTACAGCATATCGCATATGATCAAAGGTATTGGAAGTGCGGTCGATACCAGCTAATCAACGAAATATCAGACATAACTCCAGTTGTTGAAGTCCCGATGTTTTGTGACATGGACTTCCATGTTTGCTGGCACATTTGTTTCCTCCATGTTATTCACGCCTATCAAATGATTTTGCAAAAGGTTCTGTCGACGGCATGGGATGGCGATTATCAATCAATATCGGCAATTTCAAACTTCCATATGGCGGGCGACATCAATTACCTCGCTAAAAGGAAGTCGATTTGGGTCGGGTTTGACGAAAACCTTCGCCTTATACGTTAATGGGTTTGGTATGGGTTGCTACCGGATAAAGATTAATAGGTTGACCATTTTAAGCGTTATCACGCAAATGATGCAGGTAACAACTATCGGCGTCAATAAATGCGGTCGTCATTATTTTCCCTGTACGCCAATGTTGGTAAATGCGTGGTTACGGCCAGATGGAATCTTCCTCCGCCAGCTGGAATTCGAAGGACAAAGACTCGGTTATCGGCGGTAACCGAAGATAGGTGGAATGCCGCGATTCGGGGATGGCAAATCGCGAAATCGGAAGTTGGTGCTGGTACGAACCGCAAAGATAAAGTGCTATTGCGTCGCCAGCTCATACATATGAAGATTCAATCTTCCGGGCATATTGTGGGCGCCGCTGACTGGGCGCAATTAGATCTTCGCGTCGGATTGGACTGGTCCTCTTCAATGGAATTCACGCTGATCGGCATGTCTTTGGATAAACCAGGTGGTTCATCAGATTGACCGTCTGCGCGTTCGCTGAACTTATCATTCATATGTTGACCGGTATCGGTGAATTCGCCAATAATCTATCAGTTGGCATACTCTGGCTGCCGCTGCCGATCGCGCTCGCGTTTGGAAGATGAAAACGGTCAATACCGAAATCAACGCGCGTTCTTGCCAGAAACTCATCACAGGGTGGATGGAATAGGGGAACTGGTGGCGGAGCAAAGAAGGGATCCGAAGTTTTAAATCGATCAATCAGATGGAGATCTCTGGAAGGTTTGTTCGAAGGCGGTTGGCTCGTGTTGAAACCACCAGTGTTGGAAAACTCAGGTTCGGCCTCATTACCTCATTCAGTACTCATATTTTGGCCCCATATTTTGCCGGAAGCTGTCGGGAAGAAGCGGTGAAATACTTGCCAAAACTGCGGTCGGAAATGGGGCGCATTAACCTATGGGATTGACTCATGGTTTCCGTCATCACTCATCGAATCGATATGGTGGATGTCATATGGACATTCAGGTCAGCGGTACGTTAGTAGTGGAAGATGCGTATAATTGGGTGGCAAATGGCGGATCTCGAATCCTTGTGTTGCGTTAGCGGTGTTTGGAAGGCCGACTTCGTAAATGTCGATGACTGAACGAAGCGGTAGATATCGGTCGCGACGGTGGAAGTACCAATAAAATTCAAAGGCGGTCGCCAATACGGATGGAACATTCAATGATCAGTTTGGTTTTCATAATCGTGGGTTCTGAGTTCGGTTTAACGTCAGGTGCGGTTACAATAATTCTAACCGAAATGAATCGTTTCGCTGGTGCCGGTGCGGCAAATAAAGAGATGATGAAGGTCGTCTGACCATCGATTAATAATGAAGATGGCGGTGTGGCTATCGTTCGTTGGATAATTATTTTATGCATCTGACAGACTAATTGTCTCAACGATACCGACTAATGCTGGTAAAATCTCGAACGGCGAAGGCGACGAAGGAAAAGTGAAAAGCTAACAACTAAAAGGACTCAATATGTTTTATAATATTACCGAACATCCATTGTAAAATATGATGATAGAAGTTCCCCTCAATGACGCATTTCTTCGTGATCTTTTGGCGGTCTTCATTCATGTTCAATTTTGCCGATTCTGTTCTATTCTGGAATCAATAAACATTTGAAAATCGCATTGAAGTAATAACCATATCTTGCTGCGATCAGATGCTTTAATATCATAATTTTAATCAATGTTACGTTTCTATTTTTGAGATTTTCGATTTTTCATTCTCGATTTCTCAATTATTTATTGTTGATATTATCCATTCAATGATACATTCATTTGGTCTATTGATTTTCAATATTATTAAAATATTTACTAAAATATTTCATTTCGTATTCATATTATCGACAATGATCGAGATAATGAGATATTGGTATGGTTAGATAATGATCGGATGTTAAATGAAATGGTATCGAACCGAAGGATTCGTAAATCAAAGATCGGTTCGTTGTTGATGAATTTCAGGTGTACAGCCCGCACCTCTTCCATTCCGTCACCAGCATCGTAGCGACCAGCGCCATCGGCAGCGTTATTCAGCGGCATCCGTGGTGACGCCAAATGGAAACCCAGCGTGCGTTGGCGGCCGTTTCAGCGGAAAACGCGCTCGGCGCTCTCAGCAGCAGCATATCGCTGAAGACTGGCAGGACGCGACAGCCGGTGGCGTCAGCAACGTGAGCGTTTCACTTTTGACGTTGCCGACATCATCGGCTCCACGCCGGCTCCGATATCGGCCTGCAGCCAGCCGATCCATGGCTGGCGATTATCGCGTAAATTTATCGCGATGCTGCTGACGGCGGTCGGAAAACGGCAATCCGGGTAGGCCAACTTTAAGCCCATGATTTGAAGCGTATGGCAGCATAGGTGATTCGGCAGCTCGGTATCCGGTGGGCGTCGTTATCGACTATTACAGCGGCGATGATCCGGCCTCTAGCGGCGATGCCGGGCCGGATAATCAAAGTTCTCACGGGAAAATGAAACTATATGGAAGCATCAGCCGATCGATGGATTAAACCGTCTATCTGAAACCCTACGCGTTATTTTATTATTCGCCCTTGAATATTTTAGCCTGCGTGAGTATTGCTAAAAGAATGCGGCGTTCACTTTAATGGCGACCTAAATAACAGACCATGAAGCGTAAGGCGGGCATTTGACCTCTTGGCGATGCTGAAGCAGGAGAATGGCGACAGCAAAGAAAGTGGAGAATCAAGCCGAAGAGGAGATCATCATATAAAGAAAGTACGTAGATGATGCTCCGCTATTCGAAAGGCAAGAAATACGAACGCAAGTTACGGTACAACTCCGGCAACAGAGCATCTCAAACATGGGGCCGTTTACCAGAATTAATGGCGAGGCCAGGAACAAAGAAGGGATTCAAAGGCGAAAAAGAAGCGGTAAAGCGCTGCGAGCTTTCCATAGATTTTCATGAGCAAAATTGAGACATGAGGCTTCAAAGAGATTGAAGTGATGGAATCAATGCGGCTGGCATCAGGCAAAAAGCTCGCGAGTTGCGTGCCGCCATCCTAAAATGCAAATGCGAAATTCTTCAGCTACTAAAGTGCGAGGCTTCGAGCGGGCGAAATTGGGCTACGGGGCAACTTCGTTTATGAAATTGGAAAATGATAACCTAATTCTAGTACGGTGCGGTATCGGTGAAAACAAGAATAGCAGGGTACTATTGTCTTGGCGCCAGAGCACGGTTTCGGGATATTCTCGTTGCTCGCTTCCGTTGAAGCCTTTAATCAATATAAGCGGAGAAAAGTGGAAGCGTAATGGATTCCTCACCGATCAAAACTTCAGCGTTGCCATCTTCAGGTGCATTTCTGTAATGAACGATCGGCTCGCCGACCTATGCGGTTGTTTTCGACCTTGTCGATTTTGTTGGGTTCGCAGTACTTGCGATTGCATGATGGAATTTGCTAGAATGAAATATCTACCGTCTCTTATTCGTCGACGATATACCAATGACCGGTATCGTATCATTTTCTTTAAGGTAATGGCAAAGATGACGCGCTCAAAGGATTCCAGGCCGTGGCGACGCTACCGTAATGAAACTCTCGCCATTGTGTCGAGATCCATAACCTCACGGTGGCAATTTATCGGTACGACAGTGTGAAGAAGCGTTTACACGCTGGGAACCAGTGTCACAAATTATCAAAATATCTTCATGAGAATATCGAAGTTGAACTTTGTACGGTGACGCAAAAGTCCGTCTGGCGTTCACGTAGCTTTCGGTGGATATTCAGTTCTTCGACACCATAAGCCTTATTCCTGCGACATGCGGGCGAACGCACGAACCGCTACCAGACATGAAATAATACCAGCGAAATTCTACCACAAAAACTGGTGGAGTTCGGCATCAAACTTTTAAGGCATATTACGTATCTTTCTTCGTTTAAACAATGCTGAATATTTTTGAAATTTCTCCACAATTAATCACCTGCATACTCTCATTAACGAACTCTAATTCGGCCAGCATTCACATTTCCATCTCACGATTCCGCATCGTATAAGCTCGCGATTTATCACGTTTTTTAAGAATGCGTTTATAAATCTTACGATTCTTCCTCGATAAAGTACAGAACGTAGGTTAGCATTGGGAAGCCGATGCTGAAACCTGAGACAATCAATATGACGTTACGATTGGCGGCGTCATCAACGGGTGGTACCGAAGTTTAAGGGCTTTCAAAGGTCGCCGGGGTTTCATTCGGGTTTTACTATTGATTTCTTACATAAATACCGCGCATTGGGTTGGCGTAAAGACCTATTATCAGATTCAAGCGCGTCCTGGGACAAGCCAGTATCGAAAAGTGCTGGCGTTAAGGTCGATAACGCTAAGCGCGTCCAGGCCTTATTACCACTTGCGTTTTCACAATACCGGAAACCAGGATCTTTGGTGATGATGATTGGCGAAGCGTTACGTCGAAGTTTCGGATGGTTTGATTATCGAGTCGACCGTTTTTGTTAAAGGCATTGGTTCACCGGCGTCGCCAGTGGCGAAATTCTTTTCCTCCGGGAGCTATCGGCGATATGGCGATACTTTCAAATATTCAGAGAAGCGATCTTCATCGGCGGCAGACGGTTCCTGAAGATAAGCATTGGCCTCGTCCCGTTTTGATCGCGGGATGATTATCACCGGTTTTCGGTCCAGGGGCATTCAGTTGAAGGAACGCGGTGACGGAGGTGTTAAGGATTTGGTCATAAATATAGTCATTCACCAAAGTTCGTGGAATACCATCAAAGTATATTTCGGTCTCGATAAATGCGCTGGAGGTTCGAACGAAAGGCGAAGTTCGTCGATAATACGACGCTATAGTCGGTTTCGTTATGGGTCCGGTTGGAATGCGGATCGTGGCGATCCTTCGGACGAATGCCGTAATGAACGATTGAACGTGGAATGCGATGGCGGGAGGACTCTGAATCTGGTGGTCGATTTAATGGTGGTGTACGTTGATACCGGATGAGCGGATCGTCAGGACGTAAACAATCGGAAGGAGGGTCTTCGCCAGTACGTATTAATGATGAGGTCATGACCGACAATAAAACTGGTCGCCTGAACATGGAATGAAATGGAAACCAGTTAAGAATCGGAATGAATCGATAGTGGAGGACGTTGAATGAATAAAGGTTAGGCCATTCGGCATCTCTCGTTGAATCGACAGTTCAGATTGGAAGTTGCGCTTCCCTCTTCCATTGTGCTCGAATATAAGACTTCGGTTACAAAGTTGGTTTTGGCGAAACTTAATCTCAGTAATGATCATATCAATGGGTGTAAATTGGTCTATTCGTTGGGAATTCGATTATTCTTTCTTTCATGTTGATTACGTATGAAGCGGTCTGGTGGTCATGACTATGGTACGTGACGTTTCGGAATTGATGATATTAACGTATCGACTCTTGGATCCGGCAATATAATTGAATCTATCAATTAAATGGGAGAATCGATCGTCTCTTAAAATGTTGAATATCAGTTGTGATAAATCGCAATTTATCTCTACAATACGGCATTTCGATTGATGTCTCTTTATGGTTTATGAGAAGAACATCGCGTTCAATCAATAGCGACAATAGAACATCACGTGCGCAACGAAAGATATCAGCGAGATTGCTACGGAATGATATCTCATCAACAAAAATCATCCGCATCAAAATTATAGTTCAGCGGATTCCATGAAATTAAGTATCGAACAAAATTGTCATAATGAAAGGTTTCTTTACAATAATGATATGTTCTGTCCGGAATGAATCATCGAAGTGGTCCTCAAACCGGTTGATGATTGATGCTCGTATTCGGTTGTGTATGGATGAAGGATACCAGTTCCGGTGATCTCATGATTGTGACGTTACCGTTGAGGTGATGATAATACTTGGTACATGTTTTCTTCGATTCAATACGAATGGTCTATCAATTCAGGGTGACAGCGGTGGTCTCTTGACTAAGCATTATGATTTGCTTCATATTGATCAATTTTATTGATGATGTTAAGCAGAATAAAATCAACGTCCGCTTTCAAATCATTTGGATCTTTCAGCTACCATTAAGCTCTGGTGTCAACTACGGGATGGTTGACGAACCGGTGATCATATCCCAGGAAGGATTCACGTTTAATGGCATTGGTAACTCCAGTATTCAGGGTTTAAAGAATATTCTTGAATCTGTTGTTTTCGGTGGGGCGGACCAAATTTTGAGCAATCCGGCAGCGCAGGCTCGCCCGTAGCGCGATATTTATGGCGCATCGCCAGTAACAGCGTTTATATTCAGATCTTTCATTCAGGTCTTTGACATATTTCTTCCGCATTTTATCATACGGCGTGGTCAGTGTTTCCTGCTGGGGTCATCGAGCTATCCTGGGTGAGGATAAACAACCGCGCAATTGGTGAGCTCGCAGTACAAGATCAGCGCTCCTAAACTCATTGGTGATTCATATCGAAGCGCGGGACGTTTGAGCCCAATTCATGCCATATTAAATCCCAGAATGTGCTGGTCGTAATTTCCAGATTGGCAGATCCTGCTTAATGTTCTTTAGCGGTTGGCTCTCGCGCGGCGTGCACGCAGAGGGTTAAAGCTGCCAGTACCCTCTTCGGCAGTACTGTAATATCCGCAGATTCATCCGGTTAAGGAGGATTGATTTTGAAGGAAGATAAACGGTGAATTGGTTTTGCGCACGTATGGCTTTCTGCGGTACGGTGGTAATGACATTTGCAATTTCAGGATCTGGTGCATTCAAAATAGTTGGAGGATATAGTGTTGTCTTCTAATTCAAGGGCATTAATGCTAGATCAGCGATTAATGCCAAAATGTGCGCTGATGCATGATAACTTAAAAGCTAATCGTTTTCGAGCATCGGAAGCGTGGTGCATCTCATGGCTATTCGGTCAAGCAACTTTTATTGCGGTAACGCCGCGGTATCAAGATCACCCAAATTTCAAAGTCAGTATGGTTTTAATAAACGTATATTGTTGCAGCCGAGGGAATACTTATAACTCGCGATATTGTAGGGAAACTTTTATAGCTTTAAAAGAACGTTGGTTTTACATGGAAGGTCTTAGAAATACGGTCGTATGGAGAGTCGAATGTTTAACTTATCGCGTGGTATCAACACTGGGTACGTGTTTGTTCCGTATTTTGTGAAACTGATGATTCATCATTCAGTATCGATTATTGTCAACCGAAGTTACGTGCATTTAAGGATGTTGCGCATTCAGCATGCTGGTATTCATCTTGATCATCCGCTTCTTCGGAGATAAGATGAAAGGCGTCGTTTGTGTTTGATCACTCGATATTATATTCTCAGGAACCGCTTCGTACGCCCGGCGCAGGTGGGTTTTGTTTTGGAAATCCACCTTGACGTAAATAATCGTGCGAATTAACGATATGAATGTGGATCGCAAAACCGGATACGCGCGCGTTGTCAGCGATACTTCCAGAACAAAGGTGATCAGGAGTCTAAGCCATCTCATATGCATCTTTTAGCGATGAAGTTTCATAACCAAAGGTATATTGTTCATGGAATGAACGTTTTATTCAATATTCGTTACGCATATTCACCGAAATTAGCGGATAATTTTGCTGGTGAGCGCAGAATTAGCAAAGAATGATCGGCGTATGCAATCAATTCGCGTGCCGGTTACCGGATTATGCCAGAAAATTATATGTCGCGGAATATTTTGGTGATCGTTGGTAACTTTTCCCGATGCTATATCGTTGGTCGCAATCAAATAATGGAAGTCATCCAACTTCGCCATTCGGTTTAAAATCGCTGCTGCCAATGGTTTGAACCGATAGAGCAAGGCAGCTTGGGCATATTTACCAGTAATGCGCGGCGGGGCATGTGCATCATAGAGATTTTGTCTCTTTTAACACAATTAAATACGGTGGTTTGCCTCAATGGCTTCATTTCTTCCATAATTTTACCAATCCGCTATTATAGGTTGCATCATCTTCACTATTGCGCCATATGACCGATGACAAGAGCAATACGCCGAAAGTATCTATCGCGACGCAAAGCGTAAGGTACCTTGATTCGCAAAGTCGAATAACTGCAGTTCATCACTGTTCGTAAAAATGGTTTATCACTTGGTTTCACGACCAAAACTATCTCGCCAGGTCGCGCCGTTACTCGCAATTGCTTTCATATCGTGCTCGAAATCACTCCAGCGGTCCACATGTTCCCGAATGGGTTCACGAAGGTCTCAAGAGATGGGGTTTAGGGCCTCTTAGAGTTCAAATATAAACCTCCATGCGTCTCCTTCAGATGGGGAAAAATACTGAAAATGCCTATAATCCGTATCATCTTTGTAGCCATTTTAGGGTTGCGGTTAGCGCTGGTCGGAAAATAGAGGACATCATCGAAACTGACTCATATTGGCGAACGCATCAAAAGACGAATAATTTTCAAAGGGTGGACTCACTTGGTCATTTTCTCCGAAGACAAAGGGTACGGTTTATGAAACTGGTACATCAATGAAATAGAGTTCGCCGAAAACAGAATTATTGCGTTATTCGGCAAAGTTTGGTGAGTTTTATCCCTTCAGCAGCCAGTTCAGCATAACGGTTTTTAACTGGCAAGAATACCTTATGAACTTTTATATCAAAATTCTACCAGCCGTCAGGTAGTTTGCGCATGGATCACCGCCGATCCGGACGACATGTAGGCTTACGTCGCCGGATCGCGCACTGGAATTTTAAGATGGACGAAATGGGAAAAATGTTTCCTCTTCGAACACTCTGAACCAAGGAAACAAATAAATACGATTTGCTCATTACCAGCGGGGACATATTGAAATGCATTCCGGGGCTGACCATGCATTCAAAATGAAACTTCATAAACCATCGATAGAACCATGCTAATACTTCATGCTTTCTTTCTATTGTTCACTGTATGCGACCGACTGATAACTCAACACTCCATTACATCTATACCGCGGCGGCACTCCATTCGTCTGCCATTACTGCGTCTGGCCGTGCGGCATTCGCCTTGCGTTCAGTTTATGATCTTCACCAACATCGTAACCAGATTTTCGCTGTGCCGATAAATCGAAATTGAGTTAAGAATAAACGGTCTATCATCGTATTCATCGCTTCCACCGGATTGGATGAAGCGCGAATGATGAACGTCAGACTCACACAATGGTTTCGCGCATATGGAAAATAGTCAATTCCATCATCGGCAAAGCGCAACCATTGGCGAAAAAGACGAATAATAATATTGAATTTCAACGAGTTTAGATCTGAAACAGCTCGGACAATGAATAGGTAGCGATAGTAGAGCATATTCGCCTGCGGTACGGTATTTAGCGATAAACCATACCTTTCCACCAAGGATTGGCTCGTTTCGAGCGAAGATTGATTTGAAGTACCTACTATGATGTTACAGGCCGCTTTGAGGTAAATATGGCACGGCATCATTTCGCGACAAAACTACAAAATGCGGAACAGCTCAAAACATATCACGGCTTTATTAGCAAATAAGTTCGCACTTCAGTTCCGTTTGTTTACGGTAATAAACAAATTTTTCGGGTTACGGGCTATCGTTCAATGCCGGAACATTCCTTCTAACCGTTTTCAAACGCACGGAAGGTCAAAGCGATCTCTCCCAATATGATAATTCTCAATTTGTAAAACTCAATGAAGGTCTGGCAGCCGAGTTCCATGGAATACGCTTCAAACCCGAGACGTCTTCCATTCTTTACTATTTGACTTCGTCGCAGATGCGACTCAAAATCAAAGCGCAAAGATCTTCCAGCCAAAATTATTCCAGAATTCAAAGGGATAGCCATCAACATTACATAATGCTGTTTTCATCTCCTCACTCAGTTCGCGCCGTCCATTTTCTATGTGGATCGGTACTTTATTCTTAATTTTCTTCCCAAAATTTCGCTAATCTGCCGTTATTATGGGGCACATTTACCTTAATAACCAAAATCTGGCGGCGATTTAATCATCCATGCCGATTATTAGCGACCTATGCCAGCTTCATAAACCAGGAAATCCAAAGGGCGTTATTAACCAGCGAATCGGCGTAGCCAATGCCGACTCGAACGTTCCAGGATCGAAATGATCGTCGGAAGGCGTGAAATCTTCGTATATCGGCAATTCAGCGGAACGATTATGACACTATCAGCCGATTCGTTCACCGGACTCAAAAGGGCGTCGCGGCACGAAATAGCCAGTATTGCAGGCTTCAAGCCGGTATTTGAAGCGAAAATGGGCACTGGCTGTAATTTCAGACCTATGGTTTATTCAGATGCAAATCAGGTTTTATTGCAGAAGCCCAGGTATATTGCAGGTCTTGTGAAACGCTAAAGGTTTCGCTGCCAATGCGGCCAGCCCAATCTGGGAACGCTGGGCGTGCCTTTGCGGATCAACTGGCACAATGAGATTATCAAAATGTGATCATCGTATTTAACAGCGATTGGATTGAGGCTTGCCGAATGGAAGGATTGGCGCTCTAATTTGGTGCCAGCGCGTATGCATTTGGAAAAGTGATGTCGATTCTCAGCCATCTTTATGGTGGCTAAAGCAATTTACTCTTGATTTTGTCGAAATGCGTTTCGAGATTTTGAAAGAGCGGCTTCAGTTACGATGAATGAAAATTTATCCTGCTGAAGATGCTCTTAAGTTTACTGTCATTTTGATGCATTTCCACCACTTTCCGCAGCGGTACGCAGCCCTCGCCTTTCACCTGCATTGAATGAAACGCATTTTGCATATTTCAAATGCGGTGACTTGAAATTCACCAGAAATGGCCTCGGAAGGCTCTGGTGGGGTAATCGCTGGCAGATCATTTTCTCCTGATACTTTCGCCATCAAGGCGGCTCCATCATAATGGAAATCTTTATAATGGCCGTCTGGAAATTCTGAATGGGAATCACCAAAAGGAGCGTTTTTCTCGCCGTTTTCGGCTTTGAAGATGTAGTCTCTCTCCAACAAATATATGTCATCTAGATTTTAGCGGCTCAATCACATTGCGGCAATGAGGTCCTCGCGTGCCAGGCAAGAAGTTGCAATCGCCGTTCTTCTTGCGACATCGGATTGGCGGCTCCGAAATCAGGCGCCGAAGGAAGATATTCAATCGCGATATTTTAGAATTAGGGATTGACGCACGTCATCGGCATTGCGCTGATGGCATTTTCTGCTCACTCCGGTTATCATGGTAGACTCTATGCTGTATTGTGGATGTTACGGACGGCTTCTTCACCGCCATCTATGGAAACTATTCCTCCCCGGTGCGATACCCTATAAGTCTCCCCAGAACAAATCAGCGGCCTATTCGCTTCATCCATGCAGCTTGGTAAATTTCGGCTAATTATTCAGCGATCTGTCTCCACTTCTGCCTTATGTCTGCGGTTTATTCCCGGTGTCGGTTGATTGGTTTTCTCTTCAATGTGGGAACGCCTGAAGTTAAGGTTGGCAAATGGCAAAATCCATGGAGTATTACAAAAGCACAGGTCAGTGAAAACCTACGCTGGCATATCTCACGTACATTATACAATAAGCAATGCCGCCTAAAGGCCAGTCATGAATTGTGCCTTCAAATTTGTTGGTAACCCTGGTGAAATTAAATCCCCGCATTGCAAAGGCGAATAATTATGGTTGCTCAAAATCCGAAGATGACCTTCAGCACTTTCTTAGCGTTATATATATTGACAAAATCAAATACTCGTTATTCATGAATAGGAGATCCACCGCGTAGTTTTACCGAAATACCATCAGAGCATCGCGGGGGCTACTGCTGGACGTCCTCGGGATCATGATAAACGTTGGGTCCGATCTATGGAACGTGATTGCGGAAACCAAACTGGTGCCGGTAGCCGAAGACATAGATTCCAGAGTAATCCGGCGCCAGAATCTGCAACCAGCCGGAAGCGGAACTCTCTATTTCAATAAATATTGATGTTTTGAAAATATGGAAGAATTGGGAAAAATGTATGATTTATGCTGTATTCAGCAACGTTAATTGTGGCTTTCCATTCCATGACATCATGAAACCAAAGTTGAAATCGATCAAAATCATTGCTGCATTGCGTATGTCGCATCAGTCACAGAGAAACGCATTCAAACTGGCGCCATTCAGCAAATTCCACCACAAAGTAGATTTTAAATATCGGTTTCTTATTTCACGGGTAGCAACACACCAATAATAATACCAGGCTTCCCTAATGGGAGGGATATTCGGTGAAGAAATGGGAACACAATTTCTGGCGGAACTCGGACCTGCAGTTTATTGAATCATCTGCTGACGGGTTTTGAAATTTCATGAGCGGAAGATTGCTATGGTATTTTATGGTCTTTTTAATAAACCAGGTTATTAATAATAAGCGGCGTGGTGTTCTTGAATATAGCTCAATGGGATTCTTTAGCTGATTAGCTTCGCGCCACAATTAAGGTTGGAATCGTGGTCTATTTCATCGACATTCGCTAAGCGATTAAGATGGAAGGCACGAATGATAGGAAAAAGTTGGAACATACCGTGAGGACATCGCTATCATTACTCTGTTGGAGGAAGAAATGGTCGAATTCACGCTTCATGCATTCAGCAACTTGCCCTCAATCGCTGAAAAAAAATATTATAAACGGTTACTTAAACGGGTCCAAGATCTGGTGACAACTCCGGGCTGGAGTGGAATGCGATATTATTGGCGGCGGAGCACGCGGGTTGCTTTATAGGTACGATCATTTATTTCACGATCAACCAGCGCTACTCTCCGCTGGAGAAGTGACATATCGAACGCACCTGAATCGAACGACTCAGTTCTTTAGGGCGCTGCGGCGAGGCGAATGCTCGGATGCGGTTTTCATAATGAAGTCTGGGGATTGTTGAAGCTCCGGAAATTATATACCAGCTTTACAGCCAGCGAAATTTCAAGATGAAGAACGTTTTGTCTAGATTTTGCCGACGCAGGAAGGTCTTTGCGGTCATATCCGGCTGTCAATAATGAAATGCTTACGCGGGGATCAGCGTCAATCGCGCAACCAAATGCAAAGATTTTAATCTTTTGATCTATCATACGACGCTCAATCAAAGTCGGCACCGGTATTGGGACGATCAAGTCAGGGACATCAACGACTACGCTGTCATATGCAAAACCAGTTGCCGCCATTCCATTTAAACCCTATTGTGGGCGTTTGAGACGACTTCTTCTTAAGGGGATGCCTCAACTGTTATCGGGCGTTGGGCGCGATCGCACCGGAAGTCATGCACAAGAACAAAATCCCTGCTGCAATATTCCTTCATCCGTAATGCCGAAGTGGCTGAAGCTCGGTGGATTTCAGTCATATCTCTGCATCCATATCGAACGAACGCCAAATTTGAATAGGGATTTCGGCGTGCAATGTCGGTATTGAATTGCGTACTTCAAAGTTGATTGGCGGAATAACCAGATCCGTAGGGTGACTGATACAAAGGCCTGAACATAGCAAAGCTGGTGGCGAGATCTTTCAGAAATGGAAATTGATGAGTCGTTTTTTCGAAAGGATAATCAGAGGCCGATACCGGGTCGGTGCGGCGCTCACGGCGGGATGAATGCTCTCGGTCGGTCGAAATGCTGAGTTTCGTATTTCTCGATTTCGCCCTCGTAAATGTGTTGACACTATGAGAAGGCCAGTACTGAGCTGGTCATATCCGGAACAAGAGACATTCAATAACTGTCGCCCGTAATAAATTAAAATAGCAATCTTCAGCGTCGATCGATGGGATCTATCGGTGCTTGGTCATAATCGGTTGCGTATCGGACGCTTAAATCCTCAATGATTTTGCCGCAATCTTCGATTGTCGATAAAAGCGCTGAAGTCGGTATCAACCATTGACGGTCTCCGGGATTCAGGTTCATTGCGCTATTTCGTTTATCAATAACCGGTTTTATACCGGTTCGAGTTGATATCATCACGGTTTGTGAAATCTGGTTGTATCATACGCGGTTATTTAAGGACGGATTTCCATCGGTTATTTATAAATACCGATACGATGATCCTGAAATGATGGCGGTAAAATTACATTGCCAGATAGGCAATGCCATTGAACGTTCAATCATCAAAGGATGGAATCGGTATTGGCTCCAATCAAATAACATATATCGATTATGGATTTTGATGAACCCTGATCAAAATAATCTCCCGCTGGCCCGGATTGGCTAATATCGAGTCGCTGATGACGTAAACAAAATGTTGCGACCAAACGTTATCTTCGAAATGGAAGAGATGGCGAAACTATGGTACCATACAAAATCCCAGAGGAGAACGCAGCTAAATTGCGCGGCGCAGAATTTATCGCCGCAGTGCACGGCAATAACGATTAGCCAGCATCAGTCGCTAATTCATCAACGCCTGCGGTGAAAGAGTCCGGTTCTTCTGTCAGGCCGGTATTGCAATTCAGGCTGGCAGGAATCATCCCAGGCTGCGGTGGAACTACATTTTCGCTGGAGAAGTCGGTATTGACCTTTACCTAACAGCAGCCGAGTTCTCTATCTGTGGCAGCCGAAATGCAAATTCGTTACCATCACCGGGGAGACAATACCACAATAGCCTTATTTCTGCTGAAATCCGTGCGCCTGCCAGGCTCCTGCTGCGATCCGGGGGCCGCGAATAAAACTGCTGCGGCGCCAAAGAAACCGGTGACGTCAATTCAAACCAAATCAATGCAGTATCGCGACTATTCTGTTATTAGCGGGCAAACTACAGCCTCAGCAGCGAATAGTATATAGCGGTACTGGTGCCTGGCAAATGGATACCGATATCAAAATGGGCGGGCATTGTTTTGGCGATCTGAGCGGGAAGGGAGATTGGGCAATGCTAAAGAATCAGAATGGCGAAGAAATTGCAGTAGATGACTAAACGTCAGGCTGGCGAACTGCGAACCAGGTTCGTTTTAATGCCAGCTATGGCGTCACCAGCGAAATACCAAGTGTAAACAGGCTGGCAGGAACGGCAGAGGATCTAATGAAAGGCCAGAACTGAAGCGACTTCAGCGGGCATGTTTCGCACCATCACGCTGAGCGAAATTCAGGGCGTAGCGAGCTACCAAAGTTCATGGTGATTGATGCGGCGGGCAGCGGAGCCGAAACCGCAGTTCGCATCTCTGCCGGAGACGGTTAAGCCATCACGGTTTTCAGGGCTTTGAAGCGGACTAAACCCGATCGGAATCCGGGGCGATGGTTGGTCGCGACGGTGGCTTTAATTTCTGAATTTCCCTGATTTTCGCCAGGCGCAAAGGTATGGGTATAATAAAATTCGTTCTCAATCAGCGCCAAACCTGGATTTCCGGAATATTTGCTCTTCGACCGCTGATCCGGAAGCCTTGCTCTCGTAATAGCGAGGATGGGTGGCGTCTGGCGGGTTCTGCGGTATTTGGTCCCAAACAAACCTCAATGGTTATGCCAAAATTTATGAAATCGATGCAGATTTTTGACGAAATTACGAGTTGCGGTGCCCGATTTTGGCCGGTAAGGTTCAGGCAGATGATGGCGTTCATAGTCTGCTGGCTCGATTATTCGATATCACCGATGGTGATTCGGCGTCAAACGTAAACATCAAAGGAAAATCATTGCTTCCAGTTGAATCGCTATAGCGTTTCAATAATACCATGGTATGCTGGATACTCTCGCGGTACGGAGATCATATTCGACAATAGCCGGAAAGGAAGCGATTCGCCTGCTTCTCCAGACGATGTCGAAATTGTCCGAAAAGTAACAGGTTGGAACGCTGGTGAAGCCTCGAGGATCCAAATTTTGGCGTTACATGGTAATGCCTCGATTGGATATTGGAAGCGGGGATTCGTTTTCGAACGCCAGCAATGGCACGGTTATACAATCATTAATTATCGGAATGGTATAAAATTGCCTGCCGATCAACCCATTGAAGATGACCGCAAAGCGGACTCCGCCATATAAAGCTGGTTTGGTTCGGCATCGAGCTCGGGCGTACATATTGCGTATCTTTCTGGTTTGAGCGGTAGCGGATGGTAAAAGCGTTTGCCTGGCCCTTAATGCTCCTCTCTATTACGGACTTTCCTAATTTATCGATATCTTTTGTTCACATCACTTCTCTTCGCGGTCGCTTGTTTTCAGGAATGGCTTCGTCTTACATTTAATACGATGGCTAAATGAACATGGATTATGGTGAAACGATCGCCAGTCCATGACATCGGCGATATGATTGGCGGTATCAAACGCGATGGTGAAGGTTTTAAAGATTAACAAATATCTTATCGGATCACAGTTCCGGGTTTTCTATAACGTCGATTTCGTCGGTGAATATCGAAGGTTAGCCGCGTCAGGACGGCAATGGCGACAAGTTATCGGCGTTTCTATCTTTAAAATTCGTGGATATATCGTTGCCGCCATTGCATCATCGAGGCCGGTCTTTTGATGACTGATGAGATTGGATAGTTCCGATTGTCGAATCCGGCGGCATTTTCTTCGCAAAATATCCGTTTTTCCATCCATCGCCATCAAAACCATTACAACGTATCCCCATTTGTTTCCGTCGAATAATGTGGCCTTGGGCGATTTCTCAAGAAGGAATATCTCATATCCGTTTTGTTACCAGAATGATCCGCGGTTTCGCTGGAGTCCGTTGGTTGGAACGCGAACAATGATGCTGGAAGTGAAGGATGTTGGAATTTCGGAAGATTGGCAGCAAATATGGTGTTGGAAATTAAGGAAGGTAAAAGGTTTAAAATTGGAATTTAAATGTTCTATTATGGAGACAATGCCGAAGGCTGGGCGGTGGTAAAATCCTCGGTATCAAAGTTTTCTCGGTGGGTATCATCTGGAATCGTGGCGGAAGTCAAATTGAACGGATAAATATTGATTAAGATCGATATCGCTATGGGATGAAGCGGTTCACCGATAATTAAATTATCGGTGCGATAAATTCGACTGAAGAACCGTGATTGGTTGACAATGTTTTGGTGATGCGCGATTTGATAAACGGTAGATTGCGTATGATGCGGTTATGGAGCAAGGGCTGAAATCGTCGGAGTTGAAGGGTTTTATCGCGCTCGTTTCGTTTTATCGATGACGACTCGCCGATTGCTTCATTTGGAATCATCTATAAATCAGCGAAACATGGATCAACAATAAAAGCAATGAACGTCTCGAGACGATCGGCATCGATTATGACGTACTCGAACCGAATTCATAAGTATGGCGGCTATCTCATCGTCGCCAGTAAACGTATCAAGCTTCGCGGAATATCGGCGGAACTATCGTACAATCAGCAAACGCTTCGGGCCGGTTACCGTCTGACGACACCGGTTAATGAGTTGGAATTCGATCCATCAAATCTGGCGGGGAATCTTCGGAAGTTGATACTGATATGCGATATTGATGGAGATTTTCGTTGGTTAATCGCGTATTCGCAAATCTGGAACCGATAGCGATTGAGATTCGGATCCACAACTACGGTTCTATTGTTTTGGCGGTTTGCGGCGGTGATGGAATTGATGAGTCGGAGAACGTCGGTAGGGTGATGCTCGCTGGAGCACAATCAACAGACCATATTATCAACCATATAAATATCGGTGGGGTCTAAAACCATTTTGGTATTTATAGCGCGCCTCCTATTAATATTGCTTATCTTACAACAAAGGCGTGATAATAAAAGGTTGTCATCTTGGTGCACCTTTCTAATATTTTGTTATGGGTGGGGATGATTGTTTGATAAATTGTGGTTTGCGTCGAAGAACATCGTAATAACTGTGCGGTGGTTGTGACGGTAGGTTTGGGGCGTGACGTAGCATCGCGGTTTGTCGCGGGGACCGGAACGCTTACCGGGTTGCGCTTTTGCCAGAGCTGGGCAGCGAAAACTATTATCATAAGTTATCACAAGTTTTGGTATTTGGCACAAAGACCTGCTAGTCGAAAGTAACGGATAGCCTCCGACTTCGGGTGGAGCAAAATCTTCCGGTAGAGATCGTTTTGTATAATCAAAGAATGAAGCCTTGGCATCAACACGTAGCCAGTTCATTGATGTTTGGCGGAAGTCGATGCTTTATGATGCTTAACCGCCGGTTGATGAAATGGACGAACAACATCTATGTTCTGCAAGGATGATTCTTCAACGCAGGAAGGAAAGGACAACGTGGTCGATGCCGAGGTAGAGATATCCGATATACCACTACTGGAGATCACGAGAATGGAAAGCAAAGCGCTGAGAACTTAAAGAAACCGGCGGCATTGGAGTGAGGCGATGGTTGTAGTGAAGCGGTGACATAATTCTGGTTTGGGATCCAGTGCTTATCGGTGGCAATGAGAATGAATTTCTATCTAAATCACGCAAATAGCATACTGGTTTGAATGTGTTGTTACATATTCCATCCTTTGATCCCGAAATATGCTTGCTCTAAATATGGTGGAGGTGAACTTCATCACGATAGACAAATCTTATAAAGCTGTCATTTAATTCCCAGCGTTTAACGGCAAATTGCCGGAATTTGAACTCGATGGCTCATATTCTCAGGTTTGAAGCAGTAAGAGATTTTTTATCAGAGTCACAATACCCCACTATCGATGGGTTATTTCCAGAACAGCGAGATTCGCGATCTCTGCGTTTGATCAGCAATATGCAATGGTATTATGATAACATTTTTGAGCTCTTGGGGTTCTTTCTCTTAGCTTCGCATCCCATGATTTTTCATCCAAACCTCCTTCAGTGCGTATTTTATTGGGAAGCGGAAGTTTGTTGCTCATTTACCCAGCTATCATATCAAGAGATGTTTTTCAGTTGAATATGCAGCATTTCGCATCAATATTGTCTTTGAATCTCTTCACGCCAATTCGGTAAAATTCGATCAATGATAATGAAGAAAGCGGTGCCACTAGGCACCGATGTCAAAATTATACTATGTTGAGCATACTATGTTGATACCTTAAACTGAGTGGATTCCTCTGTTGAAGAAGGAATCTATATCAAATGTATGTTTTGAGGTGGTACTAACATTGGCTTGATCTGGCGATTGCTCTATTGATTGCTGATCAAGAATTTTCCAAAAATCTCAGAAATGCTAGGAAGTTCGAAACTTACGCTGGTACGATAACAGAGATCCAATTCTCTGGCGCATTTTATTTGGCTTTCAGTGGATATTGGGGAAATGAAATTTCTCATTTCCGGGCATTTGAATATAATGCTAATTCTCAATGCTGATAGCGAATAGTACCACAAAATTTTCTGAACCAACTGTTGAAAATGCAAAGTGAATTTTTTCGAAGAGCTGAAGGTAAAGGTTAGCGTCAAATACTGCGGCATCCATATTACATATAGTTTTAAATTCATGTGAATATTCTTTTATAATTCCACCGCTATTCATGATGTCTACCATACTCTACATTACGGTCTCTAATTCATCATTCGTTGCCCTCATTCGATACCTATCATATGGCTCGCGGTGCTTGTTTTAATAGATTACATCCTGTTTAACGCCTAGAAGTAAACTGAGGAAGAACTGTGGATTAGCATTAGAAGCGATCTGCGCCAGATAATCGCAATATATTTACGAATATAGTTAGCAAATCATATGCATTGCTGGTGAAGGATTTCCGGGTGAAACGAGGTATCTTGGCGGATTTCGTTAGGATTGCTGAAATGGATTTTTCATTTGCCGAATTCTGCATGTTCTAGAATGCAAGTCAAATCTATTCGCTATAAATGATGTCTTCGAAACTAACTTATTGATCGCTATAGTCCGAAATGTATCAGAAGGAGAATGCACTACCAACGATCGAACGCACGCAAAGTTCTAATAGAACATTACAGGGTATCGACTCAAGCCATTGGAAGCTACTCATGAAAACGCACTTGTGTCGCTCGATACTTCGATGATAAGAGTTGCGTCATAATAAACATCGCTCAAACCGTACGAAGCTCATGAAACAGCGTGTCACAAACACTAAGATAAAGTTGCATCGCAAATAAGCGGATAATAAATGGTGAATCGATAAAATGTGTCTTTGGCGGTGAATACGGTGCGTTGCCTATAATGATGACCAATATGGAAATTACATCCTCCGGTTCATCACGCATCGCAAATATAAAGGCAAAGACCTAACATGGAGTTATTAAACTTCGATTGCATGGGTATGAATATGGAACAAACATTGCTCCTTGGAACATGGGTAATGGATCGGATATCAGGTATCGCGTATTGATTCAGGAACAGTCAATCAATAGAATTGCCAGCACCATGGAAAGGATTGAAAAGGACACGAGTTCTTAACTGGCGGCGGTTCAATAATGCGGTGGTGGCTTGAACGTCTTGAGGATCTCTATTCGAAAAGCTACCGAAATTATGAAGGCGTAGCTCGAATCGAAGCGTATTAATATATATGAACTAGAAAACAATCATCTTGAAACTGCCGGACGAAGCGTAATTCATTCACGCGCTACACGAAGTGACGACTATTAAATTATCGCATATCGCATCAATGGGAATTTTCAGCGGAAATATAATGACTACCTTTATTCATCAATACTTTGTATTGATGATAATGCAATATGGGAATCAATATGCCTTAAATAAATCATTGTGGCTTTGGGGACGCTCCATATGGATTCAGTTCAATCGCTCATGGCGGTGGCAATTTCCATTGAAGATGGCTGTATGTTGAATCAATGGGTCTGCAGGAAGTGTTCATGTAGGAAGGAGATAGATCAAGCATACGCCGAAGCAGTCATACGATTTATCGGATGAGGAAAGGAATATATGTTATCGATTGGTCGCGTAAACTGGAAACTGAATTGTCGCGCGATAATGATGAAATTAATTCATAGTCCTCTTGTGAAGTTGTACGAGCGTGCATAGGGTTTACAATGAATGGTGGCAGAATCGTTGAGAATCTCGTACATTCGCGTAACCAAGGTTGATGTGTGTCATCCCTTTGAATTTAAATATAAAGCAGATATCTCGCAGATTCCGGTTTTTACGAATCTATCGTATCAGCCAGAAGAATAAAGATTGCAACATACGGCACTAACTAGCGTAGACTCATTAAGCGCAATGTGATTGAGCTGCAACCCTGCGAGATGACATATTGTTGGAGAGATCAAGATTCTCCATGTTGAAAACGAAGAAAACGTTCTTGAAATTCTATCTGTGAATTTACTTACATAAAGCTGGACATATTTGAGCTATCTCAGATTTCGTAAGAAAACAGGAAATGATCCAGTAAGATTACCCCAGTGAGAGGCCCAAATACTCTAAAAATTTCAAGTCACATGAAATATGAAACAGAGCCATCCATGGTGGAGTAAGGGCGGCATCGCCAGAGTAACATCAAATGATAAGTAACCCTATATATCTTCTCATTATACACGATTCCATCAATCTGAGTTGCTCTTTCAAATCTTGAACCTATTTGACAAATCTGTTATAATGTCTCTTTTCAAGCAACATAGGCATAGAATTGACAATTTTTCCAATGCATAGAAGGAAACCACGGTGGAGTTCTTTTTCCAATATTCATGCTTCATCCAATCGTTTTGTAGCGTGAATAATGATGAGATAGACTGTCGATTCTAATCTCCATTAGCAAGAATCTGGCAGTGCATCTAAGTTCGATGGCCAAGCTATAGCTAAAATCTTAAGGTTTATTAAAAGACTTTTAAATACTACAGGGTGCAATTTGCCTTTTAAATAAACCTGTGTAGGAGTAGTATACGAGATCTAATAAACGATAGGTCCAAACTACAGGGTGCAATTTGCCTTTTAAATAAACCTGTGTAGGAGTAGTATACGAGATCTAATAAACGATAGGTCCAAATTATTGTGAAGTTGTGCGTGCTCTATTTTCACGCAATATCCTCCGCCGCTAGGGGTTTGCATTACTACATTGTGTCATATTCAGCAAAACTGAAGCCAACAACTCCGTAGGAATCAAGTAATGGCTTAAGCTTCGCAACTGCAAAGCTGCTTAGGAATTAAGCGGCATACATGCACAGATTAATGCTTCGGATTTACTTTCAACTTGGGCAGGGAAACTACGGCAGCCATAGCTGAGGCCATATGCCATTCGGTTGAGCAATATGGAAGCAATTTTGTGCCTCTTTGGATTTTTTCTATCTCTCTTATTAGACATGTAGGAAGGGAGATAGGTCAAGCATACTGAGCTTAGTCACTTCTTGCATGGATGAAGGAATATGGCCAGTGATTTTATTCTTGGGGAGATTAAGGTAATGTGCCTGATAATAGTCGAAAGTAGATGGCAGTCTTCTTGTGAAGAAATTGTCTAAAACATCCACATAGGAGAAATGAATGGTGGTGAATCTGAGTGAGAGATAAATACATTGCGTAACAAGTTGATGTGTGCCATCCCTTTAAATTTGAATATCCCTATTGGAATATCTTCTTGCAGTTGATTTTGAGTCGCATCTAGCATGTCAAGAAGAATAAAAGATTGCAACTTGCCTTTAAGCACTGTGAACTCATTAAGCGCGATCTGATTGAGCTATAACCCTGCGAGATGACATATTGTTGGAGAGATCAAGACTCTTCAGGTTGAAAACGAAGAAGGAATGTTCAGCAAATTATGTCTTAAATCCAAAATTTGCTGATGTTTCCAAATGTTCTTGGAATTCTATATGTGAATTACTTACATAAAAATTTGGATATATTTGAGTTGTCTCGGATTTTTGTAAGGAAGCGGGGAAATGAGCGATAAGATTACCCCATTTGAAAGGCCCAAATACTCTAAAATTTCAAATCACATGGAAGCGAGCCATCCATGGTGGAGTAAGGGCGGCATCGCCAGAGTAACATCAAATGAGAAGTAACCCTATGTGTCAGCTCATTACACACGATTCCATTAGTCTGAGTTGCTCTTCTAGATCTTAAACCTGTTTGACAAATCTAATATAATGTCTTTTTCGGCAACATAGGCAAAAGCATGATGATGGTGGAATTGACCATTTTTCAATGCATAAAAGGAAACCATTGTGGAGTTCAACTTTTTCCAATATTCATGCTTCATCCAATCGTTTTGTAGCATGAATAATGATGAATAGACCGTCGATTCTAACCTCCACCGATGGCCAAGCTACAAGCTAAAATCTTAAGGTTTATTAAAGACTATAAAACTAAGCGTGTGCCGGCAATCAAAGGGCATCGATCATAGGCGTGTGGAATGGGTAGATGTAATGGAGTGTCGCCGTGTATAGATGTAATGGGTGTTGGTTATTAGCTTGGAATGCATAGGAATAATAGAAAGCATGAAGTAGGCATAGGCGGAATGGATCCATCTGAGTTTGCATTTACGGTTTTGTGGAAGTAAAGCATTTTTAATGCATGGTCGATCTGAATTGCATTTAATATGTCCCTATTGCAATATAAATGTGATGTGACCATATTTATTTATTTGTTTTGGTTTAAGTAGTGTTGGGTAGAGGAACATTTTTCCCATTTCAAGTCCATCTTAAATTCAAAAGGATCCTATGGCGTAAGTCGAGGCAGACCTATGATGTGGATCTGGGATTGTGATCCATGGCAGGCAACCATCGGATGGCTAGAATTTTTGTCCCCTGCATAGGAGAAAGTTCATATGTAGGCCCTTACAAGAAGTAAAAAACTGGCTCCCTTGCTAAACTGAGTTGCCATAGCAAACTCACCAACCCTTTGCCCCGAATAATGGCCTATTGGTGAACCTTATTTTTAACATAAAATTCAAGCTTATAAACCAAATTGTCTTGAGAAAAATGGAATCCAGTGAGTCCACCCTTTGAAATTATCTTTGTCTTTATGATGCTCGACACATAGTCATGATGATGTCCTATCTAATCATACATCCCAAACCCTAAATGTGTGTTGTGATGAGCATTGCATGTTTCATCTATGAGATGCATGGTACATCCTTGGTGTTCTTTCTTGAACTCTAAGGCCCTAAACCCTAAATTCTAGACCCTAAACCCTATCTAAATATGTGACTGTTTGGATATGATTGGCACGCATATGTATAATTATGTACTGTGACCTAAGGTGAGATAGTTTTCTTTAATAGAAAAACCAAGGTGGTGCAATCATTTACTTAAATAGAGAAACCAAAGAGTTTCCACTTAGACCAAGGTGTACTATGTTGAAATGTAATTTTACATTAAGGTATTGCTTTGTCAATATATATGCAATGCATTATTTGATAAAAATCTTATAATAGTGATTGTAAATTATAGAAATAAAGGTCATAAACCACCGATGTAGCATTGTATTAAAAGAAACAAATCTCTATGATGCACATATTCTTCGTGGACATTGCAAGAGTCTAAGCAAGCCTCTTGTTTATCGTCTAAATCCATTATAGCAAAAGTAAAGATAAACCACTTTAGGTTAACACGACATTTAGATGCATCCACGATATAGCATTTGAAAAAAATTTTGCAACATTTAACAAATATCGCATATAGGCATTTCCTATATAATGTCAATCAAATGCATTCATTAAAGGATGCCACATTTATCTTAATTCCGGTCTTCAGCAAAAAATTATCACGCTACTTGCAATATGCCGCATACTTGACAACAAATGTTCATTCCATGAACAACATGCCTTAAGTATGAACCGCGTCTTTACATCCAGGTAGTAATATCTTGCTACTGCAATTTCTATGCAATCTTCTTATCAGTTGCATGTCATGGGATTTAAAATTGGCAAAACCAGGGCCAAGTATGAAGTGGTGGTTCTCTAGAATGGGAGTAAATATTTGAATATCAAACATAAATGGACAGCTTCATCTTACTCTGCAAGTGGATACTGAAGATAATAATAAGCATGCTACCAAAAACATTCGAACAAACAACCTCGTTGACACTGGATATTGAAGATAACAATAAGCTTTCTACTAAAAATATTGGAACAAACATGTACCTGAGAAAGATACAGTATAAGCAACATTGAACTCTCCATACCATCTGTATTTAAGACCTTCATAAACCAATGTATTAAAGCTATAGTGTTTCCCACAATATCGTTGTTATATATTCCCTGATGCAACAACATAATGTTTATTAAACTACATTGACTTTGAATGGTAGATCTTTATACCAAAAGCAATGCAATAAAAGTTGTTGGATCAAGGTACATAGAGATGCACTTCTGCTTTCCCTTAAGTCAAAACGATTAGCTTTTTAAGAAGATTATGGTCATGCACATTTTTAAGACATCATGATCTAGCATATTCTAATTAGAAGACAACACTATAAACTCTATCTATTTTAACAAAACAGAATTTGAAATTAAAAAGTCAAAATGTCATTACCAATGTACTTAGAAAGTTGCTATGCAAACCAATTATCAAGTTTATCTTCAAATTAACTTCCATAACCCTTCCTGTTGTGATGGAATTGGGTGGATACATGTGCAGTGTTATAAAATAGAAGCAATTCTCTATGTGCTTTTTTAAATGCCCGGTTTAGAGCCAAGCTGCTAAAGAACATTATGATTCACCTTTTTGAACACAATCTGTACATTCTATTTGACTTAATAAGAAGAATTACTAACCCAAAAGCCAAATGATATAATCACCAATGTGCTTAGGAAGATCTTGTACGTGAGCCTTCACCAATTGCGTGTCTTAAATCTCACCTATTAGTCTTTCACATGGACCTTAGTAAAGCATTTGACTACGCTTTGAGAGGATAAATGCAAAGAAATATGTTGTGGGCATCCAATGAAAGACCTGAATAGTGAAATGGCATAGGCATGTTACAAATATCAAAGCATGGCAGCTCAAAAGGTTGGATTGCTCAAAACTTTGGTAATCTAGTTCCACTGGAAACAACACTAGACTAAGAATATTTTCCTTTAAACCTGAACATTGAGCAGCTTCAATGGTTAAATGTAGAACTTCCTTTAAATAAGTGACTCTTGGCTTGGTCAATCCATCCATAGTTGACCTTTGTAGCTTAATGGTATTGAAAGATCAATGATTTGAAAGCGGATGTTGATTTGTATTCTTTGCATGTTGCTAGCATCATCATTGCTACAAATATCATATAGCAAATTTGTACTCTTAAATGCTTTGGGTCAAGAGACCCTTTGCGTCTCCACCCGATAATTGATAGACTAATTGCGCTAAAGCTTGAATCACGAAGAGAAACATACCGGTGCACATTATCACTCGAAATGCGAGGGGCAATGTCACAATCATAGTCACAACTAGAATTGTCTATACACAATCAACATGAAGAAAATAATCACCTCTGAATAGGACCACTTATAACGTCATCTTCAATAAAGACTACACACATATTGTGCAGCTTTCATTATACAATTTTGTCTAAGGCTGCAATTTGCAACTTACAACTAGTAATTTTGATGCGGACATTTGAGAGGAGCACAAAGGCTATCTGCAGGCACCACATATCTTCAAGCATGCGTATGCTCCGGCTTCTATTATTGTCGTTGCCGTCATTGAATGCGGATGTTCTTCTTACAACCATAAAAGAGACATCAATTTCTCAAATAAAGCTACCAAGTTGTAGAGACAAATTAAAGTAGATGGACATAACCATACTCTTAAATATTTTGGGTCAAGAGACCACTGCATCTCCACCCCAGTAATTGATAGACTAATTGCATTAAAGCTTGAATCTGAAGAGAAACATACAAGCTGCACATTATCACTCTGAAATGCAGAGCAATCTCACAGTCATAGTCAGGACCAGAATCGTCTATACACAATCAACATGAAAGAAAATAATCACCTCACTGAATAGGACCACTTATAACGCCATCTTCAATAAAGACTACACACATATTGTTACAAAACCAACTCAGAAATCAGCTAAGTTCTTATATCTTGGCACCGGTATGGAAAAGGCGAACTCTCCACCCAACCAAAAGAATCCTCGGATTCACCCGGCGAGAGAGGCGGCCAAAGCCAATGGCGAGAACTCATATTCCCCATTTCGTCCTCCTCCCTATTTATAATTTTGTACTCCCCTTTAGCCCTTTTCCCCTCGGCCTTAATTGAACGCCTTTTTGGCGAAGGCAACTTGGCAGGACGGTATGTTTGGGGTCATGACTCCCAATACATACGACCCTCCTCTGATGCCATGTCCTTATGGACGATCTGCCTATCCAAGGCACAATGTACACTACTTAGTATTAGCCTGACTAATACCTCTTGGGACGCTAAGCTCCTCCCAAGGCTGAGCTTCATGCTCTAATCTGTCTACACAGATCTCGGTGACTGTTACTTAACCAGATTCTAACTCAGAATCGTAACAGCCCACGGGGGTACAAGACAACTGTCCTCAGTTGTCGGAACCTCTAGCAGTGCCAGACGGTCCAGCCTCGTCATAGAAGATAGGCCTCCCACTTTCACCTGACAGAAAAACTTCTCTATAAGCTTCCAACAAAGGAAGATAGTCTTGGAAAAATTATTCTTTCTTCTATTCTGCATCTGTGTGGGGTATATTTTGATACTTTACCAAGTATCGACGTCGTTGTCCCTTTCCCTTGTGTTGAAGAATCATCTCAGGAACACTATATTTGCCATGACCTTCAAATTCTAACATTCCCCTTCATGGCAAATTCTCTGTTGCCTATTGCCTGTGTTCTCAGTTTTCCCTTCAACTAACAGCCTTGACTTCAAATATGAAAACTGTGACATCATCTCTCTAAAAACAAAACGGGACAGAGGCCACGTTATCTCTCTAAAAACAAAACTGGTCCAAGGCCACATTATCTCTCTAAAAACAAAATGGGACAGAGAAAGTGCACGTTTATTGCCATAAGCCTTGAAAGGGCAAGAATTTGCCAAGGTGATGCCAAAAATCTAATGTTTTTGTGAAGAAAATGTCAAATTCGACATCAAACTATCCACCTCATCATTAAATGTTTCTACATCATCACCAAAAGATCTGCTTCATGAGGAAGAAAATGGTGGGCAAGGCCTTGACGTTTAGGGTGAAAGGTTGGCGGTCATAAAAAAGCACTTTTTCAGCACATATGTCCTAGACGTGCTAACTTGATAGGGTCTAGCGTTTTTTCACCCACAAGCAGAAAATTTGCGACAAAATGATTGCAAAAACCCTAACCAAATCCTGCCAAGATACTTGTTTCACTCTTAAACTTCACCACTGCATATGATGCCATAATCATATCAAACATGTCATGGATTGTCTTGCGAGATCGTTTCTAATGCTAATCCATGTTCTTCTAGCTTTATCAAGTAAGAATAAGATGTAGCTATTCTAAAAACAAGCAATCATGAGCTATATGATAGGGAACAAAAGAGGGCAAATGTGAATACAATAAATTAGAGACCAGAATAGAGAGTATGGTAGACATCATAATAGGTGGAATTAAAAAAAAATATTCACATGGTTTAAACTAGAAAGATATGTATTATATGCCTTAAAAGTTTGATGCTTAACCCAGTCCTCGTTTTTGTGTAGAAATTCGCTTTTTGTACATTCTCAATACACTAGAAAATTTTGTGGTACTATTCCGCACAACGATTGAGAATTAGCATTATATATCTAAATGAACTCTGGTCTCCAATATCCACTGAGTTACGGAATGCCAAAATTTGGATCTCTAGCCACCAAGTAAGCAACTTCCTAGCATTTTTGGTATTTCTTTTTTTTTTTTGGATAATTTTTGGACATCAAGTTCCTAGTGGCACTGCTTCTTCGACATTGTCAACATAATTGTCAATTGTGTAAGAGATTCAAAGACAGAGAGAAGACATGAACTTGTAGCTGGCGAATTTCCGCCTCCATTTCGGCGAGCAGGGACAGAACCAGAGCTTTTTGCTCCATGCCTAGCTCATGTCTCTAATTTTGCCGTTTTTTGACGGTGAGTCATGCTTTGCCGTTTTTTCAAGTTCTGCCTTCTTCTTTTGAATCCCTTCTTTGTTCCTTTGGCCTGCTTACACTTGAAACGTCCTTGCCAGATGCTCTTGTTGTTGAAGAAATCGAACCTTGTTTCGTAGCTTAAGCAATTTGGACAAGGAAAACATCTATTGTATTTCTTGCAAACTCTCCCAAGCTCAGACTGCTGCAAACAATGCCCATTTTGCGGTGGTTTGAGTGATTTGTTTAATCCATCACCCCAGCTTTATGCCTATAGTTTCCTTTATTCTGTGTATCTCGGATCGCAGGTGGTTTTGGAGCTTCAGTATAGGTATATGCACTTTGATTCTTGTTAAATGTTTTCTTAAAAAAGGTTATTGTTATTGAAATATTCCCCCTTTTCTCCTCCCTATAGGATAGAAGCGAATTTTTGCATTCGCCCACTGAGCGGTTTTGTAACTTTGATTCAAACCCAGCAAACAATATTACAGCTAAATTTTTCTTTGGAGAAGATAATTCTGAGGATCAAAGCACAATGATAGTAAAGCATTTCCCACTTTGTGAAAAGGACACAAAATCAGCATTTGTAGAACACAGATGCAGTGTCCATTTTTTTACTAAGTATTATTATTGAATGTCTCCTTGTCTTGAGAGGACTAGCTTGCATTGGTTTTCTTGTGTTTAACAAAGGATGATAGAAGGGAATGGGAAGCCACAAAATCCCTATATTTTCCTTGGATGACGAGAAGGATATTTATCACTTTTACGATGGACCCTCTCAATTGGAGATCTTAGATTGGCTTCATTATCTCTTTTGGAAGATGGCACTTGTCAACTTATTGAAGATCCGCCACGTTCGGTTTGCTTATGTTTCCAAGGGCTTTTTGGGGTCCTCCATGGATCTGGTTATTTGCCAACTCCAACTCCTTGGCGGTGGCAATTCCACATTGAAGATGGTATGTCTTGAATCAATCGATTCACAGGAAATGTTCGAAAGACATGTAGGGCATCTTGAGCTTAGTCACTTCTTGCATGTATGAAGGAATAAGGCCGATGATTTTGTTCTTGGGGAGACTCGGGTAATGTGCACGATAATAGTCGAAAGTAGATCGCGGTCTTCTTGTGAAGAAGTTATGCGAAAGCGTCCACATAGGAGAAATGAATGGTGGTGAATCGAGTGAGAGATAAATACATTGCGTAACAAGTTGATGTGTTTGAATATCCCCATTGGAATATCTCCTTGCGGTTGATTTTGAGTCGCATCCGGCATGTCAAGAAGAATAAAAGATTGCAACTTGCCTTTAAGCACTATGAACTCATTAGGCCACGATCGATTGAGCTGCAACCCCACGAGATGACATATTGTTAGAGATCAAGACTCTTGAGGGTTGAAATCGAAGAAGGAATGTTAAAAGAAATTATGTCTTAAATCCAAAATTTCTTTGATGTTTCCAAACGTTCTTGTAATTCTATCGTGAATTTACTTACATAAATTTGGATATATTTGAGCTGTCTCAGATTTCGTAAGAAAATAGGAAATGATCGATAAGATTATCCCAATTGAAAGGCCCAAATACTCACGAAAATTTCCAAGTCCATGCAAAGCGAGCCATCCATGGTGGAGTAAGGGCGACATCGCCAGTAATATCAAATGAGAAGTAACCCTATGTGTCTTCTCATTACACACCATTCCATCGGTCGAGTTGCTCTTCGGATCTTAAAAACGTTTGACAAATCATTTATAATGTCTTTTTTCAAGCAACAGGAGCGAAAGCATGATGATGAAGGTGGAACTGACCATTTTTCCAATGCATAAAAGGAAACCACAGTGGAGTTCAACTTTTTCCAACATTCATGCTTCATCCAGTCGTTTTGTAGCATGAATAACGATGAAATAGACCATGATTCTAACCTCCACTAGCAAGAATCTGCCAGTGCATTTAAGTTTGATGGCCAAGCTATAGCTAAAACCTTAAGATTTACTAGTAAACGTGTGCTCGGCATTGCTGCCCATAAGTAGCCGAGTGTTAGCTCGAATTGCGCATGGTGTTGCCGCGCATAAGTAACAGAGTGTTAGCTCGAATTGCGCACGGCGTTGTCGAATTGAGTGTTAACTCGAATTGCGCAGATACTGGAGTTGGTGTAAATGTTGAAGGTTGTCAAGTCCGCCTTAGGGGGTACACAAAAATGGTTGCAATGTGAACACTCTACGGCGTTAGCGCATAGGTAATTGAGTGTTAACTTTCAATGCTTGCTTGATCTTTGGAGTTGGTGTAAATGTTGGTACTATAAGGTTGTCAAGTCCGCCTTAGGGGGTACACAAAAATGGTTGCAATGTGAACATTGGTAGTGTGTGTAAATGTTGGTACTATAAGGTTGTCAAGCCCGCCTTAGGGGGTACACAAAAATGGTTGCTGCCGAGATGCCATTTGATGATGAGAGATTGCTAAGATGCTGGCATGGTAGGTTAATGCCAAGCATCGTTCTTGTGGAGGATGATAGTGTATTTATAGGATTTAGCCCTAGGACTTTGGCTTTTAAATGATGTTACCTCCTCCTCCTCTGTGGAGGATGATAGTGTATTTATAGGATTTAGCCCTAGGACTTTGGCTTTTAAATGATGTTACCTCCTCCTCCTCCTCCTCCTCCTCCTCCTCCTCCTCCTCCTCCTCCTCCTCCTCCTCCTCCTCCTCCTCCTCCTCCTCCTCCTCCTCCTCCTCCTCCTCCCTCCTCCTCCTCCTCCTGAGGAAGTGCATAGACTTATTGGGCAATACTGGGCAATAGTGTGTCCAATAGTATATACATGTGTGCAATCCTATACCTTGATATTCTTCTCTAACTTCTTAGGATGTGATGTCAATAGTTGGAATGGGCATTAGTTGTGGATGTTAGATAGGATAATGGTATAAAGTTAAAAAAATTAATATTTTAACTCAAAGAATATAGGATGGGATCAAAATTGTACTTCCATGCTCCTCAGGAATCGATGAGACACATTCTAAATTTTTTCGCTTAATAGTAACATATGCATATGCTTGTAAACGTAACATGCATATGAATATGAATGTAGATGTAAGGCAGCTTGTAGGTCATAATGCAATAATTGGAAAAGTAATGCCTTGCACTCATATATGTAACTCCATTCAAGCTCAAATGCATGCCATGATTTGAGTTTTAAATCTACTGTGTGAGAGCCTGGCATTGCCCTGCATTGTTGTCTTGGGAAGTGATGGCCACTCCTTGTTAGAGAAGAAATGCACTCCGTCTAATAAGACAGAATATGATTTCTCATGCACTCTCTCCTACCTCTTATAGACTTCAAAGGTTCTACGATTGAATGAAGCAATGTATAGAGGCGCAACAAAACTTGAGGCCATCACGGAGTTGTGGCGATTAAAATTGCAATGAGCCTCATCAACACCTTGTTATGCAACATGTTTGATGGCGTAGCTCTTAAACATGCAGGATCTCCTATTCTTCAAGTATAGAAGGCATCAGATGGCTTGTATTAATATATATAATTTAGAAAAAGAAAAAATCATCTTGACTTGAGCAAAGCGTATTACGCTTTAGCTGACTTCAATTAAATTGTGCATAATACATCAATAAATTTTAGCAAATACCATGACTACCTTTAGGCATTGCTTTTGTGGCAATGTGTAATGTAATGCGGAGATATGCCATAAGCTATCAATTTGTGTGGGAATATACCATAAGCCATAAATAACTCAAGAATGTGTAATGTGCAAAAGATATGCCATAAGCTAGCAATTTGATGTGCAAAAATGATGGAACAAGAACCTTAGCATTGAGATACACACAGTCATCCTATAATAAATAAATTGCATGATTCAAAATTTTGTAGTCAAAGTGGTAAGAGAGGAAGAGCGACATAATGTTATTTTGTGGGATTAAGGCTAAGATCTAACCCATACTCTAAATAGACTACCGAGCAATGGAAACGATAAATTTACTATACTAAAACATACCCAGCCAGATAATAAATATATGAATGTGCCTAAGCGACAATCGGTTATGGTATTTTTTGAAAGAATCATAGAGTCTACTTATGCAAAGCCAAGCTTAAGCATCGAGTTGGAAGTTGAAAGCGCAAATTTACATATCACTAAAATTTAGATGTACATTAAACCTTTTGGCTTTACACTAGATCAACCACACAAAAGAACAAAATTTAAAAAAATAAAAATATGGATATTCTTAACTTTGTTTGGATGCTTTGCGGTCATGCAACTAACGAGAATGGTGCTTTTGGAACCAAGAGAAAGTCAATCATATTACGTAATTTTTTCTAAAAGCTTTATTAGAAAATGATGGCTGCCATAAAAAGATATCATAAGTGCCTAAAATTTCTCCAATGTAGCGACGAAGCTAGAAGACGCGGAACTCAAAAAAGGGGAAACAAAGAGATAAATATCTTTTCTTGTTCATACAAGGAAGAGTACGAAATACACAAAGGGGAATTGATTAGAACTATAGTAAATATTTTTGCCCAAAAGAAAACCCTAGTCAATTCGTTAGGATTTGTAGACCGGTATTTGAAGGATGTCTTGCGAGGCCATTTGATTGTATCTTGATGAAGCCACCATAAGTATATAGCCTAATGACCTGAAATCATGGCGACATAAATATGTGTGAAGCATGTAATTCTACTATTTGTGCAAAACTTTGATTTCTTGTATAAAAATATATTGCCTAAACTTCTATTTGCATGATGATCGTTTATTTAAGCTGTGATCAAAGTACCATTATGAGGCTTTTCATCCTCAAGCATGTCAAGAGATAAAATTCTTTACCTCTACTTCTCGAGTCTTCAACCATTTTTCATCACAAGCGCATAGTTCAATTGATCCGAGAATTTGTGGAATGCAAATTTGCGATATCTAAATAGTGCACACGGTGTTACAATAACCACGACCACGCTCGTAGCCTATGCGTGTAGGTCAAAGTTCAGTGGAGGCCACTACAATTGCACTAGCGCGTGAACTTTCAAAATGCACTCCACAAACATTAGAGGATTGGTGGCATCACTTATTGTCCCAAACTTGATGCCAAGGTGGAAATGTATTTGCCAATCAAAATGCGAGCCCGTCTGACCTTTTCATATTCAAGAGGAAGTCAATCATATTACGTAATTTTTAAAAGCTATATTAAAGCGATGGATTCTAAGTGCATAAAATTTTCATGATGTAACGATCTAGTGATGCGGAAGCTAGAAGACATGATCTCTGCAAAAATATGTTATGGATTCTTTTGCATATTCAGTAGTTTTAGAGGTTGCCATGTGTTAAAACAAATTCCCAAGCTGCCCTTTTGGGATGAGGTGATATTCCAAATTCAGCTTCATTTGGTATGCATATCATGGAAGGATGAGATTTTTTTGCATGTTTGTTTCATGGTAAGGCAATATAAGATTTAGAGTTTGACTACAACGTGCCTGCAAAAATGTTCGTGCCAGCATTGCGGACATTTGTTTTTCTGCAACGTATGGCAAAGATGATACCATAGCCCCTCCATTTGAACATAATCAAGAATGAAGCACCTTGATCGGATATCTTGCTTTAAATGAAAACAAGACAAGCTCAACATCACTACCAAAGCTAGTAAGTCAAATCCAAGCCCCTTTTGGCAATAGATTTTGAAAAGTTATAATCCGTATTTTGCAACTACCAATATTTTAGTTATCGCCTCCAAGATATGCGCATCTTTACTAATAGCTTCAAAACAAGATAACAACCACCACTTGAAACATTCCAACTACATGTAAACAAATTGGCCTCTTATTTGAGAAAAAGAATAAGAGTCCACACTTTATGTTATCCTAGACTTGAATAAATACTCAAAAGAAGGAGAAACAAGAGATAAATACCTTTTCTTGTTCATACAAGGAAGGAGTACTAAATACACAAAAGGGAATTGATTAGAACTATGGTAAATATTTTTGCCCAAGAAAATCCCTAGACAATTCTTCAAGATTTGTAGGCCCGGTATTTGAAGGGCGTCTTGTAGGAATTGGTTTGAATCCGGGCCGATTTTGCCTTTAGAGTGGTCATTTTGTGCATTAGAGGGTCAATGCTTGAAGCGAGTTTTTGGAAGTTGCGGTTGTTTTTCTTGGTTTGTATTTTTGTTGATATTGCTTTTTGTTTTCCCTTTTCGTTAACATTTTGATAAGTAGCGTCGTATAGATTAAAAAGAAAACATAAGGAGGCACCAAATAGTTCAAATAGTTATTGAAGTGCAAGAGTCATGTAGACAACGGATCTTGGTAGAAGATATGTGCTTGGATCTTAGCAGAAGATGTGTGCATCTTAACAGAAATTTCAAGGATCACTACAAGAGAATAATCAATCTAAGTCACTAGTTTCATCATTTATTTGCTTAAAATCACCCTTTCAAATTTTTAGATTTTTATACAATAAGTGATGGTAGTTGTGGTGAAATTGCATCATCTATATCATCACTTGTAGGATGACCAATAACAACGGTTGTAGTATAGCATTATAGAGGCATAATAGTATCATTTATAGCATCATCTATAGCTGCGGTTATAATGTCATGCATTTTGTCCTTGTGGTGCTATAATAGTGTAGACTATAAGATCATGTGTATTGTTATAATTAAATCGTTCACAATGTCACACGAGTGCTATAATAATAGTGTGACTATAGCATCATTTGTATTGCTATAATTAAATGACTTCGTATGTCACCACAAGCATCATCCTTTGTATCATCCTTTCTATCATGATTAGTATCAGATTTAGCATCATTGACAATGCCATATATAATACCACGTGGAGGTTATGATTGTATTATTATGAACGTCAAGTATAATATCATGTATTGTTACAAGCTAGACCGTAATTGTATCAAATATGATTTCACATGTTCCGCCACCTATAATACCATCTATAAGGCCAATTTTATTTTATCCCTAAACTTACAGTCAATCATAGTATCATAAATCTTGCCTCTTAAATCGCATTATTTTGACAAAAACCTTGCCCTGCTCATTTTTCTGCTAAATAGTCTTCCTTCTAACCTTTCTTTTCATTCCATAAGCCGTCCAAGTTCTTTTTGTCAAGTTCTTTTTGTCTCTTCCTTTCAATAAATGCGCTTTTGAAAGATTAAATCCATGAGAAGCCCCTGAAGTCCTTGATTTTTGCCGTTGAAGAAAATTGGAAATCGATTGTTTTAGGTTACGGTAGGTGATCCTGTAGAAATTCGTTTTGTTCTCTGCTAGCTTCATCTGCACAATGGGCCTGCTGCTAAACAGGCGATGAGGCTATGAGTTAGCGGTGGCGGAGACGAATAAAAGAGGAAAAACAACAAAAAATAACCAGGCATGTTCCTATGCATGTGTTTAGATCGATTTTGTTACAATTGGGAGAAAATCTGTATTAAATGAGACTCCTTTGTTTATGGCCCCAAATTTGTGCTCACTTTTCTTGGTTGTTCAACCCTCTTTTCCTTCTGTTAAGCCAAACGAAAAACTCTTAAGCCTTTCATACATCAAATGAAATCGAGGTGAACCTGCGTTCATATGGTAGACATCACTGTATAGCATGAAGTTCTAAAGCTTTGTAAAGGCGCCTGGTTTGCATAGATGGCAAGTTTCACACTCTAATTTAGGGAACTCTATTTTCTTAATTTTAGTCTATTAAATAGTTTTTATCATAATTGGAAGTAGGATGTGCATGCACATGTTTGTCATACCCCATCGATCTAATTTCGGTTAAACGTACCTCGATGAAGTAAATATTATCTGCGTCACGCCCTTTAATCTTTGGTTGCAAAATTTTAAGGCTCTTGAGTTGGGTGACATAATCGCCATATCCTTGCAATAGCTGATCTCACACTTGAAGCGCCCAATTGATGCATGCATTGTAAAATGGCATGTTTTGCAGCCACTCTTTCAAGAAGATATAGGCTAACAAAATGTTTACAAAGATCGTTTAATGAAATATGATCTCATGCGATGTCGATAATGTTTCTACACTTGCAATGGTGACTGTAAGAAAATGTTTAATCTTTTCTATAAGATGCATGTAGACAATAATATTGAGCCAAATGACCTGACCTTCAATAAGCTTTTGAGTACATGTGTTGATGCATCTGAGTGTGTTGGCCCATTCTTACATGATTGTTTATAATCTTGGTACAAATAATGTGTTAATGTGACAATAGTTGGAACACAGTGTCATGGACAGTTATGATTGGAGCATACTCGCAGCGTGGAACGGCGAACAAACTACTTAAGATTTTCCATCATATGCAACTAGTTGTGAAGCCAAATAAGAGCACCCTTGTTACCATTCTCTGCGCCTATACTAGCCCATTTAATTTTGTGGTTAGAAAAATAGTTTATAGCGTTGTCATCATAGACATGAATATCCTTGGACATTGGAGCGTCCATAACCTGTATCGCAAAAATGCAGTAGTCTACAAGATTCTTGTAAGGTGTTTTTTGGAATACATGAGAGAAAAGTGACTATATGGAATACTCTAATGGCAGCATTCATGACACAACAATATGACAGTAATGCTATCGTGTTGTTTCAGCAGATATGCCTAGAAAGTAAGTTACCAGATGAAGTCTCTTATATCATTATTTATTCCACATGTGGTAATCTGTTGTCATGTTCGAGTGGGTAACTCATGTTACTAATGATGGCTTCAATTTAAATGTAGAAATAGGAAATGGCCTGGCATGTATAAGAAATGTGGAACTTAAGACACTGCACTCACATTGTTCATATTAATGTTGTCTCATGGAACACTATTCTTGCCTCGCATATACAAAGTGGGCACAACAAGCATGAAATTCAAGTATTTGAGAAGACAATATCTGAGGGCATCAAACCAAGTGAAGTCGCCTTCTTGACTATGATCAGTGCATGCACAGCAGCACAACTGATTTTGGTTCTACGGTAGGAAATGCTCTCGTGAATATGTATGGAAAATGTGGAAGGTTGACAGATGTGCACAGAATATTTGATGAAAAATTTAGAGATTTGATCTCATGGACATCAATGCTGCCATAGCATGCTCAACATGGTCATGGCAATGAAGCCCTTAAGATTACATCCGAGGAAATGAAAGAGTCAGGCTTGAAACCAGACAATACTTCTCCTAATAGGATGCCATCATCCTGGATTGTTTAGGGAAGGCTATCATTGTTTTATTTATCTCAGCAACTTTAAAGTTATACCCATGCATTACCATTCCTTAATCGACTTACTTGGACGTGGGGGCTGGATGGAATGCCATTTCAAGCATCCTTGTTGTTTTCTTGTAGCTCTTTGAAATCGATCTAGCTACCAAGGGGAAATTTGAATCGGACAAAGACCTTGTCCCTTTCGGTTCGAATCAAGAAGCTGTGATGCCATGTTGATATCCTCAAAAATTAGTTAGATTTCTCTTGTATTTTCTATCGTTTCTACATACTCTACTTCGCCATACTCTGCTTTGCCTTACTCTTTATAATGACATGTCTACATCTCTGCCCTTCCTTTCTTTTACGAAGTCACGTTTTATTTTTGCATTCGGATATCCTTAGGGATGCCAAATGCACTTCATGGTGATTCTGAAACTTGGACGCCAAACATTGCGGTTTGGAGAATGAGTAAAGTCATAAGAATTTTTTAAAACTTTATACCCGGCTTTTTGGCCTACTTAATTACGTATGGCCTTAAAGAGCGGAAAAGAAATGATTCTAAATCTCTAAATAAGTCCAAAGGATAGGTTGTCCATGCACAACCCCTGCTCAAGCGGCTTCTATTTCATAGGTCTCTTCCACTACTTAATTTTCTTCCTTTTCCTTTATTACAGACTTCCTTTGTTCTTGTAATACATAGGATATAAAATGTATCAACGTGTGTCTCTGTTTATAAGCTTCAAATGTAAATTTCTATTTGATTTATCCTGTTGGAAATGCTAAAAGTGTCAATTAACAATAGGTTTGAGGTAATGAACCAACCTTCATGCATAGTCAATGTAAGTATTTGAAATGGACCATATGTGCTTAGCGATTTAGAACTTTGTAGATTAGATCCAATAGCATAGGACCTTTTTGCATGTGATTTATTTGGAATTCATGTCGAGTTGCAAGATAGTATTTTTTTTTTTTTTGAAGGACGACAAACTTTATTGAAACTCCAAGCCAAAAAGCAAAAATACAAATGCAGAGGCGGGAATAAAGTCTCAGAGGATAATCATGATCCACTGAGTAGAACCACCAGCCTATGCATAAGACAACACACTCAAATAGGACTCAAATATCAACTGTCGCTTGGCAGGAGCAAGCGAAGAGCAATGGTAAGCCTTAACAATTCTAGCTTGTGCGTCTTGGAGGACAACTGCAGAAGGAATATCAAACCACGAAAGATGAAGGCGGTCTTTCTGGCGCTTCCGGATGGACCATAACAACCATCGATGCTAAATGAAATGCTTGGCTCATAACTTATTCCAAGTATCCAGGATAAACTGACCCGAAGCACTAGCGACTTGTCAATGTCACATGAAAAGCGGCCAAGACCAAGCAATTTGGAGATGAACACATAAAAGAAACAATGCTCAATGGTCTCGTCCCTTTGCTTGCACCACCGATGGAGGAATTGCGACACTCGAGGATCAAATCTGTGGACAAGCACGTTCACACGAGGACATCTGTGAAGAATCTGCCACCAAAGCACAGCCACCTTAGGATGGAGTAGTTTATCCCAAGCCCAAGTCCACATACGTCTCCAATTAGGAGGTGAAAGCTGAAGGGACCACCTAGTGGATGGCGGAAGGATATCACTATGAGTTGCAAGATAGTATGTTCTCAATGCACCCCTTGTCCAATGTAACTCTATTAAATTTAACAAGACCACAGTTGTGAAGGTTGCTATGAAAGGGACCACAAAATATCTCTCCCAAGAACCTACAGTTTGTGATTGTATTATATGATGTTGATGTAAGTCAGAGGTATTGCTATAATCTAAAAGCGCATTTGAACATTTTTGTTATAATGAAGCACATTTGAACATTTTTGTTATAATGAAGTTGTAATAATATTTTCATCGATAACTATAGCTTGGGGATAAGATAGGTGATTGAGTTAAAAATGGCAAATTATTCTCATATGTGAAAATGTGAACTTGCAAATCATTTCAACATTGATGTATAAAATGAAATCAATAAATCCTAAACATTCACCATCAAGTTGCATGGAATTGTATTGCATGCACAAAGTAAGCAAATGTTGGTGTATATGCATGGATAGGATAGAGCATACCATCTAGGCTTTTGCAGGTTCTCAATTTGACATTGACCCCAGTTTTGCACGGCAATTCCCCGCTTAGTAATATTCTATAACTCATATAAAAGCATTGACCTCTATAAGTTCCCATTTGCAGGAAGATCTAATAGATGATGCACCCATATAGAGCCTCTATTGTTACCCTCTAGGCATCATCAATGCCTGTCTACAAAAAATCATCGGCAAAATGTTGGCAGTCAACGACAAATGTTGACATTCAATAATCATAATTGAAAATATGCAATATGCAACGAGAATGTTCCATGATATCCAAGAGTGGATGTCACTTTAAACAGTGTAAGAGTTCCAATAAGGATTAAATAGATGAATATGTGTCGACTTCACATGTCGTCTTGCGGGGGTATCATACCTGTATGATCAATGCAAGATGAGTGCTCTGGACATTTTAAAACCTCCTTGTTTTCTTTAAACTCAATAAAAAAATTACTGTATAAGGAGAATTTTGAACTTCTATTTTAACAAACGACAATATGCCAATTAACATTCTTAATCATATATTTATGAACTTTGAAATTTAATCCCAAAGAAAAGCCCAGCAATTGCAATATAAATGTGATGTGACCACACTTATTTATTTGTTTTGGTTTCGTAGTGTTCAGGTAGAGGAATGTTTTGCCCATTTCAAGCCCATCTTAAATTCAAAAGTATCCTATGACATAAGTCGGCCAACCTATGATGTCGGTCCTGGGATTATGATCCATGGCAGGCAACCATCGAACGGCTAGAATTTTTGTCCCATGCATAGGAGAAAGTTCACATGTAGGTCCTTACAAGAAGTGAAAAACTGGCTCCCCTGCTAAACTGAGTTGCCCTAGCAGACTCACCTACCCTTTGCCCCGAATAATGGCCTATTGGTGAACCTTATTCCTAACATAAAATTCAAGCTTATAAACCAAATTGTCTTGAGAAAAATGGAATCTGGCGAGTCCATCCTTTGAAATTATCTCTGTCTTTATGATGCTCGACACATAGTCATGATGATGTCCTATCTAATCACACATCCCAAACTCTAAATGTGTGTTGTGATGACATGATTGATAGCATTGCATGTTTCATCTATGAGATGCATGGTACATCCTTTGTGTTCTTTCTTGAACCCTAAAGCCCTAAACCCAAAATTTTAGACCCTAAACCCTATCTAAATATGTGATTTTTTGGATATGGTTGGCACGCATATGTATAATTATGTACTGTGACCTAAGGTGAGATAGTTTTCTTTAATAGAAAAATCAAGGTGGTGCAACTATTTACTTAAATAGAGAAAGCAAGGAGTTTCCACTTAGACCAAGGTGTACTGTGTGTTGAAAAAAAGTTTACATTAAGGTATTGCTTTGTCAATATATATACAATGCATTATTTAATAAAAATCTTATAATAGTGATTGTAAATTATAGAAATAAAGGTCATAAACCACCGATGTAGCATTGTGTTAAAAGATAAGATAAGATAAGATAAGATAAGAATTTTTACGTCCACGGGAACCCAACGGGTTATGGGACGGCACATGCAAGGGCAACAGCCCATGTAAAACCTGGGGACTAGGCCCCATCACCAAATACAATAACCAAATATTAAAAGGCTACCAAGAATAAAAGAAGATAATGCTAATGCTAGTGATAAATTTATGCTTCTAAAATTATCTAGACATAGCCAATCCAAGGATTGGAAGGCCATTGATCTAGAATAATTGCTGCGCCTCCCCTGTACACTGCCCATTTCTTTTGCAGGCGGGCTACCCTCACCTTGCAGAGCTCCTCCTTACGGTTACACAATTGAAGAGGGGAGAGGTCCTCCTGTACTGAGAAACTAGTCCCTCTGAGAAGCAAATCTCTATGATGCACATTATTCTTCGCGGAAATTGCAAGAGTCTAAGCAAGCCTCTTGTTTATCGTCAAAATCCATTATAACAAAAGTAAAGATAATCCACTTTAGGTTAAGTAACACGACATTTAGATGCATCCACGATATAGCATTTGAAAAGGCTGCAACATTTAACAAATATCTGCAAATAGGCATTTCCTATATAATGTCCAATCAAATGCATTCATTAAAAGCTGCCACATGATTTATCTTAATTCCAGGTCTTCATTGGCAAAAAAGTATCTGCTACTTGCAATATGCACGCAACAGCAACAAATGTTCAATCCATGAACAACATGCCTTAAGTATGAACCGATCGGCATGCATATGGAAATTTAGTTAGACCTTTTGGACTACCTTGTTCCCAAATGGTCACAATAAATTAAAAAGTGTATCCATCTCTACATCGAGGTCCGGCCGTGGGTAGTTCATGAGCATGTCAAAGCGAGATAAGTTGGTGAATTCCATGTACAAGGTCTTGCTTGATCTTTGGCGTCTTGCCTCCTTCGTCAAGTGGCCTTTGGTCATTCCGGGGATCGATGAGCAAGTATAGAAGTGGGTATGGGATAAACTACTCCATCCCAAAGTATACGTTTTATGGTGGCAAGTCACTCATCGTTGTTATGCAGCGTAAAATATTACGGTAATGCGATTTCGTCCAGAGGAGGTAATGCACTTTGTCCCTTATGTGCACGCAGAGGGGCCGAGACAATTGAGCATTGCTTCTTCAATGTAGACATGTCGGACATGCTTGGTTGTGGCTTCAAGGCCTCTTTCATTGCAATTTGAATAGCCGGTGTTATTAGCGGTTTATCCAAGTAGTTGGGATAATTTGGCAAAAGGGCATTTCATTTGGCTTACGCGCATGGATCATCTCGGTCCATTTGGAAAAGAAGGAATCTTCTCATATTCAAAGGTCTTGCTTGTTCGGGATGCGAGGTCCTTCTTGATGCCCAACAATGAATTGTCAAAGCATTAGGTGCTCATCAATTGCTAATGAGGTGAAGAGCCGTATTTTGGGAGCACTATCTTGATTCATACTTACTTATGAGTTTTTGCTTGCTCTTCATTATTGTTTAGATGTTGTATTTGAGTGGGGTGGTTTTGCTCTGGTGGACATTCTCTCCACTGAGTTATTAGTCCCCATTGTACTCTGCAACTTTCTCTGGATAATAAAGGCTCAAGTCCTTCAAGAAAAAAAAAATCTTGCTATTGCAATTTCTATGCAATCTTTGCATGTCATGGGATTTAAAATTGGCAAAACCAGGGCCAAGTATGAAGTGGTGGTTCTCTAGAATGGGAGTAAATATTTGAGTATCAAACATAAATGGACCGACTTCATCTTACTCGCAAGTGGATCTTGAAGATAATAATAAGCATGCTACCAAAAACATTGAACAAACAACCTCGTTGACACTGGACTGGATCTTGAAGATAACAAAAAGCTTTTTCTACTAAAAAATTGGAACAAACATGTACACGAGAAAAGAGGCGGTATAAACAACATTGGATTCTCCATACCATCTGTATTTAAGACCTTCATAAACCAATGTCTTAAAGCTATTGTATTTCCCACAATATTGTTGTTATATATTCTCTGATGCAACAACATAATGTTTATTAAACTACATTGACTTTGAATGATAGATCGTTATACCAAAAGCAATGCAATAAAAGTTGTTGGATCAAGGTACATAGAGATGCACTTTTGCTTTCACTTGAGTCAAAACAATTAGCTTTTTAAGAAGATTATGGTCATGCACATTTTTAAAATATCATGATCCAGCATAGTCTAATTGGAAGACAACACTATAAACTCTATTTATTTTAACAAAACAGATTTTGAAATTAAAAGTCAAAATGTCATTATCAATGTACTTAGAAACCAATTATCAAGTTTATCTTCAAATTAACTTCCTTAACCCTTCCTGTTGTGATGGAATTGGGGGGTGCATGTGCAGTGTTATAAAATAGAAGCAATTCTCTATGTGCTTTTTTTAAATGCTACTTTAGAGCCAACTGCTAGGGAACATTATAATTCTAGTTGGAAAACAATCTGTACATTCTATCTAATTTAACAAAATGGATTACTAACCCAAAAAGCCAAATGATATAATCACCAATGTGCTTAGGAAGATCTTGTACGTGAGCCGTCACTAATTGCGTGTCTTAAATCTCACCTATTGGTCTTTCACATGGACCTTAGTAAAGCATTTGACTGTGCTTTGAGAGGATAAATGCAAAGAAATATGTTGTGAGCATCTAATGAAATACCTGGATAGTGAAATGGCATGGGCATGTTACAAATATCAAAGCATGACAGCTCAAAAGTTTGGATTGCTCAAAACTTTGCTAATCCAGTTCCACTGGAAACAGCTCTACACTAAGAATATTTTCCTTTAAACCTGAACAGTGAACTAAAATGCTCCCCTTGCAGCTTCAATGACTGAATGTAGAATTTCCTTCAAATAAATGACTACTGGCTTGGTCAATCCATCCATAGTTGACGCTGTAGCTTAATGGTATTGAAAGATCCGATGATTTGAAAGCGGATGTTGATTTGTATTCTTTGCATGTTGCCAGCATCATCATTGCTACAAATATCATATAGCAAACTGTACTCCCAAATATTTTGGGTCAAGAGCCCACTGCATCTCCACCCCAATAATTGATAGATTAATTGCGTTAAAGCTTGAATCTGAAGAGAAACATACCAGCTGCACATTATCACTCTGAAATGCAGGGCAATGCCACAATCATAGTCACAACCAGAATTGTCTATACGCAATCAACATGAAAGAAAATAATCACCTCACTGAATAGGACCACTTATAATGCCATCTTCAATAAAGACTACACACATATTGTGCAGCTTTCATTATTGTGCGTCTGGGCGTTTGGTCTAGTGGTAACACACTAGTTCCTTAGCAATGTGGTCTCGAGTTCGAGACCGCCCAGAATCGCACTCGGTACTGTTGGGGGGTCAAATCCCAACAGACGCAATGTAAGGTGGTTGGGGGCAGGGCCCAACCGAGCAATGTATGTCCAGTTGGATGCTGCCTAGTGGCGTGACGTTAAAACTACTATCTATTATACAATTTTGCCTAAAGCTGCAATTTGCAACTTACAATTAGTAATTTTAATGCGGACATTTGAGAGGAGCACAAAGGCTGTCTGCAGGCACCACATATCTTCAAGCATGTACGTATGCTCCAGCTTCTGTTGTTGTTGCTGTCATTGAATGTAGATCTTCTTCTTACAACCATAAAAGAGACATCAATTTCTCAAATAAAGCTACCAAGTTTTAGAGACAAATTAAAGCCAATAATACCTCATTCATAGATAATGACAATAATTACAAATAAAAGGCATGTAGATGGATATAACCATATCAAGCAGATAGCCACTCTTATTAACCCCTTATATCACTGGCTTCACTCTGGTCTCTGTCCAAAATCCCATAATGCAGTTTAGTACGCATTTCCAGATGCCGAACTAATTGCCAGAAAAGAGGCTGACAACATTTTAAAATATTGCATGAGACAAGTGTTGATCTTGCGGAAGTTGTATCCTTCAGCCCAGAGTTGCATGGAAGCTACCTAGATTGATTGATAAGGTATTATACTGCTACTCGAATCACCAAATTGATGAGATATTATACTGCTATTTTCATCGTTAAATTGTTCCTTCTCTTCTTGAATATTCACGTGGCAGGTCATTGCAACTGCAAAGCTGCTCACTATGCATTGGCTCAACACATTAGTCCACAGCATTAAAGAGCAAATGGAATGTAGATGTAGATATTAATGGAATGTAGATAACAATAACCTACTTCTTTTACACTATAAAACAATGTCCTGCCCTGATCTAAAGTATGACGGAAACAACTATCCCATAAACAACAAACACAAAGAAAATATGAAGGAAGGAAAAAAACAACAACAATGTTTAGAGTGTCTCATCCTCGATTCCGTTGCTCTACACGCTGACATCAGTGCTTCCTCGGTTTGATGTCATCCAATCGTTTTGTAGCATGAATAATGATGAGATAGACCGTCGATTCTAACCTCCACTTTGATGGCCAAGCTACAGCTAAAACCTTAAGGTTTATTAAAAGACTATAAAACTAGAAACGTGTGCCCGGCAATGCCGGGCATCAGTCATAGACGTGTGGAATGGGTAGACGTAATGGAGTGTCGCCGTGTATAGATGTAATGGAGTGTTGGTTATTAGCTTGGAATGCATAGGAATAATAGAAAGCATGAAGTAGGCATAGGCGGAATGGATCCATACAGTTTTGCATTTACGGTTTTGTGGAAGTCGCATTTTTAATGCATGGTCAGTCTGAATTGCATTTAATATGTCCCTATTGCAATATAAATGTGATGTGACCATACTTATTTATTTGTTTTGGTTTCGTAGTGTTCGGGTAGAGGAACATTTTTCCCATTTCAAGTCCATCTTAAATTCAAAAGGATCCTATGACGTAAGTCGGGCAGCCTATGATGTCGGTCCTGGGATTGTGATCCATGGCAGGCAACCATCGGACGGCTAGAATTATTGTCCCCTGCATAGGAGAAAGTTCATATGTAGGCCCTTACAAGAAGTAAAAAACTGGCTCCCTTGCTAAACTGAGTTGCCATAGCAAACTCACCAACCCTTTGCCCCGAATAATGGCCTATTGGTGAACCTTATTTTTAACATAAAATTCAAGCTTATAAACCAAATTGTCTTGAGAAAAATGGAATCTGGCGAGTCCACCCTTTGAAATTATCTTTGTCTTTATGATGCTCGACACATAGTCATGATGATGTCCTATCTAATCATACATCCCAAACCCTAAATGTGTGTTGTGATGACATGATTGATAGCATTGCATGTTTCATCTATGAGATGCATGGTACATCCTTGGTGTTCTTTCTTGAACTCTAAGGCCCTAAACCCTAAATTCTAGACCCTAAACCCTATCTAAATATGTGACTGTTTGGATATGATTGGCATGCATATGTATAATTATGTATTGTGACCTAAGGTGAGATAGTTTTCTTTAATAGAAAAACCAAGGTGGTGCAATCATTTACTTAAATAGAGAAACCAAAGAGTTTCCACTTAGACCAAGGTGTACTATGTTGAAATGTAATTTTACATTATGGTATTGCTTTGTCAATATATATGCAATGCATTATTTGATAAAAATCTTATAATAGTGATTGTAAATTATAGAAATAAAGGTCATAAACCACCGATGTAGCATTGTGTTAAAAGAAACAAATCTCTATGATGCACATATTCTTCGTGGACATTGCAAGAGTCTAAGCAAGCCTCTTGTTTATCGTCTAAATCCATTATAGCAAAAGTAAAGATAAACCACTTTAGGTTAACACGACATTTAGATGCATCCACGATATAGCATTTGAAAAGGTGCAACATTTAACAAATATCGCATATAGGCATTTCCTATATAATGTCCAATCAAATGCATTCATTAAAAGGCTGCCACATTTATCTTAATTCGGTCTTCATCGCATAAAAAATTATGCGCTACTTGCAATATACGCTAAGCAAACAACAAATGTTCATTCCATGAACAACATGCCTTAAGTATGAACCGAGCGATGATGCATATGAGATGGTTAGACCTTTTGGACTACCTTGTTCCCAAATGGTCACAATAAATTAAAAAGTGTATCCGATCTTTACATCCGGTAGTAATATCTTGCTCTTTGCAATTTCTATGCAATCTTCTTATCGGTTGCATGTCATGGGATTTTAAAATTGGCAAACCCAAGGCCAAGTATGAAAGTGGTGGTTCTCTAGAATGGGAGTAAATATTTGAGTATCAAACATAAATGGAATGACTTCATCTTACTCGCAAGTGGATCTTGAAGATAATAATAAGCATGCTACCAAAAACATTGAACAAACAACCTCGTTGACCTTTGGATATTGAAGATAACAATAAGCTTTCTACTAAAAATATTGGAACGGACATGTACACGAGAAAGATACTGATATAAGCAACATTGGACTCTCCATACCATCGTATTTAAGACCTTCATAAACCAATGTCTTAAAGCTATAGTGTTTCCCACAATATCGTTGTTATATATTCCCGATGCAACAACATAATGTTTATTAAACTACATTGACTTTGAATGGTAGATCTTTATACCAAAAGCAATGCAATAAAAGTTGTTGGATCAAGGTACATAGAGATGCATACGCTTTCCCTTGAGTCAAAACGATTAGCTTTTTAAGAAGATTATGGTCATGCACATTTTTAAGACATCATGATCTAGCATATTCTAATTAGAAGACAACACTATAAACTCTATCTGTTTTAACAAAACAGAATTTGAAATTAAAAGTCAAAATGTCATTACCAATGTACTTAGAAAGTTGCTATGCAAACCAATTATCAAGTTTATCTTCAAATTAACTTCCCTAACCCTTCATTTGTGATGGAATTGGGTGGATACATGTGATGTTATAAAATAGAAGCAATTCTCTATGTGCTTTTTTAAATGCGGTTTAGAGCCAAGCTGCTAAAGAACATTATGATTCACCTTTTGGAACACAATCTGTACATTCTATTTGATTTAATAAGAAGAATTACTAACCCAAAAGCCAAATGATATAATCACCAATGTGCTTAGGAAGATCTTGTACGTGAGCCTTCACCAATTGCGTGTCTTAAATCTCACCTATTAGTCTTTCACATGGACCTTAGTAAAGCATTTGACTACGCTTTGAGAGGATAAATGCAAAGAAATATGTTGTGGGCATCCAATGAAAGACCTGAATAGTGAAATGGCATAGGCATGTTACAAATATCAAAGCATGGCAGCTCAAAAGGTTGGATTGCTCAAAACTTTGGTAATCCAGTTCCACTAGAAACAACACTAGACTAAGAATATTTTCCTTTAAACCTGAACATTGAGCAGCTTCAATGGCTAAATGTAGAACTTCCTTTAAATAAGTGACTACTGGCTTGGTCAATCCATCCATAGTTGACACTGTAGCTTAATGGTATTGAAAGATCCAATGATTTGAAAGCGGATGTTGATTTGTATTCTTTGCATGTTGCTAGCATCATCATTACTACAAATATCATATAGCAAACTGTACTCTTAAATGCTTTGGGTCAAGAGACCACTGCGTCTCCACCCCAGTAATTGATAGACTAATTGCGCTAAAGCTTGAATCTGAAGAGAAACATACCAGCTGCACATTATCACTCTGAAATGCAGGGCAATGTCACAATCATAGTCACAACTAGAATTGTCTATACACAATCAACATGAAAGAAAATAATCACCTCACTGAATAGGACCACTTATAACGTCATCTTCAATAAAGACTACACACGTATGCTCCAGCTTCTATTGTCGTTGCCGTCATTGAATGCAGATGTTCTTCTTACAACCATAAAAGAGACATCAATTTCTCAAATAAAGCTACCAAGTTGTAGAGACAAATTAAAGTAGATGGACATAACCATACTCTTAAATATTTTGGGTTAAGAGACCACTGCATCTCCACCCCAGTAATTGATAGACTAATTGCATTAAAGCTTGAATCTGAAGAGAAACATACAAGTTGGACATTATCACGCTGAAATGCAGGGCAATGTCACAGTCATAGTCATGACCAGAATCGTCTATACACAATCAACATGAAAGAAAATAATCACCTCACTGAATAGGACCACTTATAACGCCATCTTCAATAAAGACTACACACATATTGTTACAAAACCAACTCAGAAATCAGCTAAGTTCTTATATCTTGGCACACAGTAGGGAAAAGGCAGAACTCTCCACCCAACCAAAGAATCCTCAGATTCACCCCCGAGCAGAGAGAGACAGCAAAGCCAATGGCCAGAACTCATATTCCCCATTCAACGTCCTCCTCCCTATTTATAAGCTGTACTCCCCCTTTAGCCCTTTTCCCTCTGGCCTTATTTGGCTGCCTTTTGGCCAAAGGCAACTTGTAAGGACCAGCGTATGTTTGGGGTCATGACTCCCAATACATACGGCTTGGCCATGAGACCCTCCTCTGATGCCATGTCCCTATGGGACGATCGCCTATCAAGACACAATGTACACTACTTAGTATTAGCGACTAATACCTCTTGGGGCTTAAGCTCCTCCCAAGGCTGAGCTTCATGCTCTAATCGTCTACTACAGATCTCGATGATTTGTTACTTAACGATTCTAACTTCGGAATCATTAACGACCGCGGGAAGACAAGACAAGCGTCCTCGGTTAGCCGGAACCCTCTAGCGGTGATGCAGACGGTCGGCCTGCGTCATAGAAGATAGGCCTCCCACTTTCACTTTCAGGAACACTATATTTGCCATGACCTTCAAATTCTAACATTCCCCTTCATGGCAAATTCTCTGTTGCCTATTGCTTGTGTTCTCAGTTTTCCCTTCAACTAACAGCCTTGACTTCAAATATGAAAACTGTGACATCATCTCTCTAAAAACAAAACGGGACAGAGGCCACGTTATCTCTCTAAAACAAAAACTGGTCCAAGGCCACATTATCTCTCTAAAAACAAAATGGGGAGAGAAAGTGCACGTTTATTGCCATAAGCCTTGAAAGGGCAAGAATTTGCCAAGGTGATGCCAAAAATCTAATGTTTTTGTGAAGAAAATGTCAAATTCGACATCAAACTATCCACCTCATCATTAAATGTTTCCACATCATCACCAAAAGATCTGCTTCATGAGGAAGAAAATGGTGGGCAAGGCCTTGGCGTTTAGGGTGAAAGGTTGGCCAGATAAAAAGCACTTTTTCAACACATATGTCCTAGGCGTGCTAACTTGATAGGGTCTAGCGTTTTTTTCACCCACAAGCGAGAAAAATTGCGACAAAATGATTGCAAAACCCTAACCAAATCTCGCCAAGATACTTGTTTCACTCTTAAACTTCACCATCTTGCATATGATGCCATAATCATATCAAACATGTCATGGATTGTCTTGCGAGATCGTTTCTAATGCTAATCCATGTTCTTCTAGCTTTATCAAGTAAGAATAAGATGTAGCTATTCTAAAACAAGCAATCATGAGCTATATGATAGGGAACAAAAAGAGGGCAAATGTGAATACAATAAATTAGAGTCCAGAATAGAGAGTATGGTAGACATTATAATAGGTGGAATTAAAAAAATATTTACATTGTTTAAACTAGAAAGATATGTATTATATGCCTTAAAAGTTTGATGCTTAACCAGGTCCCTCGTTTTTTGTGTAGAAATTAGCTTTTTGTACATTCTCATATACTAGAAAATTTTTGTGGTACTATTCCGCACAACGATTGAGAATTAGCATTATATGTCTAAATGAACTCTGCTCTCCAATATCCACTGAGTTACGGAATGCCAAAATTTGGATCTCTAAGCCACCAAGTAAGTTCAACTTCCTAGCATTTTTGGTATTTCTTTTTTTTTTTTGGATAATTTTTGGACATCAAGTTCCTAGTGGCACTTTTGTCAACATAATTGTCAATTGTGTAAGAGATTCAAAGACACGAGAGAAGACATGAAAATGCTATATTCAACTTGAAAAATATCTTTATACATATGAAAAATGTCATAATACCATTGTATATTGATGATCGAACAAGAGACGAGAATCTTCACATTCTAGCAACTCCATCATACTGGGGTATTGTGAACTCCACAAAAATTCCTGATTGTCAAAATCTGTAGAATATGAGCCATCAAGTTCTTCAAATTCTGGCAAATTTTGCCAGCAGCTGTTTGGACTAATATTGCAGTCCACAGATGCTCCACTTTCCGCCATATTTAGAGGCATATTTAGAGCAACAACAATATATTTGGATCAAAGGCTGGAAATTTGCCCTAACATTAAAATATCTGGAACCAGGTTTGGCGCCAGATTTTTTTTGGCTATCGGATTTTTTGGGAGAAAGGGTTGAACCCCCACATTTTCTTGCCACTCATACTCGTCTCCAGAATCAAAATTAGAATTAGGGTTACCGTTTCCACTACAACTATCGCCTGACTCCAATTCTTCGTCCGTTTCAAGCTCCTGCACTTGTAGCTGGCGAATTTCCGCCTCCATTTCGGCGAGCAGGGACAGAACCAGAGCTTTTTGCTCCATGCCTAGCTGCGGACAATCGCTCACGAATCTCTTGTAGCTCATGTCTCTAATTTTGCCCATGGGCGGAAAACGGTGAGTCATGCTTTGCCGTTTTTTCAAGTTCTGCCTTCTTCTTTTGAATCCCTTCGTTGTTCCTTTGGCCTGCTTACACTTGAAACGTCCTTGCCAGATGCTCTTGTTGTTGAAGAAATCGAACCTTGTTTCGTAGCTTAAGCAGTTTGGACAAGGAAAACATCTATTGTATTTCTTGCATATCTCCTTCGCCATCTCCATCTTTGTTGTCGCCATCTCTCCCAAGCTCAGACTGCTGCAAACAATGCCCATTTTGGTCTTATATTTAGTCCATTTGCTAAAAACGCGTACTTTTTTATAATATCTACGTTGTAGGCTAAATATCTATGCTAATAATAGTAAAATAACGCGGTGGTTTGACAGATTTGTTTAATCCATCACCCGAGCTTTATGCCTATAGTTTCCTTTATTCTGTGTATCTCGGATCGCAGGTGGTTTTGGAGCTTCAGTATAGGTATATGCACTTTGATTCTTTGTTAAATGTTTTCTTAAAAAAGGTTATTGAAATATTCCCCCTTTTCTCCTCCCTACAGGATAGAACGAATTTTCTGCATTACGCCACACAGAACGTTAAACTCATGTTGCAGCAAGGCATTGACATCAATTCTCCTGAAGATGTGTGTAATGTTCCAACTTGTCTTGGATGATTCTTCCCCGGCCATGCCAAATTAATTCAAAATTTCATCGGCCTGACAGGAAGAATGGACTCCCTTCATATCGCAGTACAGAGTCAAAGAATTGGCATCATTAAGACCGCTGCTTAAACAGGGTGCCGGCATAAATTCTAGAAATAAGGTACTTAGCCGCCTTGTGTTCTCCCTTGGGATAGAAATTTGTTTCTGCCTTCTCCATTTCTAAATACAACGTTTAATGGCAACATGCCAATTGCTATTAATAAGGACTCTCGGCAGTTAGTATACAATCCAAGTTAGGTGGAAAGATGGCTTTTAGATTGGGGTTCTTCAAAATCTTACTGTTATAAGGGGCCATCATATACGTTATGTTTATTGGAGCTGAAACATAAATATTCTATCTTGTAGGATGAATGTTTATTGGGCATTTGCTTACTCCAGTAATGCTGGGACTTTACTGTTGTCATTTTTTCAGGGGAACATCAATATTGGGACAGAAGAATCTGCTGCTGCTGAAAAGGAAATTCAGTCCCATGAATAATTGCGTAAGTGGCTAAGCAATCTCACATGCTTTTTCTTTCTTCACAAATCGGAGGCCGCCTCAAATTCTAACCAGCAAACAATATTACAGCTAAATTTTTGCTGGAGAAGAAGTATGAACGTAATTCTGAGGATCAAAGCACAATGATAATAAAGCATTTCCCACTTTGTGAAAAGGACACAAAATCAGCATTTGTAGAACACAGATGCAGTGTCCATTTTTTGGCAGGGCCGAATCATTATGACCAGGTACTGATAGAATCAGTATTTGAACAATGTTGTAAGATTGCTATCTTTAATTTACGAAGTATTATTATTGAATGTCTCCTTGTCTTGAGAGGACTAGCTTGCATTGGTTTTCTTGTGTTTAACAAGGATGATAGAAGGGAATGAGAAGCCACAAAATCCCGCATTTTCCTTGGATGACGCAGAAGTATTCATCCTTATTGAGTGCCAAATTCGGGGATCTTAGATTGGCTTCATTATCTCTTTTGGAAAATGGCACCCATCAACTTATTGAAGATCTGCCACGTTCAGTTTGCTTATGTTTCCAAGGGCTTTTGGGGTCACTCCATGGATCTGGTTATTTGCCAACTCCAACTCCCTTGGCATGTGGCAATTCCACATTGAAGATGGTATGTACTGAATCAGTCGATTACCGGAAATGTTCGAAAGACATGTAGGAAGGGAGATAGATCAAGCATACTTAGCTTAGTCACTTGTTGCATGGATGAAGGAATATGGCCAGTGATTTTGTTCTTGGGGAGACTTAGGTAATGTGCCTGATAATAGTCGAAAGTAGATGGCAGTCTTCTTGTGAAGAAGTTGTCTGAAACATCCACATAGGAGAAATGAATGGTGGCGAATCTGAGTGAGAGATAAATACATTGCGTAACAAGTTGATGTGTGTCATCCCTTTAATTTAAATATCGCATTGAATATCTCCTTGCAGTTGATTTTGAGTCACATCCAGCATGTCAAGAAGAATAAAAGATTGCAACTTGCCTTTAAGCACTGTGAACTCATTAAGCGCAATGTGATTGAGCTGCAACCCTGCGAGATGACATATTGTTGGAGAGATCAAGATTCTTCAGGTTGAAAACGAAGAAAACGTTCTTGAAATTCTATCTGTGAATTTACTTACATAAAGCTGGACATATTTGAGCTGTCTCAGATTTCGTAAGAAAACAGGAAATGATCCAGTAAGATTACCCCACTGAGAGGCCCAAATACTCTAAAAATTTCAAGTCACCTGTCTGAAATATGAAACAGAGCCATCCATGGTGGAGTAAGGGCGGCATCGCCAGAGTAACATCAAATGATAAGTAACCCTATATATCTTCTCATTATACACGATTCCATCAATCTGAGTTGCTCTTTCAAATCTTGAACCTATTTGACAAATCTGTTATAATGTCTCTTTTCAAGCAACATAGGCATAGAATTGACAATTTTTCCAATGCATAGAAGGAAACCACGGTGGAGTTCAACTTTTTCCAATATTCATGCTTCATCCAATCGTTTTGTAGCATGAATAATGATGAGATAGACCGTCGATTCTAACCTTCACTTTGATGGCCAAGCTAAAGCTAAAATCTTAAGGTTTATTAAAAGACTATAAAACTAGAAACGTGTGCCCGGCAATGCCGGGCATCAGTCATAGACGTGTGGAATGGGTAGACGTAATGGAGTGTCGCCGTGTATAGATGTAATGGAGTGTTGGTTATTAGCTTGGAATGCATAGGAATAATAGAAAGCATGAAGTAGGCATAGGCGGGTTTTGCATTTACGGTTTTGTGGAAGTCGCATTTTTAATGCATGGTCAGTCTGAATTGCATTTAATATGTCCCTATTGCAATATAAATGTATTTATTTGTTTTGGTTTCGTAGTGTTCGGGTAGAGGAACATTTTTCCCATTTCAAGTCCATCTTAAATTCAAAAGGATCCTATGACGTAAGTCGGGCAGCCTATGATGTCGGTCCTGGGATTGTGATCCATGGCAGGCAACCATCGGACGGCTAGAATTTTTGTCCCCTGCATAGGAGAAAGTTCATATGTAGGCCCTTACAAGAAGTAAAAAACTGGCTCCCTTGCTAAACTGAGTTGCCATAGCAAACTCACCAACCCTTTGCCCCGAATAATGGCCTATTGGTGAACCTTATTTTTAACATAAAATTCAAGCTTATAAACCAAATTGTCTTGAGAAAAATGGAATCTGGTGAGTCCACCCTTTGAAATTATCTTTGTCTTTGATGCTCGACACATAGTCATGATGATGTCCTATCTAATCATACATCCCAAACCCTAAATGTGTGTTGTGATGACATGATTGATAGCATTGCATGTTTCATCTATGAGATGCATGGTACATCCTTGGTGTTCTTTCTTGAACTCTAAGGCCCTAAACCCTAAATTCTAGACCCTAAACCCTATCTAAATATGTGACTGTTTGGATATGATTGGCACGCATATGTATAATTATGTACTGTGACCTAAGGTGAGATAGTTTTCTTTAATAGAAAAACCAAGGTGGTGCAATCATTTACTTAAATAGAGAAACCAAAGAGTTTCCACTTAGACCAAGGTGTACTATGTTGAAATGTAATTTTACATTAAGGTATTGCTTTGTCAATATATATGCAATGCATTATTTGATAAAAATCTTATAATAGTGATTGTAAATTATAGAAATAAAGGTCATAAACCACCGATGTAGCATTGTGTTAAAAGAGACAAATCTCTATGATGCACATATTCTTCGTGGACATTGCAAGAGTCTAAGCAAGCCTCTTGTTTATCGTCTAAATCCATTATAGCAAAAGTAAAGATAAACCACTTTAGGTTAACACGACATTTAGATGCATCCACGATATAGCATTTGAAAAGGCTGCAACATTTAACAAATATCTGCATATAGGCATTTCCTATATAATGTCCAATCAAATGCATTCATTAAAGGCTGCCACATTTATCTTAATTCCAGGTCTTCAGCGCAAAAAATTATCTGCTACTTGCAATATGCACGCAACAGCAACAAATGTTCATTCCATGAACAACATGCCTTAAGTATGAACCGACGCAGCATGCATATGAGATGGTTAGACCTTTTGGACTACCTTGTTCCCAAATGGTCACAATAAATTAAAAAGTGTATCCGTCTTTACATCCAGGTAGTAATATCTTGCTACTGCAATTTCTATGCAATCTTCTTATCAGTTGCATGTCATGGGATTTAAAATTGGCAAAACCAGGGCCAAGTATGAAGTGGTGGTTCTCTAGAATGGGAGTAAATATTTGAATATCAAACATAAATGGACAGCTTCATCTTACTCTGCAAGTGGATACTGAAGATAATAATAAGCATGCTACCAAAAACATTGAACAAACAACCTCGTTGACTTTGGATTTTGAAGATAATAATAAGCATTCTACTAAAAATATTGGAACAAACATACACCTGAGAAAGAGACAGTATAAGCAACATTGGATTCTCCATACCATCTGTATTTAAGACCTTCATAAACCCATGTCTCAAAGATATTGTGTTTCCCTTACAATATTGTTGTTATATATTCTCTAATGCAACAACATAATGTTTATTAAACTACATTAACTTTGAATGATAGATCTTTATACCAAAAGCAATGCAATAAAAGTTGCTGGATCAAGGTACGTAGAGATGCACTTCTACTTTCCCTTGAGTCAAAACAATTAGCTTTTTAAGAAGATTATGGTCATGCACATTTTTAAGACATCATGGTCCAGCATATTCTAATTGGAAGACAACACTATAAACTCTATGTATTTTAACAAAACAGATTTTGAAATTAAAAAGTCAAAATGTCATTAGCAATGTACTTAGAAAGTTGCTATGCAAACCAATTATCAAGTTTATCTTCAAATTAACTTCCCTAACCCTTCCTGTTGTGATGGAATTGGGTGGATACATGTGCAGTGTTATAAAATAGAAGCAATTCTCTATGTGCTTTTTTTAAATGCCAGTTTAGAGCCAACTGCTAAAGAACATTATGATTCACCTTTTGGAACACAATCTGTACATTCTATTTGATTTAATAAGAAGAATTACTAACCCAAAAGCCAAATGATATAATCACCAATGTGCTTAGGAAGATCTTGTACGTGAGCCTTCACCAATTGCGTGTCTTAAATCTCACCTATTAGTCTTTCACATGGACCTTAGTAAAGCATTTGACTACGCTTTGAGAGGATAAATGCAAAGAAATATGTTGTGGGCATCCAATGAAAGACCTGAATAGTGAAATGGCATAGGCATGTTACAAATATCAAAGCATGGCAGCTCAAAAGGTTGGATTGCTCAAAACTTTGGTAATCCAGTTCCACTGGAAACAACACTAGACTAAGAATATTTTCCTTTAAACCTGAACATTGAGCAGCTTCAATGGCTAAATGTAGAACTTCCTTTAAATAAGTGACTACTGGCTTGGTCAATCCATCCATAGTTGACACTGTAGCTTAATGGTATTGAAAGATCCAATGATTTGAAAGCGGATGTTGATTTGTATTCTTTGCATGTTGCTAGCATCATCATTGCTACAAATATCATATAGCAAACTGTACTCTTAAATGCTTTGGGTCAAGAGACCACTGCGTCTCCACCCCAGTAATTGATAGACTAATTGCGCTAAAGCTTGAATCTGAAGAGAAACATACCAGCTGCACATTATCACTCTGAAATGCAGGGCAATGTCACAATCATAGTCACAACTAGAATTGTCTATACACAATCAACATGAAAGAAAATAATCACCTCACTGAATAGGACCACTTATAACGTCATCTTCAATAAAGACTACACACATATTGTGCAGCTTTCATTATACAATTTTGTCTAAGGCTGCAATTTGCAACTTACAACTAGTAATTTTGATGCGGACATTTGAGAGGAGCACAAAGGCTATCTGCAGGCACCACATATCTTCAAGCATGCACGTATGCTCCAGCTTCTATTGTCGTTGCCGTCATTGAATGCAGATGTTCTTCTTACAACCATAAAAGAGACATCAATTTCTCAAATAAAGCTACCAAGTTGTAGAGACAAATTAAAGTAGATGGACATAACCATACTCTTAAATATTTTGGGTTAAGAGACCACTGCATCTCCACCCCAGTAATTGATAGACTAATTGCATTAAAGCTTGAATCTGAAGAGAAACATACAAGCTGCACATTATCACTCTGAAATGCAGGGCAATGTCACAGTCATAGTCATGACCAGAATCGTCTATACACAATCAACATGAAAGAAAATAATCACCTCACTGAATAGGACCACTTATAACGCCATCTTCAATAAAGACTACACACATATTGTTACAAAACCAACTCAGAAATCAGCTAAGTTCTTATATCTTGGCACACAGTAGGGAAAAGGCAGAACTCTCCACCCAACCAAAGAATCCTCAGATTCACCCCCGAGCAGAGAGAGACAGCAAAGCCAATGGCCAGAACTCATATTCCCCATTCAACGTCCTCCTCCCTATTTATAAGCTGTACTCCCCCTTTAGCCCTTTTCCCTCTGGCCTTAATTGGCTGCCTTTTGGCCGAAGGCAACTTGTAAGGACCAGCGTATGTTTGGGGTCATGACTCCCAATACATACGGCTTGGCCATGAGACCCTCCTCTGATGCCATGTCCCTATGGACGATCTGCCTATCCAAGGCACAATGTACACTACTTAGTATTAGCCTGACTAATACCTCTTGGGACGCTAAGCTCCTCCCAAGGCTGAGCTTCATGCTCTAATGCTTCACACAGATCTCGGTGATTGTTATTTAACCAGATTCTAACTCAGAATCATGAAACAGCATTACGGGGGTACAAGACAAGCGTCCTCGGTTGCCGGAACCTCTAGCGATTGTCCCGGAGCGGTCCGGCCCTCGTCATAGAAGATAGGCCTCCCACTTTCACTTTCAGGAACACTATATTTGCCATGACCTTCAAATTCTAACATTCCCCTTCATGGCAAATTCTCTGTTGCCTATTGCTTTTGTGTTCTCGGTTTTCCCTTCAACTAACAAAACCTTGACTTCAAATATGAAAGCGTGACATCATCTCTAAAAACAAAAGCGGGGACAGAGGCCACGTTATCTCTCTAAAAAACAAAAACTGGTCCAAGGCCACATTATCTCTCTAAAACAAAATGGGATGAGAGAAAGTGCACGTTTATTGCCATAAGCCTTGAAAGGGCAAGAATTTGCCAAGGTGATGCCAAAAATCTAATGTTTTTGTGAAGAAAATGTCAAATTAGACATCAAACTATCCACCTCATCATTAAATGTTTCTACATCATCACCAAAAGATCGCTTCATGAGGGAAGAAAATGGTGGGCAAGGCCTTGACGTTTAGGGTGAAAGGTTGACGGGTCGCAAAAAGCACTTTAATGTTCCAAAGCACATATGTCCTAGACGCGTGCTAACTTGATAGGGTCTAGCGTTTTTTCACCCACAAGCGAGAAAAAATTGCGACAAAATGATTGCAAAAACCCTAACCAAATCCTGCCAAGATACTTGTTTCACTCTTAAACTTCACCACTGCATATGATGCCATAATCATATCAAACATGTCATGGATTGTCTTGCGAGATCGTTTCTAATGCTAATCCATGTTCTTCTAGCTTTATCAAGTAAGAATAAGATGTAGCTATTCTAAAAACAAGCAATCATGAGCTATATGATAGGGAACAAAAGAGGGCAAATGTGAATACAATAAATTAGAGTCCAGAATAGAGAGTATGGTAGACATTATAATAGGTGGAATTAAAAAAATATTCACATTGTTTAAACTAGAAAGATATGTATTATATGCCTTAAAAGTTTGATGCTTAACCCAGTCCTCGTTTTTGTGTAGAAATTCGCTTTTTGTACATTCTCAATACACTAGAAAATTTTGTGGTACTATTCCGCACAATGATTGAGAATTAGCATTATATGTCTAAATGAACTCTGCTCTCCAATATCCACTGAGTTACGGAATGCCAAAATTTGGATCTCTAAGCCACCAAGTAAGTTCAACTTCCTAGCATTTTTGGTATTTCTTTTTTTTTTTTGGATAATTTTTGGACATCAAGTTCCTAGTGGCACTGCTTCTTCGACATTGTCAACATAATTGTCAATTGTGTAAGAGATTCAAAGACACGAGAGAAGACATGAAAATGCCATATTCAACTTGAAAAATATCTTTATACATACGAAAAATGTCATAATACCATTGTATATTGCTGATCGAACAAGAGACGAGAATCTTCACATTCTAGCAACTCCATCATACTGGGGTACAAAAATTCCTGATTGTCAAAATCTGTAGAATATGAGCCATCAAGTTCTTCAAATTCTGGCAAATTTTGCCAGCAGCTGTTTGGACTAATATTGCAGTCCACAGATGCTCCACTTTCCGCCATATTTAGAGGCATATTTGGATCAAAGGCTGGAAGAGCAACAACAATATCTGGAACCAGGTTTGGCGCCAGATTTGGGAGAAATTCACATTCTTGCCACTCATACTCGTCTCCAGAATCAAAATTAGAATTAGGGTTACCGTTTCCACTACAACTATCGCCTGACTCCAATTCTTCGTCCGTTTCAAGCTCCTGCACTTGTAGCTGGCGAATTTCCGCCTCCATTTCGGCGAGCAGGGACAGAACCAGAGCTTTTTGCTCCATGCCTAGCTGCGGACAATCGCTCACGAATCTCTTGTAGCTCATGTCTCTAATTTTGCCCATGGGCGGAAAACGGTGAGTCATGCTTTGCCGTTTTTTCAAGTTCTGCCTTCTTCTTTTGAATCCCTTCTTTGTTCCTTTGGCCTGCTTACACTTGAAACGTCCTTGCCAGATGCTCTTGTTGTTGAAGAAATCGAACCTTGTTTCGTAGCTTAAGCAGTTTGGACAAGGAAAACATCTATTGTATTTCTTGCATATCTCCTTCGCCATCTCCATCTTTGTTGTCGCCATCTCTCCCAAGCTCAGACTGCTGCAAACAATGCCCATTTTGGTCTTATATTTAGTCCATTTGCTAAAAACGCGTACTTTTTTATAATATCTACGTTGTAGGCTAAATATCTATGCTAATAATAGTAAAATAACGCGGTGGTTTGACAGATTTGTTTAATCCATCACCGAGCTTTATGCCTATAGTTTCCTTTATTCTGTGTATCTCGGATCGCAGGTGGTTTTGGAGCTTCAGTATAGGTATATGCACTTTGATTCTTTGTTAAATGTTTTTCTTAAAAGGTTATTGAAATATTCCCCTTTTCTCCTCCCTACAGGATAGAACGAATTTTCTGCATTACGCCACACAGAACGTTAAACTCATGTTGCAGCAAGGCATTGACATCAATTCTCCTGAAGATGTGTGAATGTTCCAACTTGTCTTGGATGATTCTTCCCCGGCCATGCCAAATTAATTCAAAATTTCATCGGCCTGACAGGAAGAATGGACTCCTTCATATCGCAGTACAGAGTCAAAGAATTGGCATCATTAAGACCGCTGCTTAAACAGGGTGCCGCATAAATTCTAGAAATAAGGTACTTAGCCGCCTTGTGTTCTCCTTGGGATAGAAATTTGTTTCTGCCTTCTCCATTTCTAAATACAACGTTTAATGGCAACATGCCAATTGCTATTAATAAGGACTCTCGCAGTTAGTATACAATCCAAGTTAGGTGGAAAGATGGCTTTTAGATTGGGGTTCTTCAAAATCTTACTGTTATAAGGGGCCATCATATACGTTATGTTTATTGGAGCTGAAACATAAATATTCTATCTTGTAGGATGAATGTTTATTGGGCATTTGCTTACTCCAGTAATGCTGGGACTTTACTGTTGTCATTTTTCAGGGGAACATCAATATTGGGACAGAAGAATCTGCTGCTGCTGAAAAGGAAATTCAGTCCCATGAATAATTGCGTGAAGTGGCTAAGCAATCTCACATGCTTTTTCTTTCTTCACAAATCGGAGGGCGCCTCAAATTCTAACCAGCAAACAATATTACAGCTAAATTTTTGCTGGAGAAGAAGTATGAACGTAATTCTGAGGATCAAAAGCACAATGATAATAAAGCATTTCCCACTTTGTGAAAAGGACACAAAATCAGCATTTGTAGAACACAGATGCAGTGTCCATTTTTGGCATGGCGAATCATTATGACCAGGTACTGATAGAATCAGTATTTGAACAATGTTGTAAGATTGCTATCTTTAATTTACGAAGTATTATTATTGAATGTCTCCTTGTCTTGAGAGGACTAGCTTGCATTGGTTTTCTTGTGTTTAACAAGGATGATAGAAGGGAATGAGAAGCCACAAAATCCATTTTCCTTGGATGACGAGAAGGATATTCATCCTTATTGAGTGCCAAATTAGGGGGATCTTAGATTGGCTTCATTATCTCTTTTGGAAAATGGCACCCATCAACTTATTGAAGATCTGCCACGTTCAGTTTGCTTATGTTTCCAAGGGCTTTTGGGGTCACTCCATGGATCTGGTTATTTGCCAACTCCAACTCCCTTGGCATGTGGCAATTCCACATTGAAGATGGTATGTACTGAATCAGTCGATTACCGGAAATGTTTGAAAGACATGTAGGAAGGGAGATAGGTCAAGCATCTTGAGCTTAGTCACTTCTTGCATGGATGAAGGAATATGGCCAGTGATTTTGTTCTTAGGGGAGATTAAGGTAATGTGCCCGATAATAGTCGAAAGTAGATGGCAGCCTCTTCTTGTGAAGAAATTGTCTAAAACCTCCACATAGGAGAAATGAATGGTGGTGAATCTGAGTGAGAGATAAATACATTGCGTAACAAGTTGATGTGTGCCATCCCTTTAAATTTGAATATCCCTATTGGAATATCTTCTTGCAGTTGATTTTGAGTCGCATCTAGCATGTCAAGAAGAATAAAAGATTGCAACTTGCCTTTAAGCACTGTGAACTCATTAAGCGCGATCTGATTGAGCTATAACCCTGCGAGATGACATATTGTTGGAGAGATCAAGACTCTTCAGGTTGAAAACGAAGAAGGAATGTTCAGCAAATTATGTCTTAAATCCAAAATTTGCTGATGTTTCCAAATGTTCTTGGAATTCTATATGTGAATTACTTACATAAAGCTGGATATATTTGAGTTGTCTCAGATTTTGTAAGGAAACAGGAAATGAGCCAGTAAGATTACCCCGCTGAAAGGCCCAAATACTCTAAAAATTTCAAATCACCTGTCGGAAACAGAGCCATCCATGGTGGAGTAAGGGCGGCATCGCCAGAGTAACATCAAATGAGAAGTAACCCTATGTGTCAGCTCATTACACACGATTCCATTAGTCTGAGTTGCTCTTCTAGATCTTAAACCTGTTTGACAAATCTAATATAATGTCTTTTTTCCAGCAACATAGGCAAAAGCATGATGATGGTGGAATTGACCATTTTTCCAATGCATAAAAGGAAACCATTGTGGAGTTCAATTTTTTCAATATTCATGCTTCATCCAATCGTCTTGTAGCATGAATAATGATGAGATAGACCGTCGATTCTAACCTCCACTTCGATGGCCAAGCTACAGCTAAAATCTTAAGGTTTATTAAAAGACTATAAAACTAGAAACGTGTGCCCGGCAATGCCGGGCATCAGTCATAGACGTGTGGAATGGGTAGACGTAATGGAGTGTCGCCGTGTATAGATGTAATGGAGTGTTGGTTATTAGCTTGGAATGCATAGGAATAATAGAAAGCATGAAGTAGGCATAGGCGGAATGGATCCATACAGTTTTGCATTTACGGTTTTGTGGAAGTCGCATTTTTAATGCATGGTCAGTCTGAATTGCATTTAATATGTCCCTATTGCAATATAAATGTGATGTGACCATACTTATTTATTTGTTTTGGTTTCGTAGTGTTCGGGTAGAGGAACATTTTTCCTATTTCAAGTCCATCTTAAATTCAAAAGGATCCTATGACGTAAGTCGGGCAGCCTATGATGTCGGTCCTGGGATTGTGATCCATGGCAAGCAACCATCGGACGGCTAGAATTTTTGTCCCATGCATAGGAGAAAGTTCATATGTAGGCCCTTACAAGAAGTAAAAAACTGGCTCCCTTGCTAAACTGAGTTGCCATAGCAAACTCACCAACCCTTTGCCCCGAATAATGGCCTATTGGTGAACCTTATTTTTAACATAAAATTCAAGCTTATAAACCAAATTGTCTTGAGAAAATGAAATCTGGGTGAGTCCACCCTTTGAAATTATCTTTGTCTTTGATGCTCGACACATAGTCATGATGATGTCCTATCTAATCATACATCCCAAACCCTAAATCTGTGTTGTGATGACATGATTGATAGCATTGCATGTTTCATCTATGAGATGCATGGTACATCCTTGGTGTTCTTTCTTGAACTCTAAGGCCCTAAACCCTAAATTCTAGACCCTAAACCCTATCTAAATATGTGGATTTGTTTGGATATGATTGGCACGACATATGTATAATTATGTCTTCGGGACCTAAGGTGAGATAGTTTTCTTTAATAGAAAAACCAAGGTGGTGCAATCATTTACTTAAATAGAGAAACCAAAGAGTTTCCACTTAGACCAAGGTGTACTATGTTGAAATGTAATTTTACATTATGGTATTGCTTTGTCAATATATATGCAATGCATTATTTGATAAAAATCTTATAATAGTGATTGTAAATTATAGAAATAAAGGTCATAAACCAATCGATGTAGCATTGTGTTAAAGAGACAAATCTCTATGATGCACATATTTCTTAGTGGACATTGCAAGAGTCTAAGCAAGCCTCTTGTTTATAAATTCTAAATCCATTATAGCAAAAAGTAAAGATAAACCACTTTAGGTTAACACGACATTTAGATGCATCCACGATATAGCATTTGAAAAGGGCAACATTTAACAAATATTCGCATATAGGCATTTCCTATATAATGTCCAATCAAATGCATTCATTAAAGGCTGCCACATTTATCTTAATTCCAGGTCTTCATCGCAAAAAATTATCTGCTACTTGCAATATGCACGCAACAGCAACAAATGTTCATTCCATGAACAACATGCCTTAAGTATGAACCGACGCATGATGCATATGAGATGGTTAGACCTTTTGGACTACCTTGTTCCCAAATGGTCACAATAAATTAAAAAGTGTATCCGTCTTTACATCCAGGTAGTAATATCTTGCTACTGCAATTTCTATGCAATCTTCTTATCAGTTGCATGTCATGGGATTTAAAATTGGCAAACCCAAGGCCAAGTATGAAGTGGTGGTTCTCTAGAATGGGAGTAAATATTTGAGTATCAAACATAAATGGACAGCTTCATCTTACTCTGCAAGTGGATACTGAAGATAATAATAAGCATGCTACCAAAAACATTCGAACAAACAACCTCGTTGACACTGGATATTGAAGATAACAATAAGCTTTCTACTAAAAATATTGGAACAAACATGTACCTGAGAAAGATACAGTATAAGCAACATTGGACTCTCCATACCATCTGTATTTAAGACCTTCATAAACCAATGTCTTAAAGCTATAGTGTTTCCCACAATATCGTTGTTATATATTCCCTGATGCAACAACATAATGTTTATTAAACTACATTGACTTTGAATGGTAGATCTTTATACCAAAAGCAATGCAATAAAAGTTGTTGGATCAAGGTACATAGAGATGCACTTACGCTTCCCTTGAGTCAAAACGATTAGCTTTTTAAGAAGATTATGGTCATGCACATTTTTAAGACATCATGATCTAGCATATTCTAATTAGAAGACAACACTATAAACTCTATCTATTTTAACAAAACAGAATTTGAAATTAAAAAGTCAAAATGTCATTACCAATGTACTTAGAAAGTTGCTATGCAAACCAATTATCAAGTTTATCTTCAAATTAACTTCCCTAACCCTTCTGTTGTAGATGGAATTGGGTGGATACATGTGCATTGTTATAAAATAGAAGCAATTCTCTATGTGCTTTTTAAATGCCGGTTTAGAGCCAACCGCTAAAGAACATTATGATTCACCTTTTTGGAACACAATCTGCACATTCTATTTGATTTAATAAGAAGAATTACTAACCCAAAAGCCAAATGATATAATCACCAATGTGCTTAGGAAGATCTTGCACGTGAGCCTTCACCAACGTGTCTTAAATCTCACCTATTAGTCTTTCACATGGACCTTAGTAAAGCATTTGACTACGCTTTGAGAGGATAAATGCAAAGAAATATGTTGTGGGCATCTAATGAAAGACCTGAATAGTGAAATGGCATAGGCATGTTACAAATATCAAAGCATGGCAGCTCAAAAGGTTGGATTGCTCAAAACTTTGGTAATCCAGCCCAATCGAAACAACACTAGACTAAGAATATTTTCCTTTAAACCCCGAACATTGAGCAGCTTCAATGGCTAAATGTAGAACTTCCTTTAAATAAGTGACTACTGGCTTGGTCAATCCATCCATAGTTGACACTGTAGCTTAATGGTATTGAAAGATCCAATGATTTGAAAGCGGATGTTGATTTGTATTCTTTGCATGTTGCTAGCATCATCATTGCTACAAATATCATATAGCAACCTGCATTTTAAATGCTTTGGGTCAAGAGACCACCGCTGCCTCCACCCCGATAATTGATAGACTAATTGCGCTTAAAGCTTGAATCAAGAAGAGAAACATACCAGCTGCACATTATCACTCTGAAATGCAGGGCAATGTCACAATCATAGTCACAACTAGAATTGTCTATACACAATCAACATGAAAGAAAATAATCACCTCACTGAATAGGACCACTTATAACGTCATCTTCAATAAAGACTACACACATATTGTGCAGCTTTCATTATACAATTTTGTCTAAGGCTGCAATTTGCAACTTACAACTAGTAATTTTGATGCGGACATTTGAGAGGAGCACAAAGGTCGCCTCAGTAGCACCACATATCTTCAAGCATGCACGTATGCTCCAGCTTCTATTGTCGTTGTCGCTCATTGAATGCGATGTTCTTCTTACAACCATAAAAGAGACATCAATTTCTCAAATAAAGCTACCAAGTTGTAGAGACAAATTAAAGTAGATGGACATAACCATACTCTTAAATATTTTGGGTTAAGAGACCACTGCATCTCCACCCCAGTAATTGATAGACTAATTGCATTAAAGCTTGAATCTGAAGAGAAACATACAAGCTGCACATTATCACTCAAAAGGGTAATGTCACAGATCATAGTCATGACCGTAATCGCCTATACACAATCAACATGAAAGAAAATAATCACCTCACTCGAATAGGACCACTTATAACGCCATCTTCAATAAAGACTACACACATATTGTTACAAAACCAACTCGTAAATCAGCTAAGTTCTTATATCTTGGCACGGTGAGGGAAAAGGCGAACTCTCCACCCAACCAAAGAATCCTCGATTCACCCCGAAAGCGAGAGAGAGAAAGAAAGCCAATGGCCGAACTCATATTCCCCATTCAACGCCCCTCCTCCCTATTTATAAAGGTGGCCACTCCCCCTTTAGCCCTTTTCCCTCGGCCTTAATTGGTCGGCCTTTTGGCGAAGGCAACTTGTGGGAGCAGGATGTTTGGGGTCATGACTCCCTAATACATACCGGCTTGGCCATGAGACCCTCCTCGATGCCATGTCCCTATGGACGATCGGGCCATCCAAGGCACAATGTACACTACTTTTAGTATTAGCCCGACTAATACCTCTTGGGACGCTTAAGTTCCTCCCAAGGCCGAAGCTTCATGCTCTAACTGCTCTACACAGATCTCGCTGGATCTGTTACTTAACCAGATTCTAACTCAGAATCGTAACAGCCCACGGGGGTACAAGACAACTGTCCTCAGTTGTCGGAACCTCTAGCAGTGCCAGACGGTCCAGCCTCGTCATAGAAGATAGGCCTCCCACTTTCACTTTCAGGAACACTATATTTGCCATGACCTTCAAATTCTAACATTCCCCTTCATGGCAAATTCTCTGTTGCCTATTGCCTGTGTTCTCAGTTTTCCCTTCAACTAACAGCCTTGACTTCAAATATGAAAACTGTGACATCATCTCTCTAAAAACAAAACGGGACAGAGGCCACGTTATCTCTCTAAAAACAAAACTGGTCCAAGGCCACATTATCTCTCTAAAAACAAAATGGGACAGAGAAAGTGCACGTTTATTGCCATAAGCCTTGAAAGGGCAAGAATTTGCCAAGGTGATGCCAAAAATCTAATGTTTTTGTGAAGAAAATGTCAAATTCGACATCAAACTATCCACCTCATCATTAAATGTTTCCACATCATCACCAAAAGATCTGCTTCATGAGGAAGAAAATGGTGGGCAAGGCCTTGACGTTTAGGGTGAAAGGTTGACGGGTCGCAAAAAGCACTTTTTCAAAGACATATGTCCTAGACGTGCTAACTTGATAGGGTCTAGCGTTTTTTCACCCACAAGCAGAAAAATTGCGACAAAATGATTGCAAAAACCCTAACCAAATCCTGCCAAGATACTTGTTTCACTCTTAAACTTCACCACTGCATATGATGCCATAATCATATCAAACATGTCATGGATTGTCTTGCGAGATCGTTTCTAATGCTAATCCATGTTCTTCTAGCTTTATCAAGTAAGAATAAGATGTAGCTATTCTAAAAACAAGCAATCATGAGCTATATGATAGGGAACAAAAGAGGGCAAATGTGAATACAATAAATTAGAGTCCAGAATAGAGAGTATGGTAGACATTATAATAGGTGGAATTAAAAAAATATTTACATTGTTTAAACTAGAAAGATATGTATTATATGCCTTAAAAGTTTGATGCTTAACCCAGTCCTCGTTTTTGTGTAGAAATTCGCTTTTTGTACATTCTCAATACACTAGAAAATTTTGTGGTACTATTCCGCACAACGATTGAGAATTAGCATTATATGTCTAAATGAACTCTGCTCTCCAATATCCACTGAGTTACGGAATGCCAAAATTTGGATCTCTAAGCCACCAAGTAAGTTCAACTTCCTAGCATTTTTGGTATTTCTTTTTTTTTTTTGGATAATTTTTGGACATCAAGTTCCTAGTGGCACTTTTGTCAACATAATTGTCAATTGTGTAAGAGATTCAAAGACACGAGAGAAGACATGAAAATGCTATATTCAACTTGAAAAATATCTTTATACATATGAAAAATGTCATAATACCATTGTATATTGATGATCGAACAAGAGACGAGAATCTTCACATTCTAGCAACTCCATCATACTGGGGTATTGTGAACTCCACAAAAATTCCTGATTGTCAAAATCTGTAGAATATGAGCCATCAAGTTCTTCAAATTCTGGCAAATTTTGCCAGCAGCTGTTTGGACTAATATTGCAGTCCACAGATGCTCCACTTTCCGCCATATTTAGAGGCATATTTGGATCAAAGGCTGGAAGAGCAACAACAATATCTGGAACCAGGTTTGGCGCCAGATTTGGGAGAAATTCACATTCTTGCCACCAGGGTTCGAAATTAGAATTTGCCCTAACCATTAAAAATGCCTGCTTACATTTAAGGCTGCCGGAAATACATGAAATTATAGTGTACTTTCCCGGAAATCCTTAGAAACTTCCCCAAAAATAGCCTGAAAAAACGCCGGGAATTTTTTTTGGCTATCGGATTTTTTTTGAAATGACCGGATTTTTAAGGGTTGAACCCCCCCAATTTCGAACCCTGCTTGCCACTCATACTCGTCTCCAGAATCAAAATTAGAATTAGGGTTACCGTTTCCACTACAACTATCGCCTGACTCCAATTCTTCGTCCGTTTCAAGCTCCTGCACTTGTAGCTGGCGAATTTCCGCCTCCATTTCGGCGAGCAGGGACAGAACCAGAGCTTTTTGCTCCATGCCTAGCTGCGGACAATCGCTCACGAATCTCTTGTAGCTCATGTCTCTAATTTTGCCCATGGGCGGAAAACGGTGAGTCATGCTTTGCCGTTTTTTCAAGTTCTGCCTTCTTCTTTTGAATCCCTTCGTTGTTCCTTTGGCCTGCTTACACTTGAAACGTCCTTGCCAGATGCTCTTGTTGTTGAAGAAATCGAACCTTGTTTCGTAGCTTAAGCAGTTTGGACAAGGAAAACATCTATTGTATTTCTTGCATATCTCCTTCGCCATCTCCATCTTTGTTGTCGCCATCTCTCCCAAGCTCAGACTGCTGCAAACAATGCCCATTTTGGTCTTATATTTAGTCCATTTGCTAAAAAACGCGTACTTTTTATAATATCTACGTTGTAGGCTAAATATCTATGCTAATAATAGTAAAATAACGCGGTGGTTTGACAGATTTGTTTAATCCATCACCCGAGCTTTATGCCTATAGTTTCCTTTTTTATTCTGTGTATCTCGGATCGCAGGTGGTTTTGGAGCTTCAGTATAGGTATATGCACTTTGATTCTTTGTTAAATGTTTTCTTAAAAAGGTTATTGAAATATTCCCCTTTTCCTCCCTACAGGATAGAACGAATTTTCTGCATTACGCCACACAGAACGTTAAACTCATGTTGCAGCAAGGCATTGACATCAATTCTCCTGAAGATGTGTGAATGTTCCAACTTGTCTTTGATGATTCTTCCCGGCCATGCCAAATTAATTCAAAATTTCATCGGCCTGACAGGAAGAATGGACTCCCTTCATATCGCAAAGTACAGAGTCAAAGAATTGGCATCATTAAGACCGGGCTGCTTAAACAGGGTGCCGCATAAATTCTAGAAATAAGGTACTTAAGCCTTGTGTTCTCCCCTTGGGATAGAAATTTGTTTCTGCCTTCTCCATTTCTAAATACAACGTTTAATGGCAACATGCCAATTGCTATTAATAAGGACTCTCGGCAGTTAGTATACAATCCAAGTTAGGTGGAAAGATGGCTTTTTAGATTGGGGTTCTTCAAAATCTTACTGTTATAAGGGGCCATCATATAACGTTATGTTTATTGGAGCTGAAACATAAATATTCTATCTTGTAGGATGAATGTTTATTGGGCATTTGCTTACTCCAGTAATGCTGGGACTTTACTGTTGTCATTTTTCAGGGAACATCAATATTGGGACAGAAGAATCTGCTGCTGCTGAAAAGGAAATTCAGTCCCATGAATAATTGCGTAAGTGGCTAAGCAATCTCACATGCTTTTTCTTTCTTCACAAATCGGAGGCCGCCTCAAATTCTAACCAGCAAACAATATTACAGCTAAATTTTTGCTGGAGAAGAAGTATGAACGTAATTCTGAGGATCAAAGCACAATGATAATAAAGCATTTCCCACTTTGTGAAAAGGACACAAAATCAGCATTTGTAGAACACAGATGCAGTGTCCATTTTTTGGCATGGCCGAATCATTATGACCAGGTACTGATAGAATCAGTATTTGAACAATGTTGTAAGATTGCTATCTTTAATTTACGAAGTATTATTATTGAATGTCTCCTTGTCTTGAGAGGACTAGCTTGCATTGGTTTTCTTGTGTTTAACAAGGATGATAGAAGGGAATGAGAAGCCACAAAATCCCGCATTTTCCTTGGATGACGCAGAAGGATATTCATCCTTATTGAGTGCCAAATTCGGGGATCTTAGATTGGCTTCATTATCTCTTTTGGAAAATGGCACCCATCAACTTATTGAAGATCTGCCACGTTCAGTTTGCTTATGTTTCCAAGGGCTTTTGGGGTCACTCCATGGATCTGGTTATTTGCCAACTCCAACTCCCTTGGCATGTGGCAATTCCACATTGAAGATGGTATGTACTGAATCAGTCGATTACCGGAAATGTTTGAAAGACATGTAGGAAGGGAGATAGGTCAAGCATACTGAGCTTAGTCACTTCTTGCATGGATGAAGGAATATGGCCAGTGATTTTGTTCTTGGGGAGATTAAGGTAATGTGCCTGATAATAGTCGAAAGTAGATGGCAGTCTTCTTGTGAAGAAATTGTCTAAAACATCCACATAGGAGAAATGAATGGTGGTGAATCTGAGTGAGAGATAAATACATTGCGTAACAAGTTGATGTGTGCCATCCCTTTAAATTTGAATATCCCTATTGGAATATCTTCTTGCAGTTGATTTTGAGTCGCATCTAGCATGTCAAGAAGAATAAAAGATTGCAACTTGCCTTTAAGCACTGTGAACTCATTAAGCGAGATCTGATTGAGCTATAACCCTGCGAGATGACATATTGGAAGAGATCAAGACTCTTCAGGTTGAAAACGAAGAAGGAATGTTCAGCAAATTATGTCTTAAATCCAAAATTTGCTGATGTTTCCAAATGTTCTTGGAATTCTATATGTGAATTACTTACACAAAGCTGGATATATTTGAGTTGTCTCAGATTTTGTAAGGAAACAGGAAATGAGCCAGTAAGATTACCCCGCTGAAAGGCCCAAATACTCTAAAAATTTCAAATCACCTGTCGGAAACAGAGCCATCCATGGTGGAGTAAGGGCGGCATCGCCAGGGTAACATCAAATGAGAAGTAACCCTATGTGTCAGCTCATTACACACGATTCCATTAGTCTGAGTTGCTCTTCTAGATCTTAAACCTGTTTGACAAATCTAATATAATGTCTTTTTTCCAGCAACATAGGCAAAAGCATGATGATGGTGGAATTGACCATTTTTCCAATGCATAAAAGGAAACCATTGTGGAGTTCAACTTTTTCCAATATTCATGCTTCATCCAATCGTTTTGTAGCATGAATAATGATGAGATAGACCGTCGATTCTAACCTCCACTTCGATGGCCAAGCTACAGCTAAAATCTTAAGGTTTATTAAAAGACTATAAAACTAGAAACGTGTGCCCGGCAATGCCGGGCATCAGTCATAGACGTGTGGAATGGGTAGACGTAATGGAGTGTCGCCGTGTATAGATGTAATGGAGTGTTGGTTATTAGCTTGGAATGCATAGGAATAATAGAAAGCATGAAGTAGGCATAGGCGGGTTTTGCATTTACGGTTTTGTGGAAGTCGCATTTTTAATGCATGGTCAGTCTGAATTGCATTTAATATGTCCCTATTGCAATATAAATGTGATGTGACCATACTTATTTATTTGTTTTGGTTTCGTAGTGTTCGGGTAGAGGAACATTTTTCCCATTTCAAGTCCATCTTAAATTCAAAAGGATCCTATGACGTAAGTCGGGCAGCCTATGATGTCGGTCCTGGGATTGTGATCCATGGCAGGCAACCATCGGACGGCTAGAATTTTTGTCCCCTGCATAGGAGAAAGTTCATATGTAGGCCCTTACAAGAAGTAAAAAACTGGCTCCCTTGCTAAACTGAGTTGCCATAGCAAACTCACCAACCCTTTGCCCCGAATAATGGCCTATTGGTGAACCTTATTTTTAACATAAAATTCAAGCTTATAAACCAAATTGTCTTGAGAAAAATGAAATCTGGTGAGTCCACCCTTTGAAATTATCTTTGTCTTTGATGCTCGACACATAGTCATGATGATGTCCTATCTAATCATACATCCCAAACCCTAAATGTGTGTTGTGATGACATGATTGATAGCATTGCATGTTTCATCTATGAGATGCATGGTACATCCTTGGTGTTCTTTCTTGAACTCTAAGGCCCTAAACCCTAAATTCTAGACCCTAAACCCTATCTAAATATGTGACTGTTTGGATATGATTGGCACGCATATGTATAATTATGTACTGTGACCTAAGGTGAGATAGTTTTCTTTAATAGAAAAACCAAGGTGGTGCAATCATTTACTTAAATAGAGAAACCAAAGAGTTTCCACTTAGACCAAGGTGTACTATGTTGAAATGTAATTTTACATTAAGGTATTGCTTTGTCAATATATATGCAATGCATTATTTGATAAAAATCTTATAATAGTGATTGTAAATTATAGAAATAAAGGTCATAAACCACCGATGTAGCATTGTGTTAAAAGAGACAAATCTCTATGATGCACATATTCTTCGTGGACATTGCAAGAGTCTAAGCAAGCCTCTTGTTTATCGTCTAAATCCATTATAGCAAAAGTAAAGATAAACCACTTTAGGTTAACACGACATTTAGATGCATCCACGATATAGCATTTGAAAAGGCTGCAACATTTAACAAATATCTGCATATAGGCATTTCCTATATAATGTCCAATCAAATGCATTCATTAAAGGCTGCCACATTTATCTTAATTCCAGGTCTTCATCGCAAAAAATTATCTGCTACTTGCAATATGCACGCAACATTAACAAATGTTCATTCCATGAACAACATGCCTTAAGTATGAACCGACGCAGCATGCATATGAGATGGTTAGACCTTTTGGACTACCTTGTTCCCAAATGGTCACAATAAATTAAAAAGTGTATCCGTCTTTACATCCAGGTAGTAATATCTTGCTACTGCAATTTCTATGCAATCTTCTTATCAGTTGCATGTCATGGGATTTAAAATTGGCAAACCCAGGGCCAAGTATGAAGTGGTGGTTCTCTAGAATGGGAGTAAATATTTGAGTATCAAACATAAATGGACAGCTTCATCTTACTCTGCAAGTGGATACTGAAGATAATAATAAGCATGCTACCAAAAACATTCGAACAAACAACCTCGTTGACACTGGATATTGAAGATAACAATAAGCTTTCTACTAAAAATATTGGAACAAACATGTACCTGAGAAAGATACAATATAAGCAACATTGGACTCTCCATACCATCTGTATTTAAGACCTTCATAAACCAATGTCTTAAAGCTATAGTGTTTCCCACAATATCGTTGTTATATATTCCCTGATGCAACAACATAATGTTTATTAAACTACATTGACTTTGAATGGTAGATCTTTATACCAAAAGCAATGCAATAAAAGTTGTTGGATCAAGGTACATAGAGATGCACTTCTGCTTTCCCTTGAGTCAAAACGATTAGCTTTTTAAGAAGATTATGGTCATGCACATTTTTAAGACATCATGATCTAGCATATTCTAATTAGAAGACAACACTATAAACTCTATCTATTTTAACAAAACAGAATTTGAAATTAAAAAGTCAAAATGTCATTACCAATGTACTTAGAAAGTTGCTATGCAAACCAATTATCAAGTTTATCTTCAAATTAACTTCCCTAACCCTTCCTGTTGTGATGGAATTGGGTGGATACATGTGCATTGTTATAAAATAGAAGCAATTCTCTATGTGCTTTTTTTAAATGCCAGTTTAGAGCCAACTGCTAAAGAACATTATGATTCACCTTTTGGAACACAATCTGTACATTCTATTTGATTTAATAAGAAGAATTACTAACCCAAAAGCCAAATGATATAATCACCAATGTGCTTAGGAAGATCTTGTACGTGAGCCTTCACCAATTGCGTGTCTTAAATCTCACCTATTAGTCTTTCACATGGACCTTAGTAAAGCATTTGACTACGCTTTGAGAGGATAAATGCAAAGAAATATGTTGTGGGCATCTAATGAAAGACCTGAATAGTGAAATGGCATAGGCATGTTACAAATATCAAAGCATGGCAGCTCAAAAGGTTGGATTGCTCAAAACTTTGGTAATCCAGTTCCACTGGAAACAACACTAGACTAAGAATATTTTCCTTTAAACCTGAACATTGAGCAGCTTCAATGGCTAAATGTAGAACTTCCTTTAAATAAGTGACTACTGGCTTGGTCAATCCATCCATAGTTGACACTGTAGCTTAATGGTATTGAAAGATCCAATGATTTGAAAGCGGATGTTGATTTGTATTCTTTGCATGTTGCTAGCATCATCATTGCTACAAATATCATATAGCAAACTGTACTCTTAAATGCTTTGGGTCAAGAGACCACTGCGTCTCCACCCCAGTAATTGATAGACTAATTGCGCTAAAGCTTGAATCTGAAGAGAAACATACCAGCTGCACATTATCACTCTGAAATGCAGGGCAATGTCACAATCATAGTCACAACTAGAATTGTCTATACACAATCAACATGAAAGAAAATAATCACCTCACTGAATAGGACCACTTATAACGTCATCTTCAATAAAGACTACACACATATTGTGCAGCTTTCATTATACAATTTTGTCTAAGGCTGCAATTTGCAACTTACAACTAGTAATTTTGATGCGGACATTTGAGAGGAGCACAAAGGCTGTCTGCAGGCACCACATATCTTCAAGCATGCACGTATGCTCCAGCTTCTATTGTCGTTGTCGTCATTGAATGCAGATGTTCTTCTTACAACCATAAAAGAGACATCAATTTCTCAAATAAAGCTACCAAGTTGTAGAGACAAATTAAAGTAGATGGACATAACCATACTCTTAAATATTTTGGGTTAAGAGACCACTGCATCTCCACCCCAGTAATTGATAGACTAATTGCATTAAAGCTTGAATCTGAAGAGAAACATACAAGTTGCACATTATCACGCTGAAATGCAGGGCAATGTCACAGTCATAGTCATGACCGGAATCGTCTATACACAATCAACATGAAAGAAAATAATCACCTCACTGAATAGGACCACTTATAACGCCATCTTCAATAAAGACTACACACATATTGTTACAAAACCAACTCAGAAATCAGCTAAGTTCTTATATCTTGGCACACAAGAGGGAAAAAAGGCGTAACTCTCCACCCAACCAAAGAATCCTCGATTCACCCCCGAAAGCAGAGAGACAAAGAAAGCCAATGGCCGTAACTCATATTCCCCATTCAACGCCCCTCCTCCCTATTTATAAGCTGTACTCCCCTTTAGCCCTTTTTCCTCCGGCCTTAATTGGTCAGCTTTTGGCAAGGCAACTTGTAAGGACCAGCGTATGTTTGGGGTCATGACTCCCAATACATACGGCTTGGCCATGAGACCCTCCTCTGATGCCATGTCCCTATGGACGATCTGCCTATCCAAGGCACAATGTACACTACTTAGTATTAGCCTGACTAATACCTCTTGGGACGCTAAGCTCCTCCCAAGGCTGAGCTTCATGCTCTAACTGTCTTACACGGATCTCTGGATCGCATTTTAACCGCATTCTAACTCGTAATCGTGAACAGCCCACGGGGTACAAGACAACCGGCCCTGGGGTTGTCGGAACCTCTAGCAAGGCTGCACGGTCCCTCGTCATAGAAGATAGGCCTCCCACTTTCACTTTCAGGAACACTATATTTGCCATGACCTTCAAATTCTAACATTCCCCTTCATGGCAAATTCTCTGTTGCCTATTGCCTGTGTTCTCAGTTTTCCCTTCAACTAACAGCCTTGACTTCAAATATGAAAACTGTGACATCATCTCTCTAAAAACAAAACGGGACAGAGGCCACGTTATCTCTCTAAAAACAAAACTGGTCCAAGGCCACATTATCTCTCTAAAAACAAAATGGGACAGAGAAAGTGCACGTTTATTGCCATAAGCCTTGAAAGGGCAAGAATTTGCCAAGGTGATGCCAAAAATCTAATGTTTTTGTGAAGAAAATGTCAAATTCGACATCAAACTATCCACCTCATCATTAAATGTTTCCACATCATCACCAAAAGATCTGCTTCATGAGGAAGAAAATGGTGGGCAAGGCCTTGACGTTTAGGGTGAAAGGTTGACGGGTCGCAAAAAGCACTTTTTCAGCACATATGTCCTAGACGTGCTAACTTGATAGGGTCTAGCGTTTTTTCACCCACAAGCAGAAAAATTGCGACAAAATGATTGCAAAAACCCTAACCAAATCCTGCCAAGATACTTGTTTCACTCTTAAACTTCACCACTGCATATGATGCCATAATCATATCAAACATGTCATGGATTGTCTTGCGAGATCGTTTCTAATGCTAATCCATGTTCTTCTAGCTTTATCAAGTAAGAATAAGATGTAGCTATTCTAAAAACAAGCAATCATGAGCTATATGATAGGGAACAAAAGAGGGCAAATGTGAATACAATAAATTAGAGTCCAGAATAGAGAGTATGGTAGACATTATAATAGGTGGAATTAAAAAAATATTTACATTGTTTAAACTAGAAAGATATGTATTATATGCCTTAAAAGTTTGATGCTTAACCCAGTCCTCGTTTTTGTGTAGAAATTCGCTTTTTGTACATTCTCAATACACTAGAAAATTTTGTGGTACTATTCCGCACAACGATTGAGAATTAGCATTATATGTCTAAATGAACTCGCTCCAATATCCACCGAAGTTACTTTAATGCCAAAATTTGGATCTCTAAGCCACCAAGTAAGTTCAACTTCCTAGCATTTTTGGTATTTCTTTTTTTTTTTTGGATAATTTTTGGACATCAAGTTCCTAGTGGCACTTTTGTCAACATAATTGTCAATTGTGTAAGAGATTCAAAGACACGAGAGAAGACATGAAAATGCTATATTCAACTTGAAAAATATCTTTATACATATGAAAAATGTCATAATACCATTGTATATTGATGATCGAACAAGAGACGAGAATCTTCACATTCTAGCAACTCCATCATCTTGGGGGTATTGTGAACTCCACAAAAATTCCTGATTGTCAAAAAATCAGTAGAATATGAGCCATCAAGTTCTTCAAATTCTGGCAAATTTTGCCAGCAGCTGTTTGGACTAATATTGCAGTCCACAGATGCTCCATTTTCCGCCATATTTAGAGGCATATTTGGATCGGAAGAGCAACAACTGGTTTGGCCGATTTGGGAGAAATTCACACACCGTGGTTCGAAATTAGAATTTGCCCTAACCATTAAAAATGCCTGCTTACATTTAAGGCTGCCGGAAATACATGAAATTATTGGAAATCCTTAGAAACTTCCCAAAAATAGCCTGAAAAAACGCCGGGAATTTTTTGGCTATCGGATTTTTTTGAAATGACCGGATTTTTAAGGGTTGCCGAACCCTGCTTGCCACTCATCGTCTCCAGAATCAAAATTAGAATTAGGGTTACCGTTTCCACTACAACTATCGCCTGACTCCAATTCTTCGTCCGTTTCAAGCTCCTGCACTTGTAGCTGGCGAATTTCCGCCTCCATTTCGGCGAGCAGGGACAGAACCAGAGCTTTTTGCTCCATGCCTAGCTGCGGACAATCGCTCACGAATCTCTTGTAGCTCATGTCTCTAATTTTGCCCATGGGCGGAAAACGGTGAGTCATGCTTTGCCGTTTTTTCAAGTTCTGCCTTCTTCTTTTGAATCCCTTCGTTGTTCCTTTTGGCCTGCTTACACTTGAAACGTCCTTGCCAGATGCTCTTGTTGTTGAAGAAATCGAACCTTGTTTCGTAGCTTAAGCAGTTTGGACAAGGAAAACATCTATTGTATTTCTTGCATATCTCCTTCGCCATCTCCATCTTTGTTGTCGCCATCTCTCCCAAGCTCAGACTGCTGCAAACAATGCCCATTTTGGTCTTATATTTAGTCCATTTGCTAAAAACGCGTACTTTTTATAATATCTACGTTGTAGGCTAAATATCTATGCTAATAATAGTAAAATAACGCGGTGGTTTGACAGATTTGTTTAATCCATCACCCGAGCTTTATGCCTATAGTTTCCTTTATTCTGTGTATCTCGGATCGCAGGTGGTTTTGGAGCTTCAGTATAGGTATATGCACTTTGATTCTTTGTTAAATGTTTTCTTAAAAAAGGTTATTGAAATATTCCCCCTTTTCTCCTCCCTACAGGATAGAACGAATTTTCTGCATTACGCCACACAGAACGTTAAACTCATGTTGCAGCAAGGCATTGACATCAATTCTCCTGAAGATGTGTGAATGTTCCAACTTGTCTTGGATGATTCTTCCCCGGCCATGCCAAATTAATTCAAAATTTCATCGGCCTGACAGGAAGAATGGACTCCCTTCATATCGCAGTACAGAGTCAAAGAATTGGCATCATTAAGACCGCTGCTTAAACAGGGTGCCGCATAAATTCTAGAAATAAGGTACTTAGCCGCCTTGTGTTCTCCCTTGGGATAGAAATTTGTTTCTGCCTTCTCCATTTCTAAATACAACGTTTAATGGCAACATGCCAATTGCTATTAATAAGGACTCTCGGCAGTTAGTATACAATCCAAGTTAGGTGGAAAGATGGCTTTTAGATTGGGGTTCTTCAAAATCTTACTGTTATAAGGGGCCATCATATACGTTATGTTTATTGGAGCTGAAACATAAATATTCTATCTTGTAGGATGAATGTTTATTGGGCATTTGCTTACTCCAGTAATGCTGGGACTTTACTGTTGTCATTTTTTCAGGGGAACATCAATATTGGGACAGAAGAATCTGCTGCTGCTGAAAAGGAAATTCAGTCCCATGAATAATTGCGTAAGTGGCTAAGCAATCTCACATGCTTTTTCTTTCTTCACAAATCGGAGGCCGCCTCAAATTCTAACCAGCAAACAATATTACAGCTAAATTTTTGCTGGAGAAGAAGTATGAACGTAATTCTGAGGATCAAAGCACAATGATAATAAAGCATTTCCCACTTTGTGAAAAGGACACAAAATCAGCATTTGTAGAACACAGATGCAGTGTCCATTTTTTGGCATGGCCGAATCATTATGACCAGGTACTGATAGAATCAGTATTTGAACAATGTTGTAAGATTGCTATCTTTAATTTACGAAGTATTATTATTGAATGTCTCCTTGTCTTGAGAGGACTAGCTTGCATTGGTTTTCTTGTGTTTAACAAGGATGATAGAAGGGAATGGGAAGCCACAAAATCCCGTATTTTCCTTGGATGACGCAGAAGGATATTCATCCTTATTGAGTGCCAAATTCGGGGATCTTAGATTGGCTTCATTATCTCTTTTGGAAAATGGCACCCATCTACTTATTGAAGATCTGCCACGTTCAGTTTGCTTATGTTTCCAAGGGCTTTTGGGGTCACTCCATGGATCTGGTTATTTGCCAACTCCAACTCCCTTGGCATGTGGCAATTCCACATTGAAGATGGTATGTACTGAATCAGTCGATTACCAGAAATGTTCGAAAGACATGTAGGAAGGGAGATAGATCAAGCATACTGAGCTTAGTCACTTCTTGCATGGATGAAGGAATATGGCCAGTGATTTTGTTCTTGGGGAGACTCAGGTAATGTGCCTGATAATAGTCGAAAGTAGGTGGCAGTCTTCTTCCACATAAGAGAAATGAATGGTGGTGAATCTGAGTGAGAGATAAATACATTGCGTAACAAGTTGATGTGTGTCATCCCTTTAATTTGAATATCCCTATTGGAATATCTCCTTGCAGTTGATTTTGAGTCGCATCCAGCATGTCAAGAAGAATAAAAGATTGCAACTTGCCTTTAAGCATTGTGAACTCATTAAGTGCGATCTGATTGAGCTGCAACCCTGCAAGATGACATATTGTTGGAGAGATCAAGACTCTTCAGGTTGAAAACGAAGAAAACGTTCTTGGAATTCTATCTGTGAATTTACTTACATAAAGCTAGATATATTTGAGCTGTCTCAGATTTCGTAAGGAAACAGGAAATGATCCAGTAAGATTACCCCGCTGGAAGGCCCAAATAGTCTAAAAATTTCAAGTCACCTGTCTGAAACAGAGCCATCTATGGTGGAGTAAGGGCGACATCGCCAGAGTAACATCAAATGAGAAGTAACCTATGTGTCTTCTCATTACACACGATTCCATCAGCCTGAGTTGCTCTTCCAGATCTTGGACCCGTTTGGCAAATCTGTTATAATGTTTTTTTTCAAGCAACATAGGCAAAAGCATGACGATGAAGGTGGAATTGACCATTTTTCCAATGCATAAAAGGAAACCACGGTGGAGTTCAACTTTTTCCAATATTCATGCTTCATCCAATCGTTTTGTAGCGTGAATAATGATGAAATAGACCGTCGATTCTAACCTCCACTAGCAAGAATCTGCCAGTGCATCTAAGTTCGATCGCCAAGCGATAGCTAAAATCTTAAGGTTTATTAAAAGACTATAAAATACTATAGGGTGCAATTCTTCTTTCAAATAAACCTGTGTAGGAGTGGTATACGAGATCTAATAAACGGTAGGTCCAAATTACTGTGAAATTGTGCGTGTTCTATTTTCACGCAATATCCTCCGCCGCTAGGGGTTTGCATTACTACATTGTGTCATATTCAGCAAAACTGAAGCCAACGACTTTGTAGGAATCAAGCAATGGCTTAAGCTTCGCAACTGCAAAGCTGCTTAGGAATTAAGCGGCATATATGCACAGAGTAATGCTTCGGATTTACTTTCAACTTAGGCAGGGAAGCTATGGCAGCCATAGCTGAAGCCATACGCCATTCGGTTGAGCAATATGGAAGCAATTTCGTGCCTCTTTGCATTTTTCCTACCTTTCTTATTAAACATGGTCATTGAAATAGAGAGCTCTGTTTTCTCTAAGCTAGAAATAGAAGTTGAGCTCGGAAGAAGTTGATTATTTCTAATTTGAGGTTTTCTAAGGTCAAAAACTAGTTAGTTTCCAGAATCATGTTCGTAATTTGGACCTACCGTTTATTACATCCCGTAGGATTCCGCCCTCGCAGGGCCTCTCGACGACGCGCACAGCCTCGGCGGCACTCGCGGCTCCACCACGCGTGCACCGCTTCAGCTAGCGGCGCCGCCTCGAGGCCCTAGGGGGCGGAATGCCCCCCCTCCGATAGATTACGTAGTCCGTAATGCCATCTTGAGTAGGTTCCCCAATGATCCAACGTCTCGTTGTTGTTGGGTTCTTTTTTTTGTTAAAATTATTCTGGCCATTAGATAGGGGATTTTTTTTGCCGAAGGTTTGTCATCAACGGCCAGATTTGGAGTTGGGATTTGCAAAAAGTTAGGAGCTTGCATGCGTGGACGGCTTGCACAGTGTGGATCTGCGCTTCTGGTGGTCTGTGCTGGCCGATTTGAGAGGGCTATGGCGGTGCACTGTTTTGCAATTTATATTCGGCTATGGCGGACGTGGATGGTTCAGTTTTTTGCTAAGGCAGCTATGGTAGAAGGATTATTCTGCATTTCATTTTTTTCTCTGCTTTTGAAGATTGGATTGCCGAGGGACGAGCCTTCCATGTTTTTGGTTGGAACAGGCTTGGTTTTGTTTATGTATCTCATATTTTTTAAAGCTGCACAAGCACAACCTTCTCCGCTCAATTTTCAATGTTTCTGTGCTTCGTATTCTTTTGCAATCTTGCCCGACATAGCTATAAGCTCTTCCTAAATCACATCCATTCCGGCAGAGCTACGCTTGCAGTGAATCTTCTTCACTATCCCTTCATCGGATTTGGAACAGGACGTGCTGCCCTTGGTGTATGTTGTCATGTGTATGGACCATGCTTTCTGTTGCATTCCAATGGTTGGAAAATCAATGGTTGGATTTTATTTTTAGCACACTAGCCCAACCAAGCCTACAACATTTCTTGCAATTCTAGCCTATCCACGTAGCACTACTACCTCAGCAAAATCTGAGGTGTCATGTGCCTATACCATTAGATTTTCTTTTTTAATATCTACGATATCAGATCTACCATTAGATGTTCCCTTTTTAATAACTTCTTGCATGGATGAAGGAATATGGCCAGTGATTTTGTTCTTGGGGAGATTCAGGTAATGTGCCTGATAATAGTCGAAAGTAGGTGGCAGTCTTCTTCCACATAAGAGAAATGAATGGTGGTGAATCTGAGTGAGAGATAAATACATTGCGTAACAAGTTGATGTGTGTCATCCCTTTAAATTTGAATATCCCTGTTGGAATATCTCCTTGCAGTTGATTTTGAGTTGCATCTAGTATGTCAAGAAGAATAAAAGATTGCAACTTGCCATTTAAGCACTGTGAACTCATTAGGCTTCTTCCATACAAGTTTGGCCAATCCTTGCCTGCAGTTGCTTACTTAAGTAATGCTAAGACTTTACTGTTGTCATTTTTTTCAGGGGAACATCAATATTGGGACAGAAGAATCTGCTGCTGCTGAAGAGAAAATTCAGTCCCATGAATAATTGCGTAAGTGGCTAAGCAATCTCACATGCTTTTTCTTTCTTCACAAATCGGAGGCCGCCTCAAGTTCAAGGAGTTATGGTTTTGTAACCTGATTCAAACCAACAAACAATATTACACTAAATTTTTGCTGGAGAAGAAGTATGAACATAATTCTGAGGATCGAAGCACAGTGATAATAAAGCATTTCCACTTGGTGAAAAGGACACAAAATCAGCATTTGTAGAACATGATCAAAGTTGTCCATTTTTGGCATGGCCGAATCATTATGACGTGTGTCGATAGAATCGGGTTTGAACAATGTTGTAAGATTGCTATCTTTAATTTACTAAGTATTATTACTGAATGTCTCCTTGTCTTAAGAGGACTAGCTTGCATTGGTTTTCTCGTGTTTGGAATTTATGGAAATCAAGTGCTCAACAAGGATGATAGAAGGGAATGGGAAGCCACAAAATCCCATGTTTTCCTTGGATGACGCAGAAGGATATTTATCACCCTTGATGGACCCTCTCAATTTATTGAGTGCCAAATTCAGGGATCTTAGATTAGCTTCATTATCTCTTTGGGAAAATGGCACATGTCAACCTATTGACAGATCTTCCCATGTGAAAAGGATAAGATACCACTATAATACCTTCACCTCTACCGAATAATGCAAGTGTATGAAGGTATTAAGGGAGTAGGATTGTGATAGGAATGGCCCTGGTATTGTGATAGGAATGGCCCTAGGTGCTATTGAGCTTCAAACATCATACTTTATTCATATCCAGGTATTATTTACCAAATGATATACTTCCAGTGGTATCTTATCCTTTTCACATGGAAAGATGTCATCTTGTTCTTAGATCTGAGTCTGGGGATGTGGAGTCCATCAGGGACCTTTTTGTAATTGCAGCACCTTTCTTATCTGGCGATCGTTGTTCCTCGTACTGCCTATCAGGCCTATTGTGGAGCCCCTATAACTTTTTATAATTGCAGCACCTTTCTTATCTGGCGATCGTTGTTCCTCGTACTGCCTATCAGGCCTATTGTGGAGCCCCTATAATAAGGTCCAAGGCCAAAGGCGTATTGTGGAGCCCCTATAATAAGGTCCAAGGCCAAATGTATTTCTGTCTTTTGATAAAATTTAAATATCTTGCCCAATAATAATAATAATAATAATGACGGTTATTGCTTCTTCTAGATGCCTACGGACTTTCACTTTCACCTCTATAAAATATAGAGGTGGACAATAAGCTGATATGTCCAACCTCACAAATGAGAGGAGGTGCATAGATTTGGGGTAGTCTCATTTTTTATTTTATTTTTTATATATTTACATGTTTTGGCTTATCCCTCTTAGTATTGGATGAATATATGGAGTAAATATGTAAGATTACTAAGTTTTGGCTAGTATTGTTAGGCTTTGGCAACAAAGTCTTACATTGGAATTGGTATAGTGGGGTGGAAAGGGCCCATGGCGTGTTGTTAATTTCATTTTTGTACTATAGTAATATAATTAATTTTGTGAATTTAAATTCGATTTTAGGGTTTGGAAGAAGGGGAGAGGGGATGAAATAGCAGAAAGGGTTCATTAAAACTCATTTAGCGAGGAAACTTGGAATTTGACTTTTCCATGAGGAGATGCATATGGATTTTCTAAAGAATAATTACAGATACGGTTCCTCCAGAATGTAGCACATACATACTGCACGTACTCCAGAATAAAGCAGATCTACGATGATGCAAAGAAACTTGGCATAGTATAAGTCCATTTGCACCTTAGCCAAAACTACACATGAAAATGCATTTAAAAAATTGGTATTTCAAAGTTCATTTGGAGACTCCTGAATGGTGAGGATGACTCTCCTGGTTCACGCCTTCTTAGACAAGCTCTTGGTCACTGTATCCCTCTAGGCAAGAAGGCTGTCAAACCAGTCCTACCTTGGGCTTTATTTCAGACCCTGTAGCCTTTTCCAAGTGCCTCTCCATTTTTGCGTGGCTTGTTGGCAGCATGGGAGGCAGTCAGACATCTTTTCTGGCCATGCCCCTCTATCCACACCCTATTGGAGACTCTATGGTGGTGGGCACCACTGCCTCCAGACCCCTCAGCACCTCCATTGGCAGCCTCAGTTCATCCCTTATACAGAGACGATGGGTTCTTGCAGGTGTTGTCTCTATTCAAGCATGGTATGAGGAGGGTCGCCTACTGTCTTGGCCTGAATTTCAGGCAAAGTTCCTGCTCTCTCGTTGGAATGTATCTCTATGGGAGAAGGTCGCAGAAAATTTGCCTCTTATAGTGCAAGTTGGTGTTGCTGAAAGGGTGCCATGGGACTGTCATGAAAATATTCACAAAGGCAAGCAATCAGATCAGTATATCGCCTTCTTTTAGCACCACAACCCCTCCGGATGATGGGTTGCCGCACATGGGTGGCACTTTACATGCTCCATGGCTTTAAAGTTGCTCCACCCTCAGACTGGTGGTGGCGTGTTATCCACAGTGCTGCTCATGGTTAATGCCTTCGACATCGCTATGATCCTCGTGATATATGCAGTATGCCCGCTCGTCTTTTCGGACATTGAGACTCTTGAGCATTGTCTCTTTGATTGTCCCGAGGTTCAACCAAAGATGGTCCTGGCTACAAGGTTTGTTTAACAAAGACATTGGACTGCCGATGCATCCTTTTGGCGTCCTATCCCAACGCATGGCCTCCAGCTAAACAAAGGGCATTTCATCTTGGTTCCGGTTGGCTCCTATGGTCGATATGGGAGCGTCGCAGACACCATATCTTTCAGGGCATTTATTCATCTGCACATAGTGTTATTACGGTGGCCCAGAAAAAGATATTGACAGCCTACGAGTGTTCCTCCCTTGACTCAGAACTGGTGGAACGCATCTGGATTCAGTATCTTCGAATTGATTCTTATCATTAGTCTCCTATTCTGGAGTAAGTACATTGTGCTCCAGGCTCGTGCTCCTGTGGCATCTTTGTGTGCTTACACAGTTAGATGAGACATGTAAATTTTGTATTTTTTCTCTGATTAATAAACTTTTTGGCTTTCGTCCTTCAAAAAAAAAAAAAAAAAAAAAAAAAAAATTGGCTATCATAATGCATTAATAGTTGTATATTGAGTTAGATCCCAATTGAACTTATTGTTAGAAGTTAAAAGTTGTAGACTTCATTCTAATTGGAGTTATTTGCTAGAGTTACCAACTTTTCGGACTTATTTGGGTTGTTATAGGTTGAATTTCAAGCATCAAGTTAATTTGTCTAGGTCCTTTTGAAAGGTCAATTTATAATTTTATGAAATTAAGGCACTCATAGAAAAATTATTTAATCTGCATGAATTGTATTGTGCATCTAATTCTTCAACAGATTGTAGATTCTGCTAGGGTGTGCAAACAAATCTCTTCTATACTACCAAGTACACTCTTTCTTTTGGCTCAACAACGATGGGCTTCCTCTTTCATACTATCAAATACACTATCTCTTTTGGCTCAACAATTATAAACTTTTTTGTGCTCAATGACTTCAAACAACTCTTAGCATGCCTTACATAGAGTTTGAGATTCTGTTTAAACTCAATATCATGGAATGTTTACCATGTGACTTGCCAACTAATGCTTTGATATATCATTGCTTATATAAATAGAGGTTTCCATTAAGTGGCCGGCTAATATTGGACCTAAATTTGAATGGCTATCTTTCACTTAAATCTAAAACGTCATTCATGTGATTTTCAGCATCTTGTAGGCTAGGAACATCTCGAATGTAGCCAACAATCGTTTTCCCTAAAAGATGAGGTACATTCCTTATGCGATAGGAACAATATTTGAGAATAGTACCTTTAGATTTGCAAGTACACTGTCTACAGCCCCTTCATATGGAAATGAAGGGTAAGCACAAAGAGCAGAATGTCATGTACATATCAGGATGATGGATGATAGGATGATGGACCTTACTGTTGCCTCTAAGCCAAGCACACTTTGCTGAACAATTTAGTAATGCATGTTTCTTTTATATTATAAAGGTTCTAGTCAATATCCGACCACACACCATTATGTGAATGACTAAGATGCCTCTTCTATTTTGGCATCATCCAATATGAAATTTTACGTAAAAGTACCTTAGCTAATAACAAATGATTTTCAAGAAAAAGGCTATAAATACACTCTCAACACATCAATCTTATTGAAATAAGATTGATTGCTACTCAGTTTTTACAACAAAGCTTCACTGCAAGATACAAAATAAGAGAATTGCAGAGTAAACAATAATAGTTTTTTCTTAAAGAACAATAGAAATGGCAATTTACTCTATTTGAAGTTAACAACACATTTGCTTAGCAGCAACTATCTCAAATAGTCTGTCAGAACTATAACATCAAAAGTCAATCCTTTGCACCTGGATACTCTAAACATAGCATGGTGTGCTTGTAGTCAATTTAACCGTGAAGCTCATTTGGATGAATCTGCAAGATCTAGTCACGAATAAGCAATGGAAAAATAGTCAAGAACTCGAGGTTGGCTAAGAATTAAGGCAATGGGTTTTTACATTTCTTAAGCCATTTGCATCCCAAGAATCAAAGAAACCAAATAATAATATTCCGACTTAAGTGACTATAGTTCCATTACTTGAGTTTGCTCATGTTTTCCTCTGTCTATATGCGGTCATATGCCATTCACTGCAACAATCATTACACAAAATACAAAGCAACTTGTCTGGAAGATGAATGAAAGAAAGTACTTCTTTCAGCTTGTCATACCTTCGCAACTTGAATATTCTAATAGAAAAAACTTAAGCATGCACATTCGCTGCTCTAGATAAGCAGCAAACTTTTCTCTTTATCATAGTTGCATGTACAAAGAATTACAAACAATGTGTCTATTCTATTCTCTGCTTGGACACAACGTAAGGCTGCAAAAACAAACGCTCCCACAAAGAAACCCCCAAGCCTGAAGAAGACAGAGTCGCGCATCCTGCTGTACCTGCACATCAACAAACTAGAACACAAAGATAAGAAAACAACAACCTCGAAAAGCGAGGGGCTGGTCAAGCGTGCCACACAACAAAAAACAACCTCAAAAAAGCGAGGGGCTGGTCATGCGTGCCACGCAACAAAAACAACATTTACAATAATATACACATTAAGGGAGGGTGGATGGGAGTCAAGGGAACTGCTGAGAGAGGAGAAAATGCCGATGAAGAACCTGCAAGAAATAGCGATCCCAAATGAACCAGAGCCACATAAAATGCATGCAATGCATGCATGCATGCAAGAGATGCATGCTCGCCCATTCGAGAATGCCAATCCGATGGCTCGGATCGATGGGATTCTCGAAGGGCTCGCATGAAAACGGGCCGAGGTCGAAGACTGAAGGATGGCGAAAAAAGGGGACAAGATCGAGGAAGAACATGTCCCAGTATAGAAAATGACGCCAAACTGTCAAACCAAGCAGGGAGAAGCCCCTCCCCTACCTGGTATAAAAAAAAAAAAAGGAGTCATTTGAAGTGCATGCATGCATGCAAGAGATGCATGCTCGCCCATTCGAGAATGCCGATCCGATGGCTCGGATCGATGGGATTACCTTATGCAAAACTGAATGTACTCTTCATGCCACCTTCATGACAAATTCATGACTGTTTAATTTGTATGAAAGTTTACCATCATGTACGACATGTCATCCTCAAGTCGTGCAAATGGTAGCAATACAAGTATCAAAACCAATATAGAATAGAGCATAAACAACTATCGCATTAAACAATGTCGGCGTATAAATCAGGATAGAATACTTATTTGCTTGGGTAAGTGCATATCCTCTTCAAATTTGCACTCAAATGCAAACATTCAGGCATTTGCTGGTGATTATATTGTTGTCATCTGCAGAATTGTCCATGAGACTTCATCATAATCATGAAGAAAATAGTATACTATTCTAGCCAGAGATGCATCATACGCTTGACTCTAGAAAAAGAAGTGCCAATTCAAAGCTTTCTGATGTTCCCGGGATTAGTAGAGCGGAAGTTTGCCATTTGGCGGGACTTCTTGGGTGTTGTAGATGGTGATGGTCGGTTTGTACAGCAGTAGAGTTGCAGTTTGTTGTGAGTTTGTTGTGGAGTGTCGAGGTATCGCTGTCTCTTTGGGGCAGTTCCCCTTCCTCCTCACTTGCTTTGTAACATTACCATTCTTTTAATATATTGATGATATAGTTCTTCAAAAAAAAAAAAACTCATTATTAAATCCATCACATCAAAGGGAAAAAACAGCGAAAGTCAGCATTTAAAAGCATACCTTCCAGTTGCACTGGAGTCACATTGGTAAAGGCCTCCTTTGAATGTCTGTTGTGCCCAGAAGATGCCAAGGCAAGGCAGCATGCATGATATTCTAGAAGACCATTTCATAATGGTAAAATTAAAGTGCCAACTTCAACCATCCCTGTTGAACGGAAAACTAATAATCATGAAGATATAATTATAATATTCTAGCCAAGGATGCATCATAAGCTTGGCTCATGAAAAAGAAATGCCAAAATCATCAGTGAAACCATCACATGAAGAAGAAAAAACATCAAAAGTCACCACTTAGGAGCATACCTTCCAGTTGCACTGGACTTACATTGATAAAGGCCTCCAATGAAAGAGAGTGTATGTTGTGCCCATAACATGCCAAGGCAAGAAAGCAAGCATGGTATTCTAGGAGACCTCTAGGAGAACTCTGAGTTTAATGCTTTGTGTTTTTGATGCACCAGTGTTCCTTCCACTTAAACCATGCATATGCTAAAAGGAAAACTAATAATCATGAAGATATCTAAACTATATAATTGCTATAGGCAAGATCCCTATAGAATATTCTCTAAAGATTCCTGTTTATTTTGTGGACACGTAGGCTTATCCGTTTGTAACACATTTGAAGCCATTTTATGACACATGTCCATTTTATTGTTCTTCACTTGCCCCTCGCAAGAGGCGATTGATTTTTGAGGAGTTTTTGGATGTGCACTCTTATGCTTAGGCAGGTTGCTTCACTCGGTGGGTCTCCGCTTATCCGCTGAGATTTTATTCCTGTCTCTGCATTTATACTTGTATTTGACTCTTTGATTGAATAAAGTCTGATGTCCTTCAACAAAAAAAAAAAAAACATGTCCAAAGGCTTATTCATTTCTAACACTTTGGATAATATAGTTTAGATAACATTTTTAACACTTTTAAGGCTTTTCTTTTTACACATGTCCCAAGGCGTATTTATTACTAATAAATTCTTCTTAAAAAATTGACACCTCAACATTTCCTTATCCAACATTCTATTGACATGTGTGCCAACTTTTTTGAGTAGGGCAAGGAAGGTGCCAAGAAGTGGCACTATAATTAATGTGGAATGGGTGAGATGGCATTGTAGCATTCTAGAAATCTTCTTTTTTCTGCCTCTGCTTCAAATAACCATATCCCACAATGGTTGAGTTAGATCAAGGAGGACCCCATGTCGTTGGATTCCTCTCGTCGAGAGCTTTCCAACAACTGGTAATTTGCCATTGGAGATACTGTAATCGAAATAGAGAATCTTCATGGAATTTTAAAGAACCTATGTGAAATATTTCTCGAATCTTAGAGAATCTAAAGGAATCTTTAAAAATCTAGACAAATATTAACAGAATTTAAAAGAATCCTTATAGAATCTTAGAGAATCCTAGAGAAGCTTCATAGAATCTTTGAGAATTTGGAGAACCTTTATATAATACTGGAGAATCTTTGTGGTATTAGGGGAATCTAGAGGATTTCAAGTTAGAGCATCCAAGAGGATCTTGATAGAATCTTAGAGAATCTAGGGGAATTTTTATAGAATATTATAGAATGAATCAGAATCTTAAGAGAATCTAGGGTAATCTTTATAGAATCTTGGAGAACCAAACAAATTCATAAGAGAATCTTGGAGAACCTAGAGGAATCATACGAGAATCATGGAGAATCCCTATAGAACCTGAGGGAATCCTTCATAAAATCTGGGCAAACAGAGTTCTAATTAGTAAATGAGCTCGTAGAGGGAAATCACTTCTCTAATACATGAAAATCGATAGAGAGAAATGTTCATGGCGGCCTTGGCTGCCGCGATAAATTTCTTGTAATTATAATGTTCTAGCCAAGGATGCATCATAAGCTTGGCTCATGAAAAAGAAATACCAAAATCATCAGTGAAACCATCACATAAAGAAGAAAAAACATCAAAAGTCACCACTTAGGAGCATACCTTCCAGTTGCACTGGACTTACATTGATAAAGGCCTCCAAAGAAAGAGAGTATCTGTTGTGCCCATAACATGCCAAGGCAAGAAAGCAAGCACGGTATTCTAGGAGGCCTCTAGGAGACCTCTGAGTTTAATCCTTTGTGTTTTTTGATGCATCGGTGTTCCTTCCACTTAAACCATGCATAAGCTAAAAGGTAAATGGGAGAATAAAAAAATGTGAGTTCATGCACAAACTACATTTGGTAGTCAATAAAAAATCTGGAAAGTCTGATGGTGTAGTGCATTTGTAGATGTGCACATATATGAAGCTCTGCCCCAGAGTATGCTACAGATAATATGAGTAAATGTCAAAGAAGTAGCTATGAGAGTTCAAGTATACACAACAGGATCGCAAAATTTATAGAGTAAAAGCATTTACCAATAGAGATGCTCAGAATAGATATGACTCTATGATTGATCTTGCTTCCTTATGTTGCACATATATGCAGCTCTGCCCTAGAGTATGCTACACATAAGAGTAAATGTTAAAGAAGTAGATATGAGAATTCAAGTATACACAACAACATCGCAAAATTTATAGAGTAAAAGCAGAGATGCTCATAATAGATATGGCTCTATATCTTGCTTCCTTTACATAGCTATATTAGAGCAACTGCTAATAAATCCAATAATATTTTGCTTTAGCTGGCTATAGAACTTGATAAGAAAAGGCTATTGAAAATAGAACAATATAATTGAGCATACCAGAATAGAGGCTATTGAAAATAGAAGCATGATTGAGCTTTCACATAAAATCAGCCTGAATTAACATGGAGCCCTTTTTCTTTATGTACTTCCCGGTGCCTTGCCGTCATTTCCCGTATTGTGTCTGCCAGTTCCCTCATTGTTTCTGTCCTTGCCATCATGGTGTGTACAGGTTGGCCCCATCTTACGTTTCTGTACTTGTTCCTGATGCCTTCATATATTGGGCATTCATTTAGCATATGATTTTCATCTTCCACTTCCCCTCTGTCACAGATTCTGCATATCCGATCATCTTTCTCAATTCTCCGCCATCTGTCCTTTTCAATTCTTAGGTCATGGCTTCCCATTCTAAATCTTGCCAGGATATCCTTCTTGGCTTTTCCTAGTAGATTATTCTGATACATCTGCTGTTCTATCTGTTGTTCTGGGTTGAATACAGTCAAAAGCCAAATTGTCTTGGGCCCTGTGTGTTTTTGCAGCCAAGCTTGCGTAGCTTTGTTTGCCCATTCATCATTCCATTCTCCTTCACTTATCAGATCGCTCAGATTCATCCCCACTTTTCTTGTCCACATTGCTACATCCCTAAACCATCCGTTGCCCTCGATTATGTGGGCTTTCGCTGATTCGCTGATCGCGATATTCACTAACTTATTCAGTTTCCCGCCTGCATTGTTTCTTATGAGATATCTGATGGTCTTTTCCCACGCCCTTACTTCCATTGGTTTCTGCCCCGTCTCATACACTATGGTTGTTTGTGGTGTGTTCGTTCTCAATTTGAATTTCTGTTTATGCCATTGCCTGAATATTCCTTCCTGTTTCTCTCATTTCTTTTCTGTTAGCCCCGGTCCCCAGGCCTCTGCCCCATATAGTTGCGTGGTTGCGACCACTGCGCTGAACAGATAGCATTGTGAGATTTATTTGAAGTTGTTACATTATTTCCTATGAGCATTCTTGTTGGCCTTCAAGAAGATAATCAAATGCAATGTTAACCATGTCGGCACCATGTCTTGTCCATAATCAATTTTTAACCTAAAGGTTTACGCATGCCCTAAATCGATATCCAGAAGTGACAGAAGGTTTTCAAAGGTTAGAAATACGCCAGTATTAGTTTTTATATCCTATAAAGGCAATGGAAACTATTAAACTTTTATCAAGGTCATAAGCTTATGACACTTTGAGGCCAAAGGCAACGTTCCCATGTGGTTGCCTCACTTGACTTCGAAAAAAAAAAGTCGAAGTCCAGGTCACGCAATACCAACACAACTTAACTTTGCGACGTGGCAAAGTTTTTCTCGAAGCTAACTCCGAATTTTCAGAAAGGGCGGAGGATTTCTGAAAGCTTCAGTTGACACCTTGATTTCTCTCTAGCCGGTGAACCCTTCCGGTTTACTGGAAATCTCCACAAGCAATACCGGCTATGGGCGCACCATTCGGGTGGATTCTCCCCGTTTGAGAACCACAGTTTTGTGCATGGTCAGGTCCATGCATGGAGACACGAACTAGAAAGAAAAAGTTAACCCCATCCACGTGACATCACTTTTAAAGTCAGGTTAGAGTTTTGGTAACGTTGCCTAAATAATAACCTACACCAACAACTCTAGGGCTGTGCGCAAAATGTCCAAGGCATCAAATTTCCACATATTGCATTCTTTACATGAAATATGCCATTTTCAGTGTCAACTACCGGGCCAATTTTTCAAGGTAGATAAAGATAGGTTTTTCAACCATTATAAAATTTTGAAGGTTTTACCAACCTTTAAATATGAACTTAAAGCCATAGTATTAAATTAAGACCACGATCTTTAGACCATGCAATCAAGCAAATGCGGCTCCTGGCATAGTATCCATCTAGTAAATCTAGAGGGCAATTCGCCCTAACTTATTTCCAGTATGCCCTACAAGTATTTTACTAAACCATAAAATACAAAGACATTGCATGCACATAACAAATTCTATGTCTCTAGAGATGCCAAATTGTCCCCGGCTGTCCCCGAGGAACTCTAGCAAGATTATAAAATTGTCAAGTTACTGTATGAATATAGTATTGTAAGTCTATTGGGTAGATTCTTAAGTGTCCCATAAACGTATAAATATGGGGTCCGCGTTAGCTCAAACCTACAATACTAGCTAGGGATGGAAATTAATTCCCCCTCCCCCCCCCTCGGCGGAACTAAATCAAGCTTATTTAAATAATACATCATTAGACAGATCGAGGAGCTTTGTGAAACATCAAATTTCATCTAAAATATACTGTTCAATCAAATGTTATAACTAAAATTGTAATAGCGCCTAGAAAAGCACCATCTGACGATTAGTCTGATGCAATATCTGACGAATAGTCTGACGCAAAATCTGATGATATATCTGGCGTTATATCTGACGCATTTTCTGACGATTATTCTGATGCATATTCTAACGCCAATTCTGACGCTTTTTCTGATGATACATATTTGACGTATATTCTGACGATTAATGTGACGCTTAACCTGACGAAGGCTTCTGACGATTTATGTGACGATATGTGACGTAGTATCGTCAGGAAAAGCATCAAAATAGTAATCGTCAGTATGTTCGTCAGCCTGTACGTCAGGCAAAAATCTCTCTAGACAGTCTGACGATTTTTCTGACAAAAAATGCTCATTCTCTTGTAGTGGTTGGATCTAACCGTTGAAGTTATTTTTCACGAATGTAAAACAATACGATACATTCCCAAAGTTGAGCACACAAACAATATTCCAGGTGGTGGTGCTTTGCTTAAGAAAGCCTCAAAAAAACCATACTTCCTTAAGAAATAGCTGCGTAAAAACTACGCCACTTCAGAAAACCACATTTCTGTAAAAAAAACAGCCACTTAAAAACTACACCTACTTAAAAACCACACCTCAAAAAACCATACTTACTTTAAAAAATAGCTACGTAAAAACTATATCTAGTTATATAAACCACACCAAAAAAATCATATTTCCTTAAAAATAGCTTCTTAAACACTACACCTAGTTATAAACTACACTACTTCAGAAAACCATACTTCATTAAAAAATAGCCACTTAAAAACTACATCCGCTTATAAACCACACTTTAAAAAACCATACTTCTTTAAAAAACAGCTATTTAAAAACTACACCCACTTATAAACGACACCTCAAAAAACAACACCTCGATTAAAAAAAATCATACCACTTCAGAAAACCATACTTCCTTAAAAAACAACCACTTAAAAACTATACCTCCTTATAAACCACACTTCAAAAAACTATAATTAGTGAAGATTGCAGAGTTATATTAGTTTTTCTATCATCAATCAAGAGCATTGTAATTTTAATTATATACCTAGATTATGGGATTGTTCCATTGCTTTTTCCCGAATCCAGTTGAGCAAATGTTTTTTATTCAGGGTATGTATGAAATCGTAGTCTTAATGCATGTAAGGTACTATTCTATGATTACCGATCACTGAAGCATATCTTCTAGCATTGCAACATGCAAATATATTTGTTATGTTGTTTGACATGTTTATATATGTTCAAACTTGCAGGTCCATACCTGCTCTATTTCAATGGAGCTTCTATTGTAGATAAACACAAATCAAATTGGTTTGTTTGGCTGATAGTGGGTAAATTTTCAAGTCCAAGTCCAAAGATTTGCTTGTGAAGCTAGACTTGCAACGAGTTGGGCAATGTTTGGATTGTTTGCAGCACAGGAGAAGGCATCATTTGGTAGCTCTTCCTATTCGATTCCTCGTTCTTAGCTAACTCACCCTTTCCGTCCAAATATCATGATGTTCCATGTTACCACAGACATGTTCAGCAGGTTGTCAACAACAAGGCGTGCATGCACCATGCTCACGCACATAGCATACACACCTAACAATGTGTTTGCCGAAAATATATCAATATCATGCCCACTCTTAAAGATTTGAGAGTGGGCAGCAGCCTTGTTCAAACTATCTATTTTCACAAATTTCCCTCCCACTTGCTTGGCCTCTTTTTTTTTTTCGCAGAGCTAGCACATGCCTTAAGCATGGCAAGATAAGTTAGAGCATGTGGTGTAAAACCTTCCTTCTGCATGCACTTAAATAAATATAGTGCCAAATCTGCCTCCCCACTGTCTGCATACCCAAATATCAGGGAATTCCGTGTTACAATCGAATGGTGCAGCATCCTATTAACAATTCTATGAGCAGGCTCCATCCTTAGCATACATATCTAACAAAGCATTTGCCACAAAAATGTCCAACTCATGGTCGGTATTCGCAAGTTGGGAATGAATGGCTATGTCCTTTTCAAGGAACTCCACATCCAGTTGCTTCTTTGATTCTTTTACTGCAGAATGAGCACATGCCTTCAGTGCAGCAACATATGTTTGAGCGTCTGGCAAAAATCTTCATCCTGCATACGATAAAATAAATGCAGAGCCACATGTTTTGGTGTCAATTCCGTGTGGAGCCACCCGTACTGAAGCAACTACCTCTGGAGGACATGAAACTCTGATATAATTTTCTAGTGTATTGAGAATGTACAAAAATCGAATTTCTACACAAAAACGAGGACTGGGTTAAGCATCAAACTTTTTAAGGCATATAATACATATCTTTCTAGTTTAAACCATGTGAATATTTTTTTAATTCCACCTATTATGATGTCTACCATACTCTCTATTCTGGTCTCTAATTTATTGTATTCACATTTCCTCTTATTTGTTCCCTATCATATAGCTCCTGATTGCTTGTTTTTAGAATAGATATCTTATTCTTACTTGATAAAGCTAGAAGAACATGGATTAGCATTAGAAACGATCTCGCAAGACAATCCATGACATGTTTGATATGATTATGGCATCATATGCATTGGTGAAGTTTAAGGATGAAACAAGTATCTTGGCAGGATTTGGTTAGGGTTTCTGCAATTCTTTTGTCGCAATTTTTCTGCTTGTTCTAGAAATACACAATTCGAATACATTTGCTTTTAATAAATGATGGCTAAAGACGACAATGATCATATGGGTAATGTATAGAAGGAATCTGCAACAGTGCAGACACACACAAGTTCTAATAGAAGCAGGAAAGAGGCATTACAAGAACATGCAGCTCAAGCCATTGAGCTACTCATGAAACACTCTTGTGTCAACAAATACTCGATAGAGTTGCATCACAATAAGCATGCTCAAGCCATGCAAGCTCATGAAACGCGCTTGTGTCCACAAACACTAGATAAAGTTGCATCACAATAAGCATGGATAATAAATCAGGGTGAATGAGTAAGAAATGTAGGAGATACTTGTGAGTGTCCCCCTGATACGAGTGCATGCCTCATGTTAATGAAGTACATCCTCGGTTCATCACACATCTTCATCATCAGAACAAGGAGCTCCTGCACAGTTAAGAATAACTCGATTGCATGGGTATGTAGATATGAACAAAGCATTGGAGCATAGTGTGGATGAACTTAAGGTGACACTTCACGTATTGATTCGAGACAATTCCAATTTGTCAATATGGTAGCAACACTTATGGAAAGTTAGAAAAGGACTTTTTATGAGTTCATAACTCGAAGCGAGAAAAAGCCCAATTAGAAATGCAAAAGCTGCGTAACAAGTGATCATTGAGATGGTAGGAACAAAAATCCTTCAGATTAAAACTAGTAGTCTCCAGCAAGTTATAAAAGGGTTGCAGCAATGAAACCTAATATTGAAGATATTTCAGACAAGAGGGGATTGTGGGGCAAAAGAGACAAGTTAATGCGTGTGAAAGTAACATGGACCAACTTAACACTAGGAAACATCATATAAAAGGGGTGGAGGCATTTCAAGCCAATTTTTACACAACAACTGATAGACTTGGATAATATAATAAGATAAGGTGCTAAGGTGCTACAGTGCTATGGAGTGCCCCAAGGTCATTATTATCATTAGATATGGTGCTTAGGCATATTAACTTATTGATTTGTAATCCATTCCAGCATCTGATTGCATCTTCTAATATTGAAGATTTTATTAAGAAATAAAATGTAAACTTAAGAAGTCAACACTTTAGGAAATAAAAAAGGGACAAGATAACCTTCCAACTCCGAACCTAGCAACCACATGCAAATGTCCTCGTTAGTCTAATATATTATCGGACCTCAATCAAACTGCTTGTATAGATATGTACATATATACAAGATCAAGATGATGAATGACAAGACCATGGCTTGAAACCATGGATTTTAACGGGGTTAACACTTCGTGGGATCAACAAGAAATATTAGGGGATGAGAGTTTTTGCTGCAAAAAAAGTGCTTGCAAGATTATATATATGAAACACCATTTGAGCAATTACATTCCAATATGTAGCATAATAACAGGGGGTTACTTTTTGTTTTTTATACGTTTTTTCACATGGTTTTTCTATGATTTTGTTGTTGTATTCATTGAGGTGTACTAAATAGTATTTCTAGAGTGCACCCTTTATGGGCCGTTAATTTTCGTTGGCTGAAACAATCCGAGGGTTGTTGTCTTTCTCTGCATGTTTGTGCATGAACACTGCGCTTGTGTATGCATGTGCATGTGCACGTGCATGTGCACGTGTGTGCATGTGCATGTGCATGTGTACTGTGTACTGTGCATGTGCATGTGCATGTGCATGTGCATGTGCATGTGCATGTGTACTTGCCCTCTTGGATTCTTGTTGCCGGAGTGGATGTTTGCTGATGGAAGGTTATCACGAGATGGATTTTTTGCTCACATTTACAAAGGTATTTGTTTTTTTAATGTTTCTTCAGTTAATATAATGGTATTTTTTACAAGATATTGGTTTTTTGGTTCTACAATGCAATGCTGCAAAACCCGCCTTTGTTTCCTTCACTTTGTCTGTTCTAAGATTTGTTGCAGATTCTAAAAGAGTTTAGAGTTTTAGGCCCTCTATTTGCTTCCAACTTCTTGGATATTCTTGGCCTGCTGGATTATTCATAGCAACCAGCCTTTATCTTCAATCAACAAATGGATTCTTGTGCACACAACAGGCGGATTATTCCATGCCACTTTCTGAGTCGTGTAGATCAGTCAAACAGTGGCCATATGGAGCATCCAAAATCATATGGATTGATAAACAATGGTTTCATTGTGAAAGAGAAATGCTAACAGAGCAAGCTTGCTTCAAAACCTCTATCCTTGATCTCCCTTCACTGACTGTTATAGGAAACCTACTCCACATCACCAAACTGGCCGATTCTCTTCACTTGTTAAACCAAAGCCAGGCAACCCGTGAGAAAGTGTCACTGGTTCTTTATGAACCTCACCAATTGTTACTGCAGAGTAACGTTGATGTTGTTGTCTTTCATGCAATGGTTTGTGAATAAAACATTATTGTCGAGCATATCAATGTCTAAAGCTTTTATTTGATTCAATTTTATTTCGTCACTAAAGGTTTGTGAATAAAACATTATTGTAGAGCATATCAGTGTCAAAAGCTTTTATTGATTCAATTTTATTTCACTAGTAAAATTCTATTTTCTAAATTAATATCAATATAACCAATTTCTTTCCTTCTATTTACGTTCATGCAGACTATAGAATCTCTCAATCCATCAATTCCACATGACATTTCTTTGATGCCTGAAGTCAACATGATGTTGATCCAAACATCATTACTGTATCAGAGAATCCAATAAATGAAGATCAAGTTCAATTAGTCCTGCCACCATCAGCGCAACCACCACCTGCGCATGGCGAAGACCCTATTGATGTGTTGTTATTATGGTTGGTTGGTTGGCTGGGTTTACGTGCGCAAGTAAATAGGCTAACTGCCCTCTGCAGATTGTTTGATATGCAAATCAACGAAGATGTATATCGTATCTTAAGCCGCTATCTATTTTGAGTGCTTCAAAATTGCTATAATAGTCTTGCTGTCTTCAATGACTTAATAAATTTTTAAATAATATGCTTTTAAAGCGTATGTAATTAAGTTACATTATGCTATAATATTATAGTTATTCAAACTTTATATTAGTTTTTTTTTTTTTTTTTTTTTTTTTTTTGTTATAATGCTAGACATTAGATCTTACATGTTGCTACATGTTTTGCATGTTTTATATGTTTTTACATATGTTTGGTTTCAAAATTTTTTTTAGTATAACAACCAACACATAACTACCATTAACATTAATTATCACAACCATTGGATCCAACACATTTAAACTAAAATCCCCCTTAAACCCCCTTTGGTTTGGGTGCATATTCACACGGGGGGTGACGTAGGGCAGCGAGAGCCCTTATAATTATATTTTGCACGTACAAAATCAACACCATATAGTATTTTGCTTCAAATCTTATAGTATTTTGCAAATCTTGTTATACAGTATAGCAAATTTTGTACTTGCATACCCCACAAACGAGGAACTTTACGTACGGTGTAGATTAAGGAATAAGGGGTGAATATGCCTATCCAACAGCACAATAACAGGGGGTTCCAAGGGGATTTAATATAGATGTATAAATCACTATCCCTGAGACCATAGTCCATACCCCTAAAACAATTTAATAGGTTATTATAAAAAGAAAAAAAAAACTAGCAGTAACACACGCTTGGGGAATGGGCTGGGTTGGATTGATTGCGTAGTTGGGTTAGGTTCTCACATTTTTGGCGTCAACATTATTTGTTTGGTGGAGTTAGATTCTATGCAGCTGGATTTGGAGGAAGAGGATGAGATAATCACAGACGTGATTGAAGAACCGGCTGATTAGTTAGTGAGCTAAAATTTCTATTTTTTGCTTACATTAACTATCTAAACCACAACTAACTGTGTTTGACTTATATTGCAGTTTCTTGCCCGTCTATGCCGAGCAACATGCCACAGTGTTGTCCTCAATGTCAAGTATTGAACAAAAAGTAAAGAAACGCAAACGATGTCTTTACATCGATGACGAGGCACAAGAAGATACTTGATCTGAAAATATAAAATATCTCTGTCATTTATACAGTGACATAAAATATTATTATCTGACATAAAATATTTCTGTGTAGTCTCTGCAATTATTGCAGTGACATAAATTACTATGCTATTCGGATTTTCTTATACTGTAATCGACCTGTCTACTTTCTAGGTGTAATTCTCCAATTCTTCTTGTTTATATTATTAAATGTTGTTATTATCTAGATACCAACATTGTTCTATGATTAGGTTGATTAGGCAAACATTGTATCCTGACGATTCTTGGAATATTAAGAATATTCCATAAAAACTCAAAAAACATGTTTCAAAAAAACCTAAAAAAAAAATCCCCCGTTTCAAATTGATTCTCTAGCTTTACAGAAGAGGCTGGCTCTGCCACAATTTGCATGTAGATGAAAAATAAAAATAATCTTTGGCATCTTTATAATACACTGCATTTGCATCTGCGATATTGAGGCATAGTTAATGTTCCATGCAAATTGTTAGTCTTATTGCAGGTTATACTATGCGACTGAGTTTGTTTGACCTATTTATTGCTTTGTCATGTTATTGCCAGGAGGTGAGGATAACCTAGAGGGCTTCATTTTATTTGCTTTTGCTCCAGGTCATATGACATAGCAAGATGTTTCTATTATTCTCTGTTACAAATTCCCAGCTGTATCTCCAACCACTGGAGCTATAACCAGTATGAAAGAAGCCCAATACAATGGTTGGTTGCAAATGCAAGCCCAAGAAGCTTTCCAAGTGCTCATTCAAGACATGTTGAATAATGGTCACCCGCATTGATAAATGTGGTAATCATTCCAAGAGAAGTTGAGTAAGTGATTTTGCATTGATTGAATATTATATAATTACTAGAAAAAGTGCCCAGCTTTGCTGGGCTTTTCGTAGGGCATAAAATATTGGAATTTTATTACAAATGTTGATTATGTGAGGGCAAAGATTATCTTCTCGAATAATTTTGAGTTGCATATAGAATGTATCTTAATAAATACGATGGCGTCCAATGCTCTTGGGCTTTAGCAGTTTGTTAAGAAATCGAAAAATAAAAGTTATAATGCATTTGATAATATGGTTGTGAAAGATGTCCTGTAAGTAGAGCAACATAACACGTGTCTAACATTGCTTTGTATGTTACGGCACAAGCTCGGGGGAGTGGCTCAGAGGATTTGCAGAGATGAACACAGAGGCAAAGGTGTTAGTCATATAATCTAATTAACGGCAAGGAGATATTTTGGGAAAAAAGGCAACTGCCTGCTAAAAAAAGGCTAAAGTCGCAGAGAGATCTATAAATAGAACCGAAACTTCAGTTGGACATATCTCCACAACCAGAGCTCCGATTAAAGCGACCTTTACCTCTTTGGAACCGGCTCGGAGTCTAGTTTCCGAATTGGGGCACATTCCGTAGTTCATCCGTATAAGGAAGGAAGGAAGGAAGGAAGATATTTTTATCGTCCATGGAGACCAATCGGTCTATGGGACCCAATACAAAAACGCAGCAAGCGGATTACTACCCGGATTAAAAAACCCCCGCCCCGAAGGGTTTTCGAGGGAAAAACCGTGGCAGCAATCAGCCTGCTGACAAACTGTCCTAATATATAAAATGCAAAAACACCCAAATATATACACTCATGCACCGCACCCGTAGTGCCTAATCACGCAAACTGTGGGGGGGCAAAGGTGAGCTCATGGTCCAAGATCCTCCTGAATGTAACGACCCGTGGCACGCATCGACGGGTGTGTTCATCAGCAAATATAGGGGCAAGTCCGGCCGTACTAAGGGGCCGATGATCCGCCCGGATCGACCGAACGCCCGGGCAACTCACGGAAAGTGTGAGACTCATCCTCAATGGCACCCGTTTGACAAGATCGACAGAGCTGCCCCGGTGGGGCTCCCCAATCCACCTGCCCGTCTCGATGCAAAGATGGTGGGCACCTGTGCGAATGGAGGCAATGAGTCTGCGCTTTTTCAGGGGCAGTTGGGAACGCAGGTAGAGCTGTGGGTCCCGGGCTAACAAGGGAGTAATGGCCGAAAAGGTGCCGAGGGGTCACAAAATACTGCGGCAGCAACTTCACAGTTTTGTAACCAAGTTTTTATGATTCATAGTTGATCCCAGAGAAGTTGTTCAGTTGAACAACAGAATTCTCAGTTTTGGGAAGAGTCATAGAGACCCTTTGCAGTGTTCGCAAATCTGAGCCCGGTTGGGTGGTGAATTTGTGCCAGAAGATCCTATTCCTGGGTTTTAAAGTTGTTTGGATTAACTGTGACTGCTAGTTTTGCAGGTAGAAAAGACGGTTTGTATCAATTGGTATTAGAGCGTAAGTTGATCTTGTTAAAATAATCATGTGTTAGGCCTTTAACACGTTTCGAGATTTTGTAGTAGCCAATTCAATGTTACCTAATGACTAGAAAGTTCCAGAAAGGTTAACCGGTTGGTTTAACAGACTCTCAGAGATGGAAGGAAGAAATTATTGTTGTTCTTGATGCAGGAAAAGTAGAAAGGACAAAAGACGAAAAAGATTGTCCTGAGTAGTTGGAGTCTAGAAGATATGGAGCAAGAAAAGCATGTTTTGCAAATGATCAAAAAGATCCATCTCCAAGTTGACAAAGAGAAGGCAGAAGCCTAAGAATAGAGGGCGAATTTAGATTGGTCGTCTGAAAGATAAGTAAACTAAACAAGTTTGTGTGTGCCTATAATTGCTAGTTTGAGCATAGTTTTGATTTGAGTTAAGAAAGGAGTTTCTTTTTCAAATGAATGTTGCTCTAGAGTTTAGAAGGGGGCAACTGTGACTGCAGCACAGAAGCCAGACCCTTAGAATTGTCAGGCAGATGGTAAGTTTACCAGCCTAGAAGAAATCCTTTCAAAGCAGATAGTCAGGTGACTAGCTTAGAAAGAAAGGTGGTTATTCCAGCAAAGCGGATAGGGAAAGATTATTATTCCAGCAAAGCGGATAGTCAGGTGACTAGCTTTGGGAAAAGGTGGACCTTCACGCAGGCGGATGATCGAAGTTCGACGGTCTTGAGACGGGAAGGAGAGACATTATTCCTGCAAGGCAGATGATCGAGTTCGATCAGTCTTGAGACAGGAAGAAAATAAATTATTTCCGCAAGGCAGATGATCGAGAACGATCAGTCTTGAGACGGGAAGGAATTGTTAAGACCCGCAAGACAGATGATCGAGGACGATCAGTCTTGAGACGGGAAGGAATTGTTACGGCACAAGCTCGGGGGAGTGGCTCAGAGGATTTGTAGAAATGAATACAGAGGCAAAGGTGTTAGTCATATAATCTAATTAAAGGCAAGGAGATATTTTGGGGCAAAAGGCAACTGCCTGCTAAAAAAAGGCTAAAGTCGCAGAGAGATCTATAAATAGAACCGAAAATTCAGTTGAACATATCTCCGCAACTAGAGCTCCGATTGAAGCGACCTTTACCTCGTTGGAACCGGCTCGGAGTCTAGTTTCCGAATTGGGGCACATTCCGTAGTTCATCCGTATGAGGGAGTAATGGCCAAAAAGGTGACGAGGGGTCACAAAATACTGCGGCAGCGACTTCACAGTTTTGTAACCAAGTTTTTATTATTCATAGTTGATCCCAGAGAAGTTAACAAAAACTGAATTTGTCTAAATAGTTCTTCTCATTGCACACATTTTGTGTGATTTTTTGAATAACACTCCATAATTGTTTTTGTAGCACATTGCCAACCCTATAAAAAGATAACATTGGGGTATGGTTCTTGGTTTTGAAAAGTTGTAAGGGATGGGTACGGCTGTCCCGGTGTTCGCAAGATTTTGATTAGATGTGCATCTGCCATTGTGATGCATATGCATCATATGTACTATAGGCATCCATGAAGTTGTAGAGATGTGTATGAAGTTGTTGATCGTACTTTTGTTGAGAATGTTGAGAGAGGGAGTTGTAGGAGTTTAAATGTTGGCAATGTTGAAATAGAAGTCACAAGTATTGTTTTAGTGTGTGGAAGGAGTTGATAGAATTTCAGAATGATGTGTTTAGTTGTTATTGGTTGTTGTGGCTTTGTTAATTGTAAATGGGCCTACGTGACTGTGTTGACTTCAAAATACAATTCTTTATTAAAAAAAAAAATGTATCATGTTAAGGCACTCTCATAACACAAATATTTTTGACGAAGCTTCATTTTTAGGAAAAACAGAGATTTAACTTACACAACAATTCATTTTGTAAAGCATTCAGCATAGGGCAAAAGATATGGGTCTTGTAGACATTACAAAATAAATGCCCAATGTTTTGGATATCTAGAACTATGATGTAGCCATGAAAACATAACTAACAGCAACTTGAAAGCCCAATCAATTGGGTCTTTTATAGAGCTTATAGGAAGCTGAGATAATGACGGGGATGGCTACTCCCTTAATACCTTCATGCACTTGCATTATTCGGTGGAGGTGAAGACAGGTATTATAGTGGTATCTTATCCTTTTCACATGGGAAGATCTGTCAATAGGTTGACTGGTGCCATTTTCCAAAAGAGATAATGAAGGTAATCTAAGATCCCTGAATTTGGCACTCAATAAATTGAGAGGGTCCATCAAGGGTGATAAATATCCTTCTGCGTCATCCAAGGAAAACATGGGATTTTGTGGCTTCCCATTCCCTTCTATCATCCTTGTTGAGCACTTGATTTCCATAAATTCCAAACACGAGAAAACCAATGCAAGCTAGTCCTCTTAAGACAAGGAGACATTCAGTAATAATACTTAGTAAATTAAAGATAGCAATCTTACAACATTGTTCAAACTGATTCTATCAGCACCTGGTCATAATGATTCGGCCATGCCAAAAAATGGACACTGCATCTGTGTTCTACAAATGCTGATTTTGTGTCCTTTTCACCAAGTGGAAATGCTTTATTATCACTGTGCTTCGATCCTCAGAATTATGTTCATACTTCTTCTCCAGCAAAAATTTAGTGTAATATTGTTTGCTGGTTTGAATCAGGTTACAAAACCATAACTCCTTGAATTTGAGGCGGCCTCCGATTTGTGAAGAAAGAAAAAGCATGTGAGATTGCTTAGCCACTTACGCAATTATTCATGGGACTGAATTTTCTCTTCAGCAGCAGCAGATTCTTCTGTCCCAATATTGATGTTCCCCTGAAAAAAATGACAACAGTAAAGTCTTAGCATTACTTGAGTAAGCAACTGCAGGCAAGGATTGGCCAAACTTGTATGGAAGAGGACGTGTTTAGATGCTTTTTGGATGTCCTATGGATTCTAAACAAGGACCACCTGTTGTGTTTATTGTGTTCATTTAATAGAGGGCAAAAGAATTGGAACTTTCCAATGAATAAGAACTGGGTCACTTTTATCACCAGAGTTCTAACACCGCACAATCCAAGGTGTTCTTTGCAATTATTCATATTGCATCTTTTCTGAGTGCTATTTGTAGGCTTATGATGCAGATGAATTGTTCCTCGTATTCTCAGCTTTAACACAGCATTACCTGCTCTGTTCTTTTCAGGATCTTGACAATTTCATACGTACATTTAACAAAGAATCAAAGTGCATATACCTATACTGAAGCTCCAAAACCATCTGCGATCCGAGATACACAGAATAAAGGAAACTATAGGCATAAAGCTCGGGTGATGGATTAAACAAATCTGTCAAACCACCGCGTTATTTTACTATTATTAGCATAGATATTTAGCCTACAACGTAGATATTATAAAAAAGTACGCGTTTTTAGCAAATGGGCACATTCATGGAAGGGAAAGGGACTAAATATAAGACCTGGGCGATGTAACAAAATGGGCATTGTTTGCAGCAGTCTGAGCTTGGGAAAGATGGCGACAACAAAGATGGAGATGGCGAAGGAGATATGCAAGAAATACAATAGATGTTTTCCTTGTCCAAACTGCTTAAGCTACGAAACAAGGTTCGATTTCTTCAACAACAAGAGCATTTGGCAAGGGCGTTTCAAGTGTAAGCAGGCCAAAGAAACAAAGAAGCGATTCAAAAGCGAGCAGGCGAAAAAAAGAAGGCAGAACTTGAAAAAACGGCAAAGCATGACTCACCGTTTTCCGCCCATGGGCAAAATTAGAAACATGAGCTACAAGAAATTCGTGCGCGATTGTCCGGAGCGGAAATTCGCCAGCTACAAGTGCAGGAGCTTGAAACGGACGAAGCATTGGAGTCAGGCGATAGTAGTAGTGGAAACGGTAACCCTAATTCTAGTTTTGATTCTGGAGACGAGTATGAGTGGCAAGAATGTGAATTTCTTCAAGCCTTTGATCCAAATATGCCTCTAAATATGGCGGAATCTGTGGACGAATCTTATAACTGCAATATTAGTCCAAACAGCTGCTGGCAAAATTTGCCAGAATTTGAAGAACTTGATGGCTCATATTATTCTACAGATTTTGACAATCAGGAATTTTTGTGGAGTCCACAATACCCCACTATGATGGAGTTGCTAGAATGTGAAGATTCTCGTCTCTTGTTCGATCAGCAATATACAATGGTATTATGATAACATTTTGAGCCCTTGGGTTTTCCCTTATGCATCCCACATAAGGTTTTTTCATCCAAGCACCCTTTGGTCATCATTTATTGGAAACAGATGTATAAAGATATTTTTCAAGTTGAATATAGCATTTTTCATGTCTTCTCTCGTGTCTTTGAATCTCTTACATAATTGACAATTCTGTTGACGATGTCGAAGAAGGAGTGCCACTAGGAACTTGATGTCCAAAAATTATCCAAAAAAAAAAAGAAATACCAAAAATGCTAGGAAGTTCAACTTACTTGGTGGCTTAGAGATCCAAATTTTGGCGTTCCTTAACTCAATGGATATTGGAGAGCATAGTTCGTTCAAGGCATTTAGACATATAACGCTAATTCTCAATCGTTGTGCGGAATAGTATTGAGAATGCACAAACGCGAATTTCTACACAAAAACGAGGAGTGGGTTAAGCATTGAACTTTTTAAGGCATATAATATATATATATCTTTCTAGTTTAAACCATGTGAATATTTTTTTTTAATTCCACCTATTATGATGTCTACTATACTCTCTATTCTGGTCTCTAATTTATTGTATTCACATTTGCCCTCATTTGTTCCCTATCATATAGCTCATGATTGCTTGTTTTTAGAATAGATACATCTTATTCTTACTTGATAATGCTAGAAGAACATGGATTAGCTTTAGAAACGATCTCACAAGACAATCCATGACATGCTTGATATGATTATGGCATCATATGCATTGGTGAAGTTTAAGGGTGAAACAAGTATCTTGGCAGGATTTGGTTAGGGTTTCTGCAATCATTTTTCGCAATTTTTCTGCTTGTTCTAGAAATACACAATTCAAATACATTTGCTTCTATAAATGATGGCTAAAGACGACAATGATCATATGGGTAATGTATAGAAGGAATCTGCAACAGTGCAGACACACACAAGTTCTAATAGAAGCATGAAAGAGGCATTACAAGAACATGCAGCTCAAGCCATTGAGCTACTCATGAAACGCCCTTGTGTCAACAAATACTCGATAGAGTTGCATCACAATAAGCATGCTCAAGCCATGCAAGCTCATGAAACACGCTTGTGTCCACAAACACTAGATAAAGTTGCATCACAATAAGCATGGATAATAAATCAGGGTGATTAAAACTAGTAGTCATCAGCAAGTTATAAAAGGGTTGCAGCAATGAAACCTAATATTGAAGATATTTCAGACAAAAATAGGCTTCATATTTCTGAGGGGATTGTGGGGCGAAAAAGACAAGTTAATGTGCGTGAAAGTAATGTGGACCAATTTAACACTACGAAGCAGCATATAAAAGGGGTGGAGGCATTGCAAGCCAATTTTACACAACACCTGATAGACTTGGCTAATATAATAAGATAAGGTGCTAAGGTGCTATGGAGCGCCCCAAGGCCATTATTAGCATTAGATATGGTGCTCAGGCATATTAACTTATTGATTTGTAATCCATTCCATAATGTGATTGCATCTTCTAATATTGAAGATTTTATTAAGAAATAAAATGTAAAAACTTAAGAAGTCAACAGATTAGAAAATAAACAAGGTGTTGCACACGGAGGGTTGCCCTCCATGGCCGGAGGGTGAAGTGGCTTAAATCATAGTTCAAAGTCATGTTTTGACAATCAATTCAAATTGCTACTTCTAGACAATGGAATACTTGATACCATGACTTTATGGAAATTGGCTTGAAGAAATCTTTGGTGCTCGGCATGGAACAAGTATTGCAAAAGAATAAGGACAAGTCTAATAGAGCAAAGAATGGAAATACATGTTTTATCAGCATAGACATGAGAGAACTCCTTGAAGATTTCTTATCGGTTCATTTAACATAGCATTAGGCTTGCTACCAGGTATATTGAGACATGCTATTATGGATATCACTTGGTTTCATATTTGTTCCTTTGGTTTGTTATTAGTGACATGTCGCTTCAACTTTTAGCTTCTCTAATTATACCATTTTTATTGAGTCTTGTATGCATTTAAGAAATAAGGTTTGGCTTGTTATGATGGATATATCGTGGCTTTCTGTCGTGGATATCACTGGGTATTTGTGCCTTAATATTTGGTTTGCTATTTGGTTTGGCCTATAGCTAATGTTTGGCGTGATAATTGAGTACATATTAGATTGTTGAGCACAATGTCTATATATGCATTTTGATTAAATCTTAAGGTTTGAAGGAGGTTTCAGGATGAAAATATTTAGAAATATCTAGATACAAAATGAAAAGTTTGACATCTGGCAAAGAATTGACCCATAATTTTCTCCTTCCAATAACGAAATGTGTATATGATCTACATCAAGTGCGATGCTAGATTTCTTTAGTCTCCAACAAAAAGAGTACACTTTCAGATGACTGCTACTGTGCATAAAAGTTAACAACTTTTATGCTCTAGACCTAAACTTAGAGCAGAAGTAATGTTTTCGGAGTACTTTCATAATGGGAAGCCACAAAGATCTGAATTATCTGCATATGAACTGAACACATTCATAGTTGACCTCTTGCTATGATACTCCAGAATTCTGAGTATTGTTGCTGCTTGCAAAGAAACAAAAATTGGAAGTCTACTATGTAGCAAGATGCTAAAATATATGGACTCTCAGATCTCTAAGGCAGAAAATTATAAGCGACCTTCATGAATAGGATTCACAAATCTCAGCAAAATATAACTGAAACTTATCATTATTGTATAGATGTGTTGTTGGATTCCTATAGCTTAAATTTGAGATGTAATCACTTGCACAATCTATAGCCTATATAGTTAGAGGGAATGATGCAATACCCTTGCAAAATCACATGCAAGCACTCAGCATCCCAAGGTCCTGTGGTAACAAAAAAAATGCTAGAATGCCATTTATGATCAACATCTCGAAATGCATTTTTCCCTTGAAATGTGACCACGGGCTCCCCAAACATAACACCTGCAGAAGCAGAAGATTCCTATTGTAGGTGGGGCAAGGTTACACAACTTGTTGATATGACTCTACTCGATGAAGTGCAGCTCTATAAGTTGATATGACTTCAGTCAATGAAGTGCAGCTCTATAAGATAATGTTACAGATAGCATATGGATTACCTTTCGACTCATCTCAATAACAGTTGTATTCCAATAACATAAGCAACTTAATTCTAGGAACAATGTTGTTGCACTTGTATAACAAAAATCAAGAAAACGCGGGAAGCAACAATTACCTTGCTATGCTTTCGGAACAGATGACTTGGTTGTCATGGTCAATGGAAATATCTGTGTGAAAATAGACAAGATTGCCAATTAAAAGGTGGTATAGATGATAACCAGCATATTGTAATTAGAAATCAAATAAAGAAATGAGAGCTATTCCAGAAGAAAAAGGAAAACAAAAATACCTGGTATAGGTAAAGGCACCCTAGTTAACAGTTATATCTTTCCGTGGCCATGGATTATCAATAAATACAAGAAAGTGCTGATCTAGACCACAAGATGTTGCCAATAATTTTTCAACCTGAAAAAATCTGCAAGTTCCTGAAAATTTACCTATGAGGTTCTACCAAAGCGGTTTCCTCGTAATGGAAGAACTGAACTATCACAGCAAGCACTGTTATATGCTTCATAGTCTTTATCATATTCTGAAACAAGCCTCGGCCCTGATCTGCATCCCTTTAGAGTTTCAAGAGAATAATTTTCTTCTAAGAGAGCAGTAAGAAATAGAGGAGGCTCCTGCCTTCACTCACACTCACAATTGAGCCTTGGACATTCTCATAACGGACTAATTGAAAGGCTACACGATCACCAGCTGCCAGCATTTCCTTATCGTCAAACATACAATCTATTCATAAGCTGCACAATGAAAGCCCCTCGTGAACCTAAAGCATCAAAATTATTAGAGATTGTGACTTTTGGCACAAGCAGGGTTGCATCATATGTTGATTGAGGTGATAGCCGACAAACACAAGGCATCTGCTTGACAGACTGTCCAAGAAACCTATTATGTCGTTGCATCAATTGAAAAGAAAATCCAATATTGGGACTGCTAACACTCCTAAGCTGCTTAACGTCCTTATATACATCTTCATATCCATGATGTTCTCTCCACACTATATAAGCTATGACAAGAGTAGCTGACTTGGATACATCCTCTAAGCAATGGACAAAAACTCTTCCGCCTGCTTGCTCCCTGACATCCTCTATGAAATAAAAAACGTCGTAAAGAACACAAATGACATCTTCAGAAGTTGAGTACTCTAGCCAAATGTTCTTGTATAGAAATTCATCGAGAAAATACTCCAGACAAGCGCCACCCACACAATTCAGTATGTGTGTAATTCTGTTGCTTCTAAGAATATAATCATCCTTAGGCCATCTCGGAATGAGCTATACCAAGAAAAAAAAAGGGAAAAAGACAGGCTTACCTTGCCGATGGCCTCCATGCATCCTTCCTTTCTTTCGGTTACCCGATTTGAACCGTGCCCGCCCAGTGACAGGGGCGACCGACAATTTACAGGTTACAACAAGTTTGGAGCAGTTTTTGGCATCTTTAAGGCATATACTGGCATATAGTAGGAATATGCCAAAAACGACATAAGCAAGGGATTGTCCCTCTAGGGGCAACCCAAATTACAAAGTGATAGTTGGCGAATGCGTGAATGAGTGCTATATAAACGTATAGGCATGTTAAAATTTATGAATTGTTAACTCGTCTTATGGAATTTTATATTATAATGACTCAAAAGAATGGACTCAGATACTTCGGTCCTACCAACCAGCAGGCCAGGCTCCTCAAAAGAATAGAAGCCAATTCTTGCCATATCCTTGCGAATGGTGTAGAACTGTTAGTAATAAGACTGGATCTGGGATTCTGCTAAAGCTCCAGTTAATCATCTTAAATAATTCTAAGGCTGAGGTATAACTCCTTCCCAGCCTAATCAAAATGAACTGAGTATATTTTCCAAAAGAAGGCGCAAGAATAAATCACTATTTTATAGCTCTGCAAAAGTGTTATCTTGGCTTTAATGGCCAGTTGCTGAAACTCCTATTTCAAAAAAAAGATGTCCAATCTCCAAGGCCAGCGCGCACTTTCAGTATACTAACTTGTTCGTTATGCAAATCAGCCTCAGGACATGCTTAGCTAGCTTGTTCACCAATCAGGTCAAGACCAATCACTAGAAACGAAACTCCTTGAAACAGTAAGAAGTGTACCTCTTGTGCTGACAACAAACTCCTAGCTGATGCAGTGAGCAGCCGAAATGCTAATGCTACTCATCAATGGAAGAATACTGTGTCAGGAATATTCATTTTTTAACAACATGCTATGATGATTCTCTGCATGGATGATGGCAACTTTGTCTCCTCCCTACAAACATTAGCTCGCTGAAATGCTCCAGCCATGTTGCATTGGCTTTCAGAGATTAATATCAGTTCTAGCAATTAGTATAATGTACTTTTAACCTGAATCAGTATCATAGAAAGATTGGGCTGACAAATTCGCAGGCAGTCAGAGCAAAATATGTGCAGCTTCTGGGGTGATTGCATGTTTAATAATAAATCAGATGCAGGATTTAAAATAATATTCTTTTTCTAGTTTTTGCTTAGCTGAATCTATGAACAAAGCAGGCTAATAAACTAGATTCAAAAAGCAAGAAAGAAAAATAGAAAACAGGCTATTTGTTTCTTACCATAGCTTTGGTCTTGGAGTAGTAAGAGCCTGTTGACCCTCAACCTGGCTAGAGAGTCAAACACAAGAAGCCAACTTGAGTTTATGCTCAAGTTGGGGTTAGAACCTCCAGATCACTTAAGGTGATCAGTCTACACAAAAATTTCTCAAGGAAAAAGTTCAAATATCAAGCAATCATAGCTTTCCAAATTCAAGAATATGGATCCCTTACTCAAATTGATGTAGCTCTTATAGGTGGATTGATTTCCAAGGTCAAATCATTGTGACTTGTACAGAAAAGTTATAGGCAAACAAGGGAGAAGATCTTGACCAAGTCTGACTTCTAGTCTGCAAGATATTCGATCTCAAAGTTGGGTCAATTTTTGGCCAATATCAGTCAAAACTACAGGCAGATCTCAGAATTTTGTAACTTGAGTTGCAGATGGAATTTTGAAGAGATTCCAAAGCAAAGATAAAGTATAGGCCCCAAAGGTGAGGGGCATGCAATCAAATCAAAATTTGGATCATGAAGACTATTTTTTTGGCACTGTTTTGTGAATAACAGTCTAAAATTGTGTCAGAGAGAATGCAAAAAAAGATAACTCGAGTTTAAAATGGTTTTTTTTCAAACTTTTTGTGCACACAGGTGCAAATGTGATAGGAAAAGAAGGGCAGGTTGTCATATGCAAGAAAAAATGATGGAATTTCTTACTGTAAAAATGTTTGTGGCAAAAATACTAGAAGATCATGACAGTCAACTTTTTAGATACTTGGCAGGCAATTTTCATTGTTATGAAGGTAGTATAATATGAATAAAGGTCTTAGGATCATAAATCAATCATCAAAATATCTCAGGAGGTCATAAAGTAATTTCATAACAGGAATATCAGTCCAATTCTCTCAAATCGAACTGTGGAACACTCAGATACTTCATAAACGTCTTCAGATCATGCTCAGCATGTATCAATGTTGAGGTTTGATGCGTCTGGGCCTTCAAAAATCTTCTGTCATTGTTTTCCCAGTATATATGTTTAGGTTTAATGTTGGTTAGGCATCTTAGAGCTTAAGTTTAGGCTTGATAGGATGCTTAAGGACGGGAATACAGAAATAGATAGTTTTCAGAGCCTAATGATTCCATTCCGGCGTGATTCGAGCAGGTTTCCAGACTTAGGGTTCTTCAAGGGTATTTTTCCAGAAATTTCGCGATACGGTGGCCGTATTTTTTGGGGTATAAACTGAGAATATGTTGTATTTAGCAATTCTGAGAAGCTAGGCCATGGTTCCAAAGGTACCCAAAAATAATTATGAAGCTTTTAATCATTTGGGTCTATGGTAACCCTAATCTTTTGGGGAATATTCTAGGTAGATACCATAACTGGAATATTCCATGGGGGATATTTGAGTGGCATGGGTACTTAGGGCACAATGGTAAATGAAGCAAGGAAGTATAAGAGATTGCAAATAAGAGTTAGGCTAAGGGCATTTGTAAAGGTGTGATATGGGGAATGAAAATAAAGCAAAGAGATATCTTAACAAATGAACCAATCAATTAGTATGTTGCTCTTTGGGGGCAACATCTAGCCAAAACAAGAAAATGGCTGGTCCCCTCAGCCATAAGGGGTCTTCAACTTTGTACCAAAGTGTCTAGGTGAGAATTTTGGTGGAAAGAGGGTGTGAAGTGCAAGTGTTGATGGGATAGAGGTGATTATGGTGGTGTGAAGATGTGAGTGGGTGAAGAAAGGTGAGAATGAGTGTGAATGTGATAGGGTGGTGATGGAAATGGAATGTATGAGATGAGGTGAGTGTGTAAATGTTGGAATCTCGCCAAAACAAGAAAATGTGTAAGAAAAGGGTAAGAATGAGTGTGAATATGGTAAGGTGGTACATACAAACAAGTTAATCTTAACCTTTGCAACTCTGCTATGATGGAGAAGCTGAATTTGCATAGTGCACACTTAGGAAATAAAATGAAGAATAATGAAGGATATATGGCTAAGTGGAGGGTAGGACCACAATAAGACAGATGAGTGTGGATGGAAAAAGGGTGCTCCTGCAAATGACACTTGGCAATTTATTAGTGGAAATCCTTGTCTTGAAGTTGTTTGATAGTTCATCCCTCATTCTAGCTATCTGCAAACATGAACTCAATAAAAACATTAATTCTAAGAATCAAGACAAAGTGAAATCTGACCTATCTAATCTTAACCTCAACTCTAACTTATCTAAGTTCTAGAGCATAAAGAGGGACAAGCATATGTGCTGATCCCAATACCTTTTCAGATGGATAGTGTTGATGGGATTTGGAAGTGGCACCCCTGAAGTTAATTCCTTTAGCCAATAAGAGTTGGTGCCTGCAGGCTCCAACACTTCATAGGGACCTTCCCAAAGATTTTTAAACTTACTTGCTGAGTCTTCCCTTGATTTATTCCATTTAAGAACTAGCTCTCCTGTTTTGAAGGTTCCTTGTATTTTATGAGCAGCTTTGAAAGCAACCAAGTCCTTGGCTTTGTTTAGCAAATTGGCATTTTCAGCCTCCATCCTGTATTCTTCTAAATGCAGAAGAGTGTCCAGTCTTTCCTGTAAGGCATATTCAAAAGGTAAACATAGTTTGTGAGCTAACCTTAGAGATGGGAGCTCAAGCTCTACTGGAAGCACAGCTTCAATGCCATAAACTAGATTAAAGGGTGTATGAGTGGTTGCTGCTTTAATAGTGACTCTATAAGCCCAAAGAGCATCCACCAATTTGACATGCCAATCCTTTTGATTATCATCCACTGTTTTCTGCAAAATGCATTTCAAAACCTTATTAGTAGCTTCTGCTTGACCATTACCTTGAGAGGAGGAGCTCTTAGTATGTTTGACCTTAAGAATAGTCAACAGATTAACAATAACTTCATTCACAAATGGAGTACCCCTATCAGAATGCAATTGTAGGGGGATACCAAACCGTGCACAAATATATATTCATGTAGAAACTTTGCTGTTGTAATAGCATTGGCCTGTCTTAAAGGAATTGCTTCTGCCCACTTAGTAAAATAATCTGTGGCTACAATAATGTGCTGATGTTGTCATGCAGAAGGGGGGTTAATAGGGCCAATATAATCCAGCCCCCATATTGGGAAGGGCCCTGGAGAAATGATAGGATTTAATGCACCTGGGAGGAGGATCCTTTTGCCAAATATCTGACACTTATGGCAAGTTTTTATAGCAGTATAACAATCTTTAAATATTGTAGGCCAATAATATCCTGACCTGAGAATTTTCTTGGCAGTAGTATCTCCAGCAAAATGGCATCCACATACTCCTTCATGCATTTCTCTAATGATCAGAGCAAATTCTTCCTCATTGACACACCTCAGTAATAGTCCATCTCTGTTGACTTTACATAAAACATCATTAATCATTTTAAATTGCCTACATTTTTCTTTAAATCTCCTTTTGTCGGGCTCAAGTCACCGAGGGCATTTCCTTGAATTGTAGAAAATTCTTTATAGGTAGCAAAACCGCCAATCCCGTTGGTTCTCGCTCTTCATCCTCCGGGCCGCAAATAAGCTAAGGCATCCACAAAGTCAACAACTTCTACTGCATCCTCATGATCAAAGAAAATGTAAGGTAAATAAAGACTGGGACTCTTCACCTGATGTAACTCCTTTATGGAAATATCAAGGGTTTGTAGCTTGCAAGCCCACCTTTGGATTTTTTGTTTAGAAGTAGCCTTACCAAATAACAACCCCGTGGATTTTGCTTCATATAAACTTGAACAAAACTCTTCAATAGTAGGTGACCTTGTCTGTCAACGAGGAACATAAGAGCAGCAACACTCTTCTCCATTCTGGTGTACTTTTCTTCAGTTGAACTCCACTGTTTGCTGGCAAAAGCTATGATGTGCTTGTCCTGCTTCAGATTTTTGGGGGGTACCAGCTTTTTGAGGGCTTCAACCTTTTCTTGTGCCACTTGTATACCATTGTTGGACACCTCATGCCCCAAAAGTTGCCCTTTGGATGCAAAAAAAATACATTTCTTTGGGTTAAGGTTGACTCCAGATTCCCTGCACAAAGAGCATATTTTTGCAAGCAATTCCAAATGATTAGTAGGGTGAGATCCTAAGCAAAGGTCATCCAAATAAACTCTGAATTCTTGAGGAGACATAGGCCTAAAAATAACGTCCATAGCTCTCTGGAAAGTAGCAGGTGCATTCATTAATCCAAAAGGCATTCTCTTCATTGCATAAGTTCCCCAAGGGGTAATAAAAGAGGTCTTGGGTTGATCTTCTTCCTTAATGCCAATTTGATTAATATGTAGCATAATAACAGGGGGTTTTCTTTGTGTTTTTGTACGCTTTTCACTAAGGTTTTCCTATGATTTCGTGATGTATTCAAATGGATGTACTAATGCGTACATCTAGAGTGCACCATTTCTGAGCCATTGATTTTAGCCTTTTTTTTTCCAATGGTCAACAATCAATGGCTCACAACAAAAGCCCTTTTTTTTTTCGTGTGGTGCATAATGGGCACATGAAGGGCCATTGGTTTTAGCCTTTTTTTCCAATGGTCAACAACCAATGGCTCACAACAAAAGCCCTCTTTTTGTGTGTGTGGTGCATAATGGGCACATGAAGGGCTTGAAGGGCGCATGTAGTGTAGTTTCCCCGCCGGCAACACATTTCTTATCATAACTTTTGATCCAGAGCTCTGTTTGAGATGATTTTTATTGCGTTGGAAAGCTCTCTGAGAGATCTATTTGATAGTTTATGATATGGATATGTTTGGTTAAGTTATCTATGCTAAAACAACAATTTTTCGGCCGGGTTTGGTAGGCTTTCACATCCTACCAGCTGATTAATACAGGATTGCGCTATTGGATATTGTTTTATGGCTCATTCTGAATGAAGCTTGCAAAAAATTACCATGCATTTTTAGATTTTGAGGTAGTTATTAAGCAAATTCCAAGGCTTCTAGATCCTTGTGCTAACAAGTAGAAAAGTTTCCCACTTTGGTTTCTCACCACAAGAATCCATGGAGGCCAATTTCTGAGCCATTGATTTTAGCCTTTTTTTTTGCAATGGTCAACAACCAATGGCTCACAACAAAAGCCCTTTTTTTGTGCGTGTGGTGCATAATGGGCACATGAAGGGCCATTGATTTTAGCCTTTATTTCCAATGGTCAACAACCAATGGCTCACAACAAAAGCCCTCTTTTTGTGTGTGTGGCGCATAATGGGCACATGAAGGGCTTGAAGGGCGCATGTAATGCAGTTTCCCCGCCGACAACACTTTCTTATCATAACTTTTGATCCAGAGCTCTGTTTGAGATGATTTTTATTGCGTTGGAAAGCTCTCTCCGAGATCTTTTTGATAGTGTATGATATGGATATGTTTGGTTAAGTTATCTATGCTAAAACGGCAATTTTTGGTCCGGGTTTGGTAGGCTTTCACATCCTACCAGCTGATTAATACAGGATTGCGCTATTGGATATTGTTTTATGGCTCATTCCGAATGAAGCTTGCAAAAAATTACCATGCCTTTTTAGATTTTGAGGCAGTTATTAAGCAAATTCCAAGGTTTCTAGATCCTTGTGCTAACAAGCAGAAAAGTTTCCCACTTTGGTTTCTCACCACAAGAATCCATGGAGGCCAAAAGGCTGTTGTTAAATTCCAGTTGAAAAATGTTTGTGTATGGGTGTTGCAAACTTTATGACTTTCAGAATAATGTTTTGTGTATGGGTGTTGCAAACTTTATGACTTTCAGAATAATGGGATCAATCTGCTCTATCTTTATGGTAACTTTTTACTTATGTTCTATTTGTTTTATTGTGATCAAATTCAAAAGCTACAGGTGATGAAAGCCTCAAATGAATTCTAGTTTTTTTCTGGTTTGAATTCTAAAATTTTTGTCACTTGCCTTAGGGGGGTGGCGTCCCTAAGGCCCCGAAGGGGCCAAAAAATTTTTTTTGCAACACAAATCATTAACATCCAACATATAAAAATTAAATCCCCCAACACATAACAACCAACACATAACAACCATTGACATTAACAACCAACACATAACTACCATTGACATTAATTAACACAACCATTGGGTCCAACACATTTAAATTAAAATCCCCCTTAAACCCCCTTTGGTTTGGGTGCATATTCACACGGGGGATGACGTAGGGCAGCGAGAGCCCTCATAACTGTATTTTGCACGTACAAAATCAACACCATATAGTATTCCGCTTGAAATCTTATAGTATTTTGCGAATCTTGTTATACAGTATAGCAAATTTTGTACTTGCATACCCCACAAATGAGGAACTTTATATACAGTGTAGATTAAGGAATAAGGGGTGAATATGCCTATCCAACAGCTCTCGTTGCCCGGAGTCACCCCCCGTGTGAATATGCACCCAAACCAAAGGGGGTTTAAGGGGGATTTTAATTTAAATGTGTTGGACCTCTTTCCTTGCTACAGCATATAAAATTTCTTCTAAAAAAGGCAAGGGATAGCAGTCCTTGATGGTAGCTTTGTTGAGATCTCGATAATCATTGCAAATCCTTAAGGCACCACTTTTTTTTTCTACAGGTACAATGCAAGATACCCATTCTGGATTAATGATTTCAATAATTTTTTTTTTTTTTTTTTTTTTTTGAGAGTAAGGGTTGATTTTTTCATTAATTAGATAAAGCCATACAAACCAATTGTCAAGCTTGAAGATAGCATGACAAAGGTGAAAATTTGATACTCACAAGAGTTGAGCATCATAGAGAACAAAAACAAATAGTGATAGTAACCAACTAGTATCAATGGTACCAACAGTAGTAGTATCAAATGTCAGCAAAAACTCGATAGAGTATTAAATATTTCAGTGTAGCAAGAAGTCAGCTATCTGTGATCAGCACCTCAAAGTTGAGTCTTCAAATTCCTGTAAATGTAAACAAAGATACCAAACATGATCTTCAAAAAATGAATTCTGGAAACAGGGATCATGAACATGATTGGCAGGCATGGGAATGGTTTAGAGGAGTAAAGAGGATTGATCTTGGCTGTTAAGGTTGTTGTCAAACCATTCATTGTAGTGCTGGTAGAATTCTGCTGTCGAACCCATAGAGTAAGTATTTCTGCCACAGTCATTCTGTACTAATAGCATATTCAGACTTTCCTTCCCCATAAGTAACAGTAAAGTGCCATGTAAATCTGTCAGAAGCTTGTGACTGTAATACATTTCTCTATATCTACTCAACTGCTCTTCTGTCATTGCAAAGTGAGAATTAGATAGAAAATGGAACAGAATATGCATTTGCATGAGTTCCCTGGTGTATATTGCTGCCCAAACTGCTTCTTTCTGTTTAGATCTCTCTATCTCCTGTAAGAATTCATCTGTCATGTCACATAACTGTTTCAGTGTTATTTCTTTTTCAGCTCCCTGTTTTTGGTGCAGAGATAATTCATAGCTGTCAATATCTGTATTTAATTTTGTGGATCCTTCCCCTTTAAGAAACCTAAGATAATCTGTCACAGTCAGAGTATGGAGCATTAGAATCAATAACATTTAAGTTGGAAACAAATAAGTCAAAGTGGCCCCTGAAAAGCCCTATCAAATTCCAGCAAGTGTTGTATTTATCTCTAGCTTTTCTCTTGTGACATGTGGCAATGGCTTCAATATCTAACTGGAAATGCATTTTAATCCAGAAAGTGGAAAGAGGTTTAGAGGCATAAAAGATTCTATTTCTAGACTTCCAAATGTTCCATAAGGCAGTATGAACAAGAGTATTAGCAAAGATGTCATCCTGTTGCATGAAATCAATAATGTCATCGATGTTCCTTTTTTTAAGATAATGGCCAGTTTTATCAATGAACCAATTCCAAAAAAGGTCTAAGCTTGGGACAAAGAAAAATATGCTCCAAAGTCTCATTCTGAAAACAGCCAGAGTGACAAACAGTAGATACATTCATTCTCTTAGACAAAGAAACCAAATTTGTGAGGCTCTTTTGTGCAATTAACCAAACAAAGAAGCTGATTTTTGGAGTGCAATAGGAGTTCCAAACATTTTTGAAAAGAGAAAGGACCTGGGAATGATCCAAAGACCATTTTAACATAGCTTTTAGGGGAGCATCAGCAACATTTATCAAAGAGTAAATTTCCTTTACCTTATAGACTAACTTCCCATTTATAGTGCAACCAATCTAGTTATTGAAATCATTGTAATTATTGAAAGTAGCTAAGATAGTCTTAAAGTAGACATACATTTTCTTATCAGTAGAAGTCCCCCTGAGCACAGATTTTAAAGCAGTCCAAGAAATAAAGGAATTATTTGTTCTATATAGATCCTTGATAGTAGTGATCCCTTTAGTGGCCCATCTGCTATAAATTTTTGGATGCTTGATAGCCATAACTTTTGAATGTAGATCAGAGAAAATAGGTGACCAAAAAAGGCTAGTGTTCATAGTGGCATCCTGGAGATCATCTTTTTTCAGCTCAGGGTGAATTTTATTCCAGGCCATAATCATATTCCTCATCAAAGGAGAAGTATTTGGAGCAGGATGAATATTAATAAAGGCAGATTCTGGGAGAGAATGCTTAACAGAAGGATGACCAGAAGGATAGGAAATATTCAGCCAATGAGCAATAAAAATGGAGGCAGGAGAATTATTACCCATAATTGTTCTCCATATATATTTACCTGCCAGTGAACAAGCCTGTAAATGAAGATTTTTACATCCAAGACCTCCCAAATTTTTAGGTCTAGAAATTGAGTTCCAGTTTACCAGATGAGACCCATTCCAGATGAAATTTCGAATTACTTTCTCCAGCTCAGAATAAATTGTTTTAGGGGCAACTAGGGCAGAGGAGAAATAGACATGAGAAGAAGCTAGGACAGAATTTGCAATAATTGTCCTCCCTGCAAAAGAGAGACAGTTTCTATAGTTATTCAGCTTCTTCTTGATTCTTTGAAGAATTGGATCCCATAGACCTTTTAAACTGTGATTGAGAGAGAGTGGCATGCCTAAAAGATTAGAAGCTTGATTGGAATTGAGCACAGATATGCCACAAATTGAAGGTTGGATAATATCTCCAATAATCTTACTTTTATCCAAATTAAGATGGACTCCAGAGGCAGCTGAGAACTCTTTGATCAGATCCAAGAAAGTATTGACATTTCTGGTGTTAGAGTCCAAGAAAGTAAAGGTATCATCTGCATATTGAGATATTGTGAGGGAATCCAAATTATTTGGGAGTTTCAGCCCAGTTAAAGCACCAGAATTTTGCAAATGTAGCACACTCCTTGTCAGCATTTCAGCAACAATGAGGAAGAGATAGGGAGCTAGAGGGCATCCTTGCCTGACACCTCTTGCTAAAGGGAAGAAATTTGAAGGAGAACCATTTATCAACACAGCAGAATTAGACATAGCATTTAATCCATGAATGAGAGAGATAAGCTTTGCCTGAAAGCCCATCTTTTTTAAAGCAAGGTCAATAAAGTCCCAACTTACTGTATCAAATGCTCTTTTAAAATCCAACTTCAACAGGATGCAAGATTGATTTGAAATTCTGTTCCAATGTAAGCCTTCCATGGCACTGATATAATTATCCAGAATGAATCTATTAGGTAGAAAGGCAGTTTGATTGACACTAATATTTTTTTGGAGATAAGATTGAATTCTCTTTGCAATAATTTTAGCACAAAGCTTGTAAGATGAATTTGTCAGGGAAATTGGTCTCCATTCAGAGAAAGAACTCGGGTTGTCAACCTTAGGAACTAAAGTTATAAAGCCAGCAGAAATTGAGGGATGAAGATGATTGGAATTCCAAAATCCATGCACAAGACTGATAACATCTTTTTTCATAATATCCCAAAATTGTACATAAAATTCTGGGGGAAAACCATCCGGGCCAGGGGACTTATCTTTGGAGAAACTCAATAAGGTTTTGTGTATCTCATCTTCATTGGGGGTAGCAGTGAGGGAGATATCCATATTATCAATTGGATAAGGTAATATAGCATGAAGATTGTTAGTGAACTTATCCTTATCCTCAATTTCAGTAGCAGAAAGATCACTTTTTTTGAACAGAGAGGAGTAGTTCTCAAAGAAGAAATTTTTAATGCCAGGAATAGAACTGAGAGAAGTACCATCATTTTTGATAACCTGATTGATGGAATTCTTTAGGAGCCTGCACTTAGCCACTCTAAAGAAAAATTTAGAGCAACCCTGATCAATCTCACTGTTGTATTTAATTTTGCATTTAATTGCAGAGAACCTGGCATCCCTTTCTTCTATATTCTTAATCAGATTCTCAATGATTTCTTCCCCAACATGAAGATTATGGTTATATGGATCGATTTGAAGCAAGGTTCTAATTTCTTTCATTTTGCTCAGAAGTCTCTCTTTTTCCTGAATTTTTGCTTTATGCTTATCTTTGGCCCAAGATTTGATCCAGTCTTTAGCTTTTTTGATTTTATGATAAAAGTTCTTCATAGAAGAATTTGGTAAGACTGAGTCAATAGAAGTATAGAAGTCAGCAAACTCCTGTTGAAAAGAAACATTGTGGAGCAGAGAGCAGTTGAATTTGAAAGGAATATTTTTGTCCCTTGGGGAACTTAGCAGATGCTTGGTACAAAGAAATTGGGGTTGATGATCAGAGATAGATGTTCCATCATCACTTGTCACATAACAATTGTCCCAGAGATCCGAGTGAGGGTTGGAGATATAAAATCTGTCTAAAGCACAGTAAACTCTATCCCTTCCTTTCTGCTTATTGGACCAAGAATAAATGGAGGTAGAGGATGGAATGTGAATCATGGAAGAGTCAGCTAAAAGATTAGCCCAACAAGGTCTCTCAGTTATGGACATATTAATTTTATTCCCAAGCTTCATGTCCCAAGTAGGAGTGTTGTTAAAATCACCTGCAAGAACCCAGTCAATGTTGGAGTTGTCTGAAATCCAAGAATTGATAGTAGGCCATAGTTTCTCTCTCTCCTTAGGACAAGTAGAGGCATAAACATTTATGACTCCAATGGTGGAATTATTCAAAGAAAAGGTCACAGCCTGCCACATTTTTGAGACACTATTGCAGAAAGAGATGTGTTGCAGATTTTTCCAAATAATGGCCATACCCCGCCCGAGTACCATTGGCTTCTATCCAAATTGAAGAAGACCCTGGGTAGATCCAATCTCCCAGATTGGAGGCCTCAAATTTAGGGAGCTTCAACTCTTGAAGCAAGATAATGTCTGCATTATATTGTCTCAATTGGGAGATAGCTCTTCTCCTTTTTAAAGGACCCTTAATACCTCTCAGATTCCAGCTAACTATCTTCATTAGGAAAGAGAACTAAGGATCAAGATAGGGAAGGATCAAATGTTTCTCTTTTTTCCCCCTTTTTTGTTGCCATGCTTAGATTTCTTGTTCCTGGTGTTGTTGGCAGGAGTGTTAGAGTCCATTAAGTTAACCATAGTTTTAGCCTTTGGCTTCAAAAAGGTATCTCTCAATAACTCATCATCTCCCCAACTTTTTTTTCCCACATTTTCTTTGTTACTATCAACTAGCTCATCCTCACTATCAGATGCCCCCCCTGGAATAAACTCAAACATTCTATTTATAGAATTATCACATAAATTTATCTTAGAAGTATTTTGGAAGGGTACTTGCCTGGAAAGATGAGCTGCCATAGTTGAATTCTGACCATTGGTGCAAATCTCTGGACTAATACTCGAAGGTGATTCACATTCTATTTGATTATGTTCTCGTTCTGGAGTATCTAGTACCATCAATATTTCAGCAGAGCATTCTGTAGAGAATTCCAACCTTTTTGTTTTTTCATCTCGAGAGGCATCTTGACCTGAATTTATGTTTACCAATGATTTCAATAATAACACCTGCATCTAGCATTTTATCCAACTCATCTTTGATCAATCCCATCAATGAAGCATTAATTCTTCTCAGTTTTTGAAAAACAGGTTTACATCCTTCTTTAATCTTGATTTCAAATTGGCATACCTCAGCTTTAATACCAGTAAGCTCAGAATAATCCCAGGCAAACACATCCTTCCTTTCTTCAAAGAACATTTGTATATTCTCCCTATTTTGGTATTCAATTAAATCTCCAACAAACAGGGTTCTAGTCTTACCATTTTTTGTGATGGTAATCTCTTCAGTATCCTTTTCCTCTGATGCATTAATGGTTAGAATAGGACAAAGGGCCTTTACCTCACTAGCATCAAGGTCTTCCTCTGGAATAGCTCCTTAGTTAGATGTGACATGAGAGTTTCTCTGCACAGGGCATCAGCTTCCACATTTTTCTCTCTTGGTATGTGAGTAATCTCCCATGAAGCAAAACTCAAAAGTACTCCCATTACTTGATTTTTTAAGAGCTCCATATCTGCATTTTTTGTTTGGTAGTTTCCTGAAACTTGTCTACAAATTAATTGTGAGTCACCATAAATGTGAATGTTGGCAATATCCATAGCTTTGGCTTCCTGAAGACCTGCAATCAAAGCCTTATATTCTGCTACATTAGATGTAATTTGGGGGAAGATTCTTCCTACTTTAGCTAAAAGTTTATGAGAGGAATCTTTCAGAATAGCAGCAGATGATGCAATATTTACTTTTTTAGAAATACCTCCATCAAACCATAAGAATCCTAATGGCCCTTGTTTGCTGGGGAGTGCACATTCCATAATGAGAGGAACCATTTCATATTTCCTTGGTCTTGTATTTTTTATTCTGTAAGATCCCAAAGGTTCTTCAATTAGCATTTCCTTAATAAAGTTTACCTCTTCATTGGAGCCATAGGAGCCATCTTGATTATTGATTGTAGCAGTTTGAGAACCATTGGAGATAGTACATCTCCCTTGAGACCAGACTGGTCGAGCATCCACAGTGGCTAACCACCTTCTCCCTAAAAGTAAATCATAGATATCAGACTCATCCCCTATGTCTTCAAAAGCTACTACAATAAAGTTAGCAGCTACAGTTATGCCCTCTGTATTAACAGACACTTTAGTTACCACACCAATAGGCGTGATCTTAGCATTATAAAAAGATCTTAATAGTGTAGAAGCTTTCTTATCCACCTCGAAACCACATTTTTTCATAATGTGATATGGCATGATATTTAGGGGGGATCCCCCATCAAGTAACACATTTGAGAAGGTATAACCTCCTAAAGTAGCTGAACATGTGAATGCACCAGGGTCTTCTTCATTCTGTGCTAGAACAAGCTTAGTGGCATCAGTAAAATTCACACAAGCATTTAATATCTCATCACCAGTTTGCAGCAGTACTCTTTTTCTATAGCTAGGTGCAGTCTTTAGCAATGTGAAAAGATCCACACTCACTTTGGAATTTTTAAGCAAAACATCAACCTCATCAAAGTCTTGATCTTTCTTACCATATTTTTGCCGAGGGGGTGGAGCTATGATTTGAGCAGGTGCTTCCACTACAGGTGGTGAAGACCTGGCAGTAGAATGCCTACTTGGTTCAGCATGTACATGAGCTTCATTCATGCTTCTAGTTTGCACCACCATAACTTCTTCAGATTTGGGAGCTTCTGTAGCTTGAATAAATCTTATAGAGGTGCTTGGTTCAGCAAATCTCACAGGAGGTTTAGGCTCTGGTCTCTTTTCTTTTTCCTGCTTAGCAAAATATTCCTTAACAGCACACCTAGCATCAGTATGGCCAACTTCTTTACAAAAAGAACAAACAGGACATTCCTTCCCAAAGTGGCCTTTTCTATTGCATTTGGGACACACTTGCCAATAGCAAATTTCTGATGGATGAGAATTCCTATTGCAATGAATACATTCAGGGTAAGTTTTACCTGTTCTTGCAGCCTTGAGTTCAACCAATTGTTTGGTTATTTCTGCTAAAGCTTCAGTAACCTTAGATAGGTCTGACTTGACCTCTGCAACTTGAGAATTTGCTTCCTCCTCTTTAGATTTCTTTTTTTTCTTTCTGTATGGCATAAACTGGAATAGAAGGGTGATGATCATAATGTGCATCAGAAGCATCAAGGTAGAAAGGATCATGGCTATGGTGAGAAACATGATGCTTGTCAGGCAAAGTAGAGAGCATCTGGGTTAGGTCAGTGGTTTTGGCAAAAACTTTGTATATAGAATCAAATCCTTCAGCAGCTTGGATCTTGAGCAGCTTCCTTTGGATATCTGGTCTTCTTTCCAAACCATTGATGAAAGCAGTAACTAAAAAAAGGGTTGGGATTGTAACTTGTGCTCTTTGACACCTGCTCATAAATGTGCTAAACCTTTCTTTGTATTGATTCACACTTTCTTCTGCATGTATAGAAAAACCTTGCAACTCATTAACCAAATCCTTTGGAGCAGCTAATTTATCAAATCTATCCAGGAACTTCTTGACGAGTTCATCCCATGAAGTGGTACCCATTAACTTTTCATAAGTTAACCATGCACCAGCTTCACTCTCTTCTTTGAAGCATTTTTCAAACTCTGAAAGCTTGCAGCCCTTCTTGAAACCATAATCCCTGTAATAATCCTCAAATATTCTCAAAAAGTTGTTAGCACTCATACTAGAATCAAAAGTAGGCAAAGGAACAGGAACATTCAACTCGAATTGGTATGGCATGTTTTGAAGCAGGCTAGTTGAGAAACTTGAAGGCAATGGCCTTTCTCTGCAATGATCTGGTGCATCAATATCTTCTAATGGTTCTTGTTTTGCTGGAAATTTTTGCTTTGGAGCCATGAGTTCTGAAATCCAGGAAGATCTCGGTAGAACCTCCAAGATGTTGACCCTCAACTGGCTAGAGAGTCAAACACAAGAAGCCAACTTGAGTTTATGCTCAAGTTGGGGTTAGAACCTCCAGATCATTTAAGGTGATAAGTCTACACAAAAATTTCTCACGGAAAAAGTTCAAATATCAAGCATTCATACCTTTCCCAATTCAAGAATATGGATCCCTTACTCAAATTGATGTAGCTCTTATAGGTGGATTGATTTCCAAGGTCAAATCATTGTGACTTGTACAGAAACGTTATAGGCAAGGGAGAAGATCTTGACCAAGTCTGAGTTCTAGTCTGCAAGATATTCGATCTCAAAGTTGGGCCAATTTTTGGTCAATATCAGTCAAAATCAAATCAAAATTTGGATTATGAAGACTATTTTTTTGGCACTATTTTGTGAATAACAGTCTAAAATTGTGTCAGACAGAATGCAAAAAAAGATAACTCGAGTTTAAAATGGTTTTTTTTTCAAACTTTTTGTGCACACAGGTGCAAATGTGATAGGAAAAGAAGGGCAGGTGGCCACATGCAAGAAAAAATGATGGAATTTCTTACTGTAAAAATGTTTGTGAGGCAAAAATACTAGAAGATCATGACAGTCAACTTTTTAGATACTTGGCAGGCAATTTTCATTGATATGAAGGTAGTACAATATGAATAAAGGTCTTAGGATCATAAATCAATCATCAAAATATCTCAGGAGGTCATAAAGTAATTTCATAATAGGAATATCAGTCCAATTCTCTCAAATCGAACTGTGGAACACTCAGATACTTCATAAACGTCTTCAGATCATGCTCAGCATGTATCAATGTTGAGGTTTGATGCGTCTGGGCCTTCAAAAATCTTCTGTCATTTTCCCAGTATATATGTTTAGGTTTAACGGTTCCGGCATCTTAGAGCTTAAGTTTAGGCTTGATAGGATGCTCAAAGGCGGGAATACAGAAATAGATAGTTTTCAGAGCCTAATGATTCCATTCCGGCATGATTCGAGCAGGTTTCCAGACTTAGGGTTCTTCGAGGCTATTTTTCCAGAAATTTCGCGATACGGTGGCCGTATTTTTTGGGGTATAAACTGAGAATATGCTGTATTTAGCAATTCTGAGAAGCTAGGCTATGGTTCCAAAGGTACCCAAAAATAATTATGAAGCTTTTAATCATTTGGGTCTATGGTAACCCTAATCTTTTGGGGAATATTCTAGGTAGATACCATAACTGGAATATTCCATGGGGGATATTTGGGTGGCATGGGTACTTAGGGCACAATGGTAAATGAAGCAAGGAGGTATAAGAGATTGCAAATAAGAGTTAGGCTAAGGGCATTTGCAAAGGTGTGATATGGGGAATGAAAATAAAAAAGAAATATGAAATAGGTAGGACATCCCATGGGGGAAATAAAATGTATTAAGAAAGGACTTAGGCAAAGCAAAATATGGTTTGCAAAAGGTGAGCAAGGAAGAATATGAGTATAAGAATAGAATAGAATAGAATAGAATAGGTTTTTAGCATCCACGGAGACCAATTGGCCTATGGGACCCAAACAAAAAGAGAGCAGCAAGCATATTATCGGATGGGATTAAACCCCCCCCCAGAAGCGGTTTTGAGGGAAAAACCTTAGCAGTAATAAGCATCTGCCGGCCTGATACAATTGCATAGAGGACGGTTCAAGACCGCCCCGTGGGACACAAATGAGTCCGGTGCATCTATAACCTCCCGGAGGTATGACCCCAACAAACCCACTCGACGCCAGTAGTCAATAACCGATGCAACGGGGTGGCGGGGCACTAGTAGTCGAACATACCTCTCTCGGATATGGGCAAATGGGCGCGATCTGGAGGGTATGACATTCATCCTCAATCGCCACCGGGTGGCAACAACGGCAAAGCCTTTGCTCTCGTGCTTCCAGGAGCCCAGCGCCTGTTTCAATGCGGAGGCGATGTGCACCGTGCAAATGGAAGCTATAAGTCTGCGCTTCTTCATGGGCATTTGGGTGTACAAAAATCTTGGTGTGGGCCTCTTGTGAGCCTAGGATTGACTTCTTCTGGCGGATTGTGCCCGACAAGCGTCGCGTCGAGCCCTCGCATCCCGAGCTTGTGAAGGAAAGTAGCATCTAGAGTGCAGTTTAAGTGCCTCGCGATCTTTCTTTGTCGACACGGGCGCATCTGTTTACTGCCGCTGGCGTGAGAACCACCGAGCTTGCTTGTCTTTCAGCGAGGATTTCGGCGTTGGGACCCATATTTGTGGCCAAAGCAAGATGGGGCAAGCGTGTATCGACCATAGCGACCACCTTTTGGAAGTAAGCGATATGGCGTTCCAATGCAGCCGATTGAAGGGTAGAAAGCCTGTCTCTGGGTAGGATGCAGTGCAGGCGTGGACTTCACCCCGGGGCCCGTGCCAAGAAGGCCTTACGCACCTGCTTTCGAGGTCATTCGGTGTTGAGGGATATCACCGGACCCCACACTTACGCCCCATACAAAGGACCAGAGCTCAACCAAGGCCGAGAGACAAATGTGATTGATGGCCCCAGCGCACAACTCTGCCTTGTGGTTGTTGTTACGCATGGCATATAGTGCTTTCCAACCGGCCGCGTGACCCACAACCTCGATAGCGCATCCCAATGGGTGGTAGTTGAGAACTCAATCCCCAAGTACTTGTAGGTCGGAGCCACCTCTACCTCTTGCCCCTGGTAAGTGAAGGTGGGAAGCCTTGGCTGTCGGGACGATGCAACTAGCAGCACCCTAGTTTTGGCCAAGTTAACTCGCATGCCAGTGAATTGGCAAAAAGTGTCAAGAGCATCCAGGTGACACTTTGCATGTCCTCACGGAGTATAGGCCATGAGGTTGACATCAAAGATATATGAGTTGCGGATTGTGTGATGCATGAGATGTCTTGCGCGCCTCCATGCTCAGACGACCCCATATCTTTGCGATTCCGCAAGTCGGGGGGTCCCCAGCTGCCGCAATCTGTCCCAGAGCTTGTTGCGGGGTACTGTGTCGAACGCTTTTGCAAAATCGACGAAACAACAGTACAGGTTCTGCCGGCGATTCCTGCTATCCTCAATCAATGTGCGCAGAGTGAAGATATGATCAATGGTGGAATGTCTGGGCCGGAAACCTGCCTGTGTAAGAGCTCGCACCTCCGTTTCCTCTGCCCATATTGTCAGCCGCTGCTCAAGGATGCCAGCCAACAGTTTTGCAAAGAGAGAGCTGACCATAATAGTACGGTAGTTGGCCGGGCATTGAGGGTCCCCTGCTTTGTATATGGGCACTACTCTGCTAGTGGTCCATTGCGTAGGGAAGCCTTCTCGCAATGCTTTATTGAACAATGCCGTGAGGACAGGCACCAGTGGAGGCCCGCCCATTTGAAGTTCGCACGCATGCCATCTAAATGTTTGCCTTCCCATTAGCTAGGATTTTGTAGGCCCATGATAACATCACCTTATCGCGTGATAACCCAGAGCCATGCCTATATCCGTGGAGGGACTGGTGTCCGCCCCCGAGCGGGTCGCATACGGTATTTGCAAAATCTTTTGTATCCATTGCTCGAGGTGATGTTCCCTGTGGGCTGTGCAGGCTTGCTCAAGACCCTTCTCCAGAATGTCCTGGGGTGCCGGTCCAGGAGACCAAACATCTGTTGCTGATGCTCTGCGAGGTATCTGGCCTTCTTGTTCTTGAGAAAGGAGCGGTATTGACTGATGGCTTTGTGGGCGGGGAGATGGGATCGATGACTTGCCGGAGTGTCGCGTTTGAGCTCCCGACACTCATCATCAAACCATTTGTTGCGGGAAAAGGTGGTAGTGCATGTGGTTCATGTGAGCCGCCTCTCCCAAAGCATCTTTTCAAGAACGACCGCCGCGGTGAGTCACCAGTGATTGCTCTTGAAGTGTGGGGAGTTGCAGCAGTCCCGGCGGATCATGCTCAAGCAGCTGGGCATAGGTCCCTGCATGGTCGTAGTCCAGGCGCAGCTGGGGCACCCGGTGTGTTGAAGCAGCAGGTGCACGGGAAGCCTCCCAATGGAGATGCACGCGAGCGAGGAGGTGTGGTCCGAATCTACTTCCTCGTCCCCGAAAGGTTCCGTCCCGATGGAAAAATGAGAAACCAGGTGCAGATCCCGTTCCTCAACCAGCAGATAATCCACCACACTGGAGCCGCCCCCTTGGTTCTCCTGTCTACAAGTGTAGCAACTGGAAGACGGCCATTGTGCCAACCCATTACAAATAACCAGGTCAAAGATACTACCCAGCAACAACAACTGCCTGCCATAGCGTGAAATATGGTTGTCATCTGATATCCTTGACCAAGCCACCCTGCGGGGTTCAACTGCAAGACGCCCCTGCCGGGGGTCAAATTTTGGAAACTGCTTCGGCTCACGTGCGTGCATTAAAGTCGCCAAGCAACATAACCCTGCCCAATTGTTTGTGCTGCTGTATGTCATCATATAGATCGACATAGGGCTCCAATCGATCCACATCCAAATGAGTGTTATAGAAGTTGCTCTCGGCATGTGGAAAGTAGCATGCTGCTATGAGGAGAGTGTCGCCACTGTCATTGCTGGACGCGCACCCACAAGTAGCGATTGTGCTCACATGTTTTGTGCAACGAGGACCGAAAGTGCCTCAAGGTTGCACGGTAGTAGCAGGCAACGCCGCCATGCCCTCGCTTGCCTGTGCACTCATTCAACACCGAGAAATGCAGATAGCATGGGAGGTCCGGTAATCTATGCTCTGCATGCTCCCATGTCTCCATGAGGAAAATGAGATCCATATCTGGTGCAATAGAGTTGAGACTCTCGCCTTTCTGCCAGGGGAAGCCCCGACAGTTCCAAGACACCATCCAGGGAGGCACGGTTCCTATTTGTTGGCATTGATGTGGGCGCTTCGATGATCCGCGGTTTGGGGAGGAAGCAGTGTCTGGCGCTGGCGGCGATCGGCGGGCGGCGGGAAGCGGAGGTGGGGGTAGGGGTACTGGCAGCCAGCAGGAAGAGAGGTGGTAGCACCCGACGCATTGCATCGGCGACCTCGCTTGGCGCCGCCTGAAAATGCGGCTTCCCATTGGACAAGGCCGGCGGCCCCCCCACGACGGGACGCCCCTCGACTGGGGCAAACGCTTTGCCGGACGGACTCATGTTGCATCGGGTGAGATCCGGTCGACATACCAGCAGCCCCCTTCAATTGCCTACTCGACCGGGGATGGCCTCACGCACGCATGTCCGCCCCGCGTGAAGGCAACAACGCTGGCGTTGTCGCGTGGAGTCCCAGGCGCTTGCTCTAGCAATGTGTACCGCAATCGGGGAATGCCATTCGAGATAGGATCTCATCCTGAATGCGCTTTGGCGAGATCTTCTCCCCGCCTCCTCAAGAGTCCACGCATTCACCACATTATGACGCGTCGCTCGGCCTGCTCTGGCCGCCAATCGAGTCGAGGGCAACATTAGTCGGTCAGCCCGGTGATGCCCGCTGGGCGGGGCGTGTGGGCTGCTCCGCAGGGCGGCGTGGTGTGAGGTGGAGGAGGTGGTGTCTGTCTGCTGTTTGGCGACCGTGGGCTGTGGCACGCGTGCGTTTGGCTGCCCCTGTGTTGTGGCCTCTGGCGCTGGAGTGGGGAGCCTAGCTCTGTTGGAACCTCTGCACGCTTGGCCAACTCACTGCGTGCGGGCTTCCAGTGTTCATGGACCTCGGCATGGAGGCATTTGCCTTCTTTGGGCAATGGTTGCTTTGAGCTCCCCGATCTCCCGATCTGTGTCTCCGGCTCTACTCTGCGGGGTTCTCGGCTCTGCCGGGCTAGCCTCGGCGAGGGCTCGGGACGTTTAGTATCCACGGTGGCATACCCCTGTTTTTCGACTTGAGGCGGGAAATAGTTGCCAGCGTATCTGTTCAACACCCCGCTTGTCGCCGCCATAGTCTCCATGGTGGTGAGGAGGGAATCCACGCTTGAGCTCGCAAGTCGGGCAAGGCCCCCGCTTTATCTGTTGCCTCTCAAAGTGGGCCTGAAGCCCGTCTTCCCAGCGGCCGCATGCGGGTCTCCATCTCTGTAACCGATTGCCTTTCACGCTAACTGTCTTTTTTGAGCACGTGGGGTCTTTGAGGATATATATCTCTTTGTCGATCCTACAATCCAGGAGTTACATTTCTCGACATTGTTCCTCCGGTTGTTTCATGGCCCTCGCCTCGTCTGCGGTGTGTCGGGGCTTGAGCAGCCTTCATCCATCTCCCGAGTCAATCTCATAGATTGGGCCTTCGCTCGGGCTTCCCTCCTCATGGAAGAGGTTTCTCCCTTGTCTTTGTTATCTGACCGGGGCCGTTTTCGTGGCGGCCCCTCCTCCTGGTTCTCCCAGATGGGCCGGGCCGGGTCTGGGGCGAGGAATATCCCCTCCAAATGGGGGTGCGGGCAGGGGACTCTGAAGCGGCCATGAAGTTGTATGGTATGGATGGAGGTTAAAGAGTTAAAGTGCTATGAAGAATTGAAAGATATTTAAAAACATAAACGATGCCCGCCCTCAGTGGTTGGCACGGGGGGGGTTTGGGGGGGAGGTTCGATTCCGGCTACTGTCGGAATACTTTTGGTATGGGCTTGATTTGGATGAGCTTTTTGGAATAGATTGAGATGGGAAAGTAAGAACACAAGGAAGGAAGAGAGGGCGACTCATGCAGCGAATTTTGAGTGTCCTAGGATCTGGCACACAAGGAAGGAAGAGAGGGCGACTCATGCAGCGAATTTTGAATTGGCGCGCCATGGGTTGCCTTGATAGGGTGTAGAGAGAAAGGGTAGGATGTAGGGAGTAGAGAGGGAAAGAAGGCGAAAGGGTAGGATGTAGGGAGCAAAGAGGGAAAGAAGGCTAGAGAGATAGTGGAACAAGGGAGGAAGAGACCGAGCAGAGAGGAGGAATGTAAGAGAAGGCTAGAGGGAGAAGGTGAGCAAATGAGAGCTAGAGAGAGAAAGTGAGCTGGGCGCTAGAGAGAGAAGGTGAGCAAATGAGAGCTAGAGAGAGAAAGTGAGCTGGGCGCTAGAGAGAGAAGGTGAGCAAATGAGAGCTAGAGAGAGAAAGTGAGCTAGGCGCTAAAGAGAAGAACCATGAAAAGGGAAAATGACTAGGGAAATTTCAAAAAGGAAGGTGAGAATATGGTATGGGAGTAGGAAAAAGGCTAAGGGATGGAACCAAATACCATGGGATCTTCCAAACTCTAACTTCCAATCTTCAAAAAGCATCTTCCAATCTTCTTTAACCCAGCATCTTTTTGACTAGCTTTGACCTCAAATGAAGTATTCCTTATGGGAGTTGACCTTGAAGATAAATATCCTTTGACCTTCATACCAATGTTGACTACCAAGTTCTCCTTTGACTTAGCCTTCCTAACTTTAACAAATGAACCAATCAATTAGTATGTTGCCCTTTGGGGGCAACAGAGCCACTGAAATTGGGAGTGTCCTCTTCCTTGTATCCGAAGCCGCTGCCAAGGGCATGATCCTGATCATATTTAAAGATGCAGCCAGTTGCAAAATTCATCATCAAGACACCATTCTGTTTGCAAACATCCGCCAAGGTAAGAGTGCCAATAACATTGGCCCTAATAGTCTCAACCTTGTGAGACTCACACCAATCCACATTAGGTCTGCCAGTAACACCAGCTTCATTGAAAACATGAGTAGGCTTGAAACTTGTAATATCTAATTCAATCTGCGGTCTATTTTCCAGCCCTCTTATTGGCAAAATCATAACCAATGCCCTTTTCTTTGCAGATCTTCCCAAGAAGACCTCTAATCCAGCCAGTTCTACCATAGATCAAGACTTTCATATTTGATTCCTTATTTGCTACAACAGATTTTGAAGGAATGATCATGCCACCATTTATGGCACCATTCAAAGATGCATTAATGGCTCCATTTTGTCAAAGACCTGCCTCGCTTCTGCGAGTAAGCCACGTTTAGCATACATATCGACCAAACTAGTTGCAACAAAAACATCATTTTCAAATTCTTTCTCTGCAATGTCCATGTGTATTTCACGCCCCTTCTCCATGGAGCCCATGTCACCACAAGCCTTCAGAGCGCAAACATAGGTTCCAGCATTGGGCGATAGACCTTCAATCTGCATTTGTTTGAAACACTTCAATGCTGCTTCACCAAGCAGTCCAATTCACGAGATTTCGAAGTGGTAGCCTATCAAAAATTTGCTGTGCCTCTTTAAGCCAGAAACGAATGCTCTGACCATGGCTATAGCAGGAATAAGGCTCCAAATATCTATGGCGGCAGCAGCAGCATTGCATAGAATACATGCCCAGGGTGCCGGTTAGCCAGTTTCCACACCAGCCACCCACCAACAATCGCGACCGCCAGTTTACAGCCAAGAGCAGGTTTTGAGCAGTCACCAGCATATCCTAAGTATATTCTAGCATATACTTAGGATATGCCACAAACCCACATAAACAAGGGTTTGCCCCCCTAGGGGCAACCCAAAAAGGGACATGATAACCTTACAACTCTGAACCTAGCAACCATAACAGGCCCTATTAAGGGGCAATTTGTTAATCAAAGGAAGGAAGGAAGGAAGGAAGGAAAGAATGAGCCTTGGCATCTTATGATCTATTCTGAGCATATCTGAAGATTTGATGCTTGTAGTTTTATCTTTTGGCATATTTATATATTCTATTTATGTGCCAAAAGAAACTCAAGCAGGTGGAATTTAGACTAGAGAAAATAGCAGTCTCTAGATCTTCACCGTCAAAATGACCATTACTATGGCAGTACTACCCATGTCGATGGCAGGACAAATACTAGGGATGGAGTTTGATTTTGGTGCATGCATGCATGCCTCGAAGGGCCGATGCTTGCATATATCGTTATTTTCTTTTTAGTATGACTTCTTTGCGATAAGGTATTATGTGCTAGGTAAGCGTCTTGGTAGACAATGGGAAACTGTGGTCGTGCCACTACCAGCTTTCCAACAAAGATCCTGCTATAGCTAGACGTTTAGCTGGCATGTGCAACCAGGTAATTGAAATTCCATTGACGATGTCGAAGAAGCAGTGCCACTAGGAATTTGATGCCCCAAAGTTATCCAAAAAGAAAAAGAAATACCAAGAATTCTAGGAAGTTCAACTACCTGGTGGCTTAGAGATCCATATTTTGGCATTCTGTAACTCAGTTACAAGCTAGAAAAAAAAAGGTAATGCATTCATTAGTTATCATAGATACGAAATAGGGTTTGGATATTGAAGAGCAGAGTTCGTTAAAGGCATTTAGACATAATGCTAATTCCATTCGCTGTGCGAAATAGTACCACAAAGTTTCCTAGTGCATTGACAATGTACAAGAAACAGGGAGAATTGGGTTAAGCATCGAAGCTTTTTAAGGCATGTAATATATATCTTCTAGTTTAAACCATGCAAATATTTTTTTTAATTCCACCTACTATGATGCCTACCATACTGGTCTCTACTTTATTGTATTCACATTTGCCATCATTTGTTCCCTATTGTATAGCTCATGATTGCTTGTTTTTAGAAAAGATACATCTTATTCTTACTTGATAAAGCTGGAAGAACATGGATTAGCAATAGAAAGGATCTCGCAAGACAATCCATGACATGTTTGAAATGATTATGGCATCATATGCATTGGTGAAGTTTAAGGGTCTGAAACAAGTATTCTTGGCAGGATTTGGTTAGGATTTCATCAATTTCTTGTCGCAATTTTTCTGTTTGTTCTAGATATACATAATTTGAATACATTTGCTTCTATAAATGATGGCTAACGATGACAATAATCACATGGGTAATGTCTGCGATAGTAGAGACACATATAAGTTCTATAAAAGCAGGAAAGAGGCATTACAAGTACATGCAGCTCAAGCCATGGAAGTTACTCATGAAATGCCCTTGTGTCAACAAATACTCAACAATCATAATAAGCAATAAGCACAAATAATAAATCAGGGTGAATGAGTAAGAAATCCAGGAGATTCTGGAGAGTGTCCCCTAACACGAGCATGTTAATGAGGTGCACCCGCATTGGTTCATCATGTATCTTCATCCAGAACAAGGAGCTGCGCAGTTAAGAATAACTCGATTGGATGGGTATGTAGATATGAACAAAGCATTGGAGCATAGTGTGGGTGAACTTAAGGTGACACTTCACACTTTGATTCAAGACAATTCCAAATTGTCAATGGGGTAGCAACACTTATGGGAAGTTAGAGGACTTTTTAAGAGTTTTTAACTTGAAGCGAGAAAAAGACCAATTAGAATTGCAAAAGCTGCATAACAAGCGACCATTGAGATGTTGGAAACAAAAATTCAGATAAAACTAGTAGCCTCCAGCAAATTATAAAAGGATTGCAGGCAATGGAACCTAATATTGAAGATATTTCAGACAACATTAGGCTTCAGATTGCTGAGGAGATTGTGGGGCTAAAGAGACAAGTTATTGCATAATATAGACCAGTTTAACACTACGAAAGACCATATAAAAGGGTGGAGGCATTGCGAGCCAATTCTATACAACAACTGATAGACTTAGCTAATAAAATAAGATAAGGTGACAAGGTGTTATGGAGCACCCCTAGGCCATTACTAGCATTAGATATGGTGCTTGGACGTATTAATTTATTGAATTGTAATCCACTCCATCATGTGATTCCAACTCCTAACCTAGCAACCACATGCAATATATCCTCGTCAGTCTAGTATATTATCGGACCTCAATTAAATTGCTTGTATAGATATGTACACATATATCCCCTAGAAGATAAAGATGATGAATGGCAAGACCATGGCTTGAAGCCACGGATTCTAACGGGGGTAATACTTTATGTGATCAACAAGAAATATTTAGCGGATGATGGTTTTTGTTGCAAAAGAAGTGGCTAGCAAGGTTATATATATACGAAACGCCATTTGAGCAATTACATTCTATTTATGATATATTTAGCAAATTTTAGACTTATTCAAGTCTAATCAAGAGTGTTTACTTAGCTTTATTGTAAGAAATGTAATTGAAACCTTTGTAAAACAAGTATTATAATGAGTATGAGTATGAGTGGCAAGAATGTGAATTTCTCCCAAATCTGGTGCCAAACCTGGTTCCAGATATTGTTGTTGCTCTTCCAGCCTTTGATCCAAATATGCCTCTAAATATGGCAGAAAGTGGAGCATCTGTGGACGAATCTTATAACTGCAATATTAGTCCAAACAGCTGCTGGCAAAATTTACCAGAACTTGAAGAACTTGATGGCTTATATTATTGACAATAAGGAATTTTTGTGGAGTCCACAATACCCCAGTATGATGGAGTTGCTAGAATGTGAAGATTCTCGTCTCTTGTTCGATCAGCAATATACAATGGTATTATGATAACATTTTGAGCTCTTGGGTTTTTCCTTATGCATCCCACATAAGGTTTTTTCATCCAAGCACCCTTTGGTCATCATTTATTGAAAACAGAAGTTTGTTGCTCATTTTTTGTATGTATAAAGATATTTTTCAAGTTGAATATGGCATTTTCATGTTTAATACATATAATACATATCTTTCTAGTTTAAACCATATAAATATTTTTTGCGTGGAGGCAAACCCTTGCTCATATGGGGTTTTTGGCATCTTCCAGGTATATGCCGGCTTATGCCTAGAATATGCCAAAACTGCTTCAAACAGTAAACTGGCGGTCAGCCTTGCTGTCAGTCGGTGATGTTCGAATCGCATAACCGGCTATGACAATTGCTTTAATGATGGATCTAAGCCAGAAGTCTTGTGTCTACAAAAGGAGCCGGCTCTTTCTCCTACTACTGTGCTTCAATACTACTGTGCTTCAATACTTTTCGGGGATTTGGGTTATTTCCGATCTGTGCAGGTAAAAGATCTTTGAGGCACGATTTCAACAAGTAGTTTAAGACTTCGTAACAAGTATCTGCATCATAGAAATTCATGGCTTAGCTCCCATGATTCTTTTTGTATAATGTTTATGTCATACTATCAGCATCAGGAGTTGATTGATGTAGCTTAAATCTTCGTCGCAATCATAGACATTCATGGTTTAGCTCCTATGATTCTTTGCATATAATGTTCATGTCATACTGTCTTTTATATGACTCTGTTCCCTCTTACACGTGCACGTTATTGTCAGGATTCTTTACCAGATGCTTCAAATCCAATACACCAGAGCCTTGGAATTGGAATATTTATTTATTTCCTCTTTGGTGCCTTGGAGTCGTCATTAGACATGGAATACTTTTTCCTCTAAGGTGAGTCAGGATGCCGATAACCAAATAGCAATGTATAATATTTTTATTGGAACATATTTGAAACAAAAGCATTAACCTCCCATTATCTATACCTTGTTATCAGACAAGATGCATATGTGCAAAGGACATTCCTGAAGTATGATAGCATACAATTTTGCATGTGCCATTCAAATTGCATATATGTAATTTTCAATATATGGTACTTGTTTTTTTGTACATTAAGCGCTACTAAGTGCATTATTGCTTGTTTTATAGACTTAGACTGTGGAAATTCTTATCAATTTGTTGTATTGACAAATATTTTGCAGGGCTTTGCTGTTAGCAGTTGGATGGATTGTGTTCCTTAGTCTCTTCTTTGCTGTCCATTTTCTTCTTAAGAACCACCCCAATATACGAAAACGATTGGAGGTATGTTGAATCTGGTGCCTCTCTTTTGAATTTGTTGAGCTTTACCAATGTTATGCCATACAACCATCTTAAGGTGCGACATGGTCATGTTTTATAATAGACTTCTCTCAAAATACAAATACATCTGGTTTTATGTGCATTATGAGAGAGCTGATGCTATATACTTAATCAAATTGCTACGATTTACGTTTAAAGGCACCCTTGCCACATTACTAATATTGGGTCATTATCTTCCTGAGTAATTTGTTGTTAATAAGTCTCTTTCTTTTGTCATTATGTTTTTATTTTATAGATGAAAATAGTGTTGCTTGATGCGTAGTCTGTTCCCCTTTTACATGCATTTATTTTGTTCTTAAACGATTTCATTTATTTGGATCTCCAGCGGTGGCTTGTCGAATTCATATGCAGTGTCTTTGTTGCTTCCTGGACGGGGGTAGTTAAGTACCATGGGCCTCGTCCAAGCCGCCGGCCAAAGCAGGTTAGTAGCATTCAATTTGGATTGTCTAAAGTTTCATATTAAGGGAGGATTCTATTTACATGTATTAATGTTTGCAATGTGGAAGACAATCTTTGCATCAAATCTCTCTTAACTACATTTGATGAAAAAGCTGTAAATTCCTTTCAGCATGACCATTTTGATTATATAATGCCATTAATGGTATTCCTTGTAATCCCATTAGTGCTTGAAAGACTCTTAAGGCATTTTTCAGGCTCCCATAATAATGTTCATCTCATCTCCACTTTTAGAAATATAAATATGAAATGTTCGCTGTTAACCAAATTCAAAACATTAGGACATGTGGTTAAGAGAATTTCCTGTTTCTTTTTGATGATCATTTGCCCATAAATTAAGTATGAGACGCACCAAGTTTTCATGGTTTGAAATGAAAAAACCGTCACTGTGATAGATATGGATGAATATGTGCAAGACTATATGCGACACAAGAAAATTTAGCATAATCAAGAAAGCAAGGGTTCATTCTAAATAACAGTATGTGATTTCAAAGTAAGATGAATTATAATTAACAGCAGACATCTTTGAAGCTGATAGTACCTTTTGAAGGAGAAGCATGAACAATCTCACAATTTACCACTTGATAGTAACATGTTTGATCACAAGAGGCAGAGGAGAAATCTGGTGATGCCTATCTAAAACGTACCAGACATTAAGATGCATTGACTGTGATTTCACCATGATAACAAGTTATAATAGCAGGCATGTTTAGAGGTGATAGAATATAACAACACAGGGCTACTCTCTTCTTGTTAAATAACAAGTCCACCTTACTCTGTTATGGAAGCCAAAGAACAACTAATTCATGTGGACAACAGTAGAATCATCAGTCAATTCCATTGGTAAACGTGCACCATAGTCACAAGTAGATAAAAAGAAAGAAACAACACAAGAGAATGCAAATAATGATCAAATCGATGCAAACCTGCAAAAAAAATAAAAAAAGTATATAAATACCTAGAACCAGTTTCTATCGGATCAGGAAGAGCAAGTTGTGATCTGTATACATAGCTATGCGCTTCATTTGCTTCGTCGATCAATCATACGAAACTAAGTAATAGTGCTTAAGCCATGGTTACCTTGGGAAGTGAAGATTGATTTGTGATATCCTTTTAATTACCTGAAATAGGAAACAAACTCTAGTCTATGTTTGGGCCCTTCGAGCTTGTGCTTCTGGGCAGACTCCACAGATAAAGAGCGATTAAAGAAAAAGGGAAAAAAAAATCCTTGAAGAGAAGCGATGATGACAATGAAGCAAGCTGAAGGGAAGCAGGAAAGAAAATAAGAGGACGGAGAGAAAGCCATTTGGCACGACCCATCGTATCTTCGTGCTATTTTTTGGCCCTTTTCTAATTTCTTTGATCGTAGATATTAAAAAAGGAACATCTAATGGTATAGGCACATAACACCTCAGATTTTGCTGAGGTAGTAGACTAGTAGTGCTATGTGGATAGGCTACAATTGCAAGAAATGTTGTAGGCTTGGTTGGGCTGGTGTGCTAAAAATAAAAACTGTTTGGGGTCTGGGTTCGGGAACTCCTGGAAGACAGCCCTCTGTGAGGACCCGTGGATCTAACAGGAGAGTCTGGGGGACTATGTCACGCGGGATTTGCAAGAAGAGAAGAAAAAGAAGAAAACAGAACAAATGAGAGAAAGATGATAAGCTTCCTTGATATCAATGATGAAAATACATGAGCTCTCGCAATAGAGAGAAAACTGAAAGGAGACAAGACTCAAAACTCATCTAAAAACTTATGTGCTAACTCTACTCATATATATAGTACAATGGCCTTGGGCCCAATATAGACACTCTGACTGATCTCGGTGCCGACTCCTGGAAGGAGGCCTGATTTGCAGGAATGTTGGCGGTGCCTCTTGAAGTGCCTAGAATCACGCTGACGCTGACGCGGGCGGTGACGGGCCGTCACTTGTCTGAGCGGCGCCTCTTGTTGACAGCCACAGGCTTTGACTGCGTGGTCTGCTGCTTGGTCTTCTGCGGAGCCTTGGATGTCTGACCCGTGGCTGACTGAGGATCCTTGAGCTTGACCTGGTCTGTCGTATGCATGAATAGTCCTGTACCAGGAGGCACAGGACTAACAAAAACCAACCATTGATTTTCCAACCATTGGAATGCAACAGAAAGCATGGTCCGTACACATGACAACCTACACCCAGGCATCATGTCCTGTTCCAAATCCGATGAAGGGAGAGTGAAGAAGATTCACTGCAAATGTAGCTCTGCCGAAATGGATGTGATTTAGGAAGAGCTTATAGCTATGTCGGGCAAGATTGCAAAAGAATACGAAGCACAGAAACATTGAGAATTGAGCGGAGAAGGTTGTGCTTGTGCAGCTTTAAAAAATATGAGATACATAAACAAAATCAAGTCTCTTCCAACCAAAAATATGGCAGGCTGGTCCCTCGGCAATCCAATCTTCAAAAGCACGGTAGAAAATGAAATGCAGAATGATCCTTCTGCCATAGCTGCCTTAGCAAAAAACTGAACCATCTATGTCCGCCATAGCCGAACATAAATTGCAAAACAGTGCACCGCCATAGCCCTCTCAAATCGGCCAGCATAGACTACCAGAAGCGGAGATCCACACTGTGCAAGCCGTCCATGCATGCAAGCTCCTAACTTTTCGCAAATCTCCAATTCTGGAGCTCCAAATCTGGTCGTGATGACAAACCTTCGGCCAAAAAAATCCCCTATCTAATGGCCAGAATAATTTTAACAAAAAAAAGAACCCAACAATAATGAGACGTTGGGTCATTGGGGAACCTACTCAAGATGGCATTACGGACTACGTAATCTATGGAGGGGGGGAGGGGAGCATTCCGCCCCATAGGGCCTCAAGGCGGCGCCGCTAGCTGAGGCGGTGCACGAGTGGCGGAGCCACGAGTGCCGCCGAGGCTATGCGCATCGTTGAGAGGGCCTGCGAGGGCGGAATGCCCCCCCTCCCATAGATTACGGGATGTAATAAATGGTAGGTCCAAATTACAAACATGATTGTGGCTATGGCGGATGTTCTGGTGTGGAAACTAACTAGTTTCTGACCTTAGAAAAATCAGAAACAATCAACCTCTTCCGAGCTCAACTTCTATTTCTAGCTTAGAGAAAATAGAGCTCTCTGTTTCAATGACCTTGTTTAATAAGAAAGATAGGAAAAATCCAAAGAGGCATGAAATTGCTTCCGTATTGTTTAACCGAATGGCTTATGGCCTCAGCTATGGCTGTCGTAGCTTCCCTCCGAAGCATTAATTTGTGCATGTATGCTGCTTAATTCCTATGCAGCTTTGCAGTTGCGAAGCTTAAGCCATTGCTCGATTCCTACGAAGTTGTTGGCTTCAGCTTTGCTGAATATGACACAATGTAGTAATGCAAATCTTTAGAAGCGGAGGATATTGCGTGAAAATAGAACACGCACAATTTCACAGTAATTTGGACCTACCGTTTATTAGATCTCGTATACTACTCATACACAGGTTTTATTTAAAAGGGGAATTGCACCCTATATTATCTTCTTTTTTTAAAATGGGATAGCGTTAGCTTTCGGGCCGGGAACGCCACATGTTATGCCGCATGCAACGTTCCCCTTCCCCCTTGCGGGGCGCTTTTATTGGCGCTATTCAATACGAAATTTGAATTTAGCTTTCTACTCTTCTTCAGCAGATTTGAAATCCTCTTCTTCAGCCGATTTGAAAATGTCTGTCTGAAGAGAAAGCTTCCTCTTTCTTACAAAATATGTCGAGGCGAGCAAGGAGCGTCTGTAAGGAGAAGCTTGTAGTATGATTGAACACAGATAGGATGCACAGCGAAGATTGCAGACATTACTTTCGTTTTGAGCTCTTGGTGTAACTCAACATGGTTTTAAGGTTTGTTGTGCCCTACTTCAGGTATCTGTGAGCAATGAAGCTCAAAATGATTTTTGTTTAGACTGACAAATGTTTCTGTTATGATTTGCAGGCGTCTATATCTCACTACTTACAAAAACCTCCATGCCCTTATGATTAGTAGCTCTGTAGGCAATGGCGGCAGGGCACTTTTGTGGATTCGACCTAATGTTTAGCTTCTGGTGGCAGAGCCAAAAATGTGCTAGTAAGCCAGCAACATGGCTCCTTGCTTTTCTCTTCTGCCTCCTTCTTTCTTTTCTTTATCTTTTTTTCTCTTTATTGCAGGTGCATAGACTAAATCAACCGTTACTATAGAGTTTATGGAGCTTGCCCAAACCAAAGCACTGATGTCAGCGTGTAGAGCAACGGAATCGAGGATGAGACACTCTAAACATTGTTGTTGTTTTTTTCCTTGCTTCATATTTTCTTTGTGTTTGTTTATGGGATAGCTCTTTCCATCATACTTTAGATCAAGGTAGGAACATTGTTTTATAGTGTAAAAGAAGTAGGTTATTATTATCTACATTCCATTAATATCTACATCTACATTCCATTTGCTCTTTAATGTTGTGGACTAATGTGTTGAGCCAATGCATAGAGAGCAGCTTTAACAGTTGCAATGATCTGCCACGTGAATATTCAAGAAGAGAAGGAACAATTTGACGATGAAAATAGCCGTATAATATCTCATCAATTTGGTGATTCAAGTAGCAGCATAATACTTCATCAATCAATCTAGGTAGCTTCCATGCAAGTTTGGGCTGAAGGATACAACTTCCTCAAGATCAACACATGTCTCATGCAATATTTTAAAATGTTGTCAGCCTCTTTTCTGGCAATTAGTTCGGCATCTGGAAATGCGTACTAAACTGCATTATGGGATTTTGGACAGAGACCAGAGTGAAGCCAGTGATATAAGGGGGTAATAAGAGTGGCTATCTGCTTGATATGGTTATGTCCATCTATATGCCTTTTATCTGTAATTATTGTCATTATCTATGAATGAGGTATTATTGGCTTTAATTTGCCTCTACAACTTGGTAGCTTTATTTGAGAAATTGATGTCTCTTTTATGGTTGTAAAAAGAACATCTGCATTCAATGACAGCAACAACAACAGAAGCTGGAGCATACGTGCATGCTTGAAGATATGTGGTGCCTGCAGACAGCCTTTGTGCTCCTCTCAAATCTTCGCATTAAAATTACTAATTGTAAGTTGCAAATTGCAGCCTTAGACAAAATTGTATAATGAAAGCTGCACAATATGTGTGTAAACAAAGTTTAAAATGAAACGCACTTATTTGCTGCAAACGCACTTCAAAAGGAATCTTTGAAAGATTCCCTAAAATTCCCTTAAAAAATGCCCTTTTCTTGGTATATTTGTGACAAGTGTGACAATTTGAATATTTTAGGCACCATTTTTGGAGGGGAATTTGAACTCAGCTTCCATTCAAAATTGTTTGGTACCATTTTTTGACCCCCTAGTTTGGTTTGAGAAATAGTAATATTTTTAAGGACAAAACAAAATAGACATTGAAAAAAAGCGACAAAGCTAAGAGTGCCCAAAAGCATTATTTAGTTCAAAGTTTATAAATTCACTACAAAATTATGAACAAAATTGCAAAAATGCAACACATTTGATATTGCCTCAATGAAGCAAATATTGTCACCTTAAAAGTATGCCTCACCGCGAGGTGAAGTCGAAGATGCTTGCTTTGCTTTATACACTTGCTCTTATTTGCTCCTCCAACTTGCTATAGACCACGTATACCGCGATGGCTAATGTATGTATCAATCACGGACTTTTTAAACTTTGTAATTTATTTGTTCTCTGTAGTCTTTAGTTTCTTCCAAATAAATTTCAAGATGGTATAAATTTATACCTTAATAGATAGTAATATGTGGACATAGTATGCTAGAGGGTTTACAGACGGTATAAATTTATACAAGAAGAAGACTTGAGCGGTATAGATTTATACAACAAAAGAACTTCGGCGGTATAAATTTACATGACAAAAGGTTTCGGCGGTATAAATTTATACCTAAAGACCCAAGCGGTATAAATTTATCTAAAAGGATTTCGGTATAAATTTATACCAAAGAGTTTTCTCTATATATAAATTTATACCAAAGATATATATATATATGTATATTATATAAATATATAATATATATATAACATATATATTTACATATATATATAGAAAAAAAGAGAAGTCTTGCGGTATAAATCTATACCATGAGACTCACATGTATAAATTTATACTTTTTTTTTTTTTTTATATATACAAATATGTGAAGTTATATATATTGAATATATATATATATTAACATGTATAAGATGTATATAGATATATATATATACATAAAATATGTAGTCCGAGTATAAGTTTATATTGTGCAAAATCTTGTGGGGTCTTTCTTGCTCCCAAAGGTTTTGCAACTTAATCTTGTTGAAATAACACACTCAAGGGATAATTTTATGCGCTTTTCTTAGTTTTTTAGTTCAAAAGTTCTAAAATAGTTCTAAATTCTCGACCTTGTAATGCAATGTTAGAGCATAAATTAGTCGAATCCGTTGTTATTTTTACTTTTTTTTCTCTACACACATGCTAACTTCACTTTAGGCAGCTCAAAAAACCGCTTCTAAAGGCAAAGGACCCCAAAATGTTATGGAGACACATGTGTTCAACGAAGGAAACTATTGTAGTTTGTCCATAGGGGTGCGAGGAGTAGCAACCCCTCAAAAGTTTACCTATTTCTTTGCAAACGGACAAAAAAAAGCAAGATAGACAAATACTTCGGTGTGGAGAAATGTGCAAATGGATGCTTCACGCTCACGGATGATGGAATTGTCTTTGAAGACTCTCAACATTGACAAGGAGCTTGACTATCTTCTCAACATCACTATATTGTGGATTGGTATTGTGCAAGCCCAAAGACATGATGAATACATCTCCGGAGAACAACAAAGAAGGCCATGTAATCACAGAGCTTCACTACTTCAACTACGTTTCCTGGGGTATAAATTTATCAAGCATCGTCGGTTGGAACTTCAACTAAGCGCATGATTTCGTGGATGTATTATCATTTGTAATACCATATGATGCAAAACAATAATTTTTCATTCAAGCGGTTTGTTCAACCTGTCTCCCAATGTCTTTTAAGGTCAATTAGGATGTTTAGCCAAAATGGTTTGTGAAATAACAAATTTTTTGTCTTCTATAACAGCCAATATAAACGTTCTAAGGGATAAGATACAAAAGCGTCTAATTTTTTCATATGAGTTTGCCCCATAATAAATCTTTGGCTTTCGTAGTGGTCCTTTTTCCCTCTAAAATGAGATATTTTTCTTTGTTGTTCTTCTCCTTAATGTTAAGTCTTCCTAAAATGTCTGTTTTCATGAGCAGTTTTATAAATCTTTAGACACAAGATAGTAAAAGAGTCCTTTTTAGGGGTATTTTAGAATTTTGTAAATTTTTAGAAGGAATCTTTCAAACGCACTTCTTAAATAAGTGCGTTTCATTTTAAACCTTGTTTGTAGTCTTTATTGAAGATGGTGTTATAAGTGATTCTATTCAGTGAGGTGATTATTTTCTTTCATGTTGATTGTGTATAGACAATTCTGGTTGTGACTATGATTGTGGCATTGCCCTGCATTTTAGAGTGATAATATGTGCAGCTGGTATGTTTCTCTTCAGATTCAAGCTTTAACGCAATTAGTCTATCAATTACTGGGGTGGAGATGCAGTGGGCTCTTGACCCAAAATATTTGGGAGTACAGTTTGCTATATGATATTTGTAGCAATGATGATGCTGGCAACATGCAAAGAATACAAATCAACATCCGCTTTCAAATCATCAGATCTTTCAATACCATTAAGCTACAGTGTCAACTATGGATGGATTGACCAAGCCAGTAGTCACTTATTTGAAGGAAGTTCTACATTCAGCCATTGAAGCTGCAAGGGGAGGATTTTAGTTCACTGTTCAAGTTTAAAGGAAAATATTCTTAGTGTAGTGTTGTTTCCAGTGGAACTGGATTAGCAAAGTTTTGAGCAATCCAACCTTTTGAGCTGCCATGCTTTGATATTTGTAACTATGCAGGTATTTCATTGGATGCTCACATCATATTTCTTTGCATTTATCCTCTCAAAGCATAGTCAAATGCTTTACTAAGGTCCATGTGAAAGAACAATAGGTGAGATTTCAGACACGCAATTGGTGAAGGCTCGCGTACAAGATCTTCCTAAACACATTGGTGATTATATCATTTGGCCTTTTAGGTTAGTAGTCCATTTTGTTAAATCAAATAGAATGTACAGATTGTATTCAAATAGAATTATAATGTTCTTTAGCAGTTGGCTCTAAAGTGGCATTTAAAAAAAGCACATAGAGAATTGCTTCTATTTTATAACACTGCACATGTACCCACCCAATGCCATCACAACGGGAAGGGTTAGGGAAGTTAATTTGAAGATAAACTTGATAATTGGTTTGCATAGCAACTTTCTAAGTACATTGGTGATGACATTTTGACTTCTTAATTTCAAAATCTGTTTTGTTAAAGTAGATAGAGTTTATAGTGTTGTTTTCCAATTAGAATATGTTGGATCATGATGTCTTAAAAATGTGCATGATTCTGGGAAGGGACTCGTAAAGGACACAAAACCGGCCGATAGATAGGCTTGTCATTCATCACAGCAGCAGTATACAATGTTTGAAGAATAGAGAGGGGTAGCCGACCATAGGAGCAATATCGGGCTCCCCCGGAAACAAAAGAAATGTGCACAGACAATATAGAAGGGTAATGGCGACAACTTCTCATCGGGATAAAAAACCCCGCCCTTTCGGGTTTTCGAGGAAAACCCTAATGAGAAATGGTCGCCAGCAACCTTGAATGTGTTGCCTGGAGAACCGCAGGAGATGGGTCGATGGCGAAGCCGAAAAAAGCATGACCTCGGAAGATGGCGTAAAACCTGCAAGCAACACAAAGAACTCTAAAAAACACCCGTGAACGGTTAGAGAAAATCAAACATGTGGCAGAAAAAGAGAGCATCACCCAATAGGGCGGAGAACAGCATCACCCAACGGGTGGAGAACAATTATGTAAAAAGAAATATGTGTCACCCTCGAGGTGGAGATAAACAGCATCACCAGCAGGTGGAGATAGCATCACCCATAGGGTGGAGAAAAGCGTCACCCAACGGGTGGATAACAATCATGTGAAAAGAAATATGTGTCACCCTCGAGGTGGAAATAAACAGCATCACCCGCAGGTGGAGAATAATGCGGCATAATGCCGAAAAAAGAAAAACATTATTAAAGAAAACATTATTATAGCAACATCTAAGGTGGACAACAACAAAGAGTGCATGAACCAAAAAATAGATGAAAAGTCACCCGTTAGACGTTAGGAACTGTAAACAAACATATATAGAAATAGAAAACAGCACCGAGAGGTGGAAAAAGAAAAAATAGCATCACCAACAGGTGGAGATCATCGAGCATCACCCAAGGGGTAGGAAAAATATAGATAGCATCACCCTTGGGGTGGAAAATAATTTAAGCATCACCCAACGGGTGGTCAAACTGAACAAAAACATATAAACAATAGACGAACTCAAAAAAACATATAAGGGCAGGTAGAGTGGGAAGCAATGGACAAGGAAAGAGATGCTGCTGTGAGAAGACGCCGATAACGAGCTACAAGAAGGACGAGCACATATATAGCTGCTCGTCCCATCCCAGAATAACGATCCGAGGGCTCGGATCGATGCTATTCTGGGAAGGACTCGCGAAGGACACAAAACCGGCCGACTACCAGAGAACTTCCTTACCTACAAGCCCAGCCGACGGGAAACGTCTAAATGTCGAGTAACATCGCAAACTACATAGCGAGAGGGAGAGACTATGTGCACAAACATAAGAGAGCGTACATGCTGAGGCAGAAGGGGAAGAGAGGTGCGGGGGCGTGGGCCTGACGAGAGGTAGATTGACGAGCCAAGGACGGTAGAGGTAAAACAGCGGAGGTGGGAAGGTTAAAAAATTTTTGACGAGAAAGGATATTGCTGCCCAGGCCGAAGTAATCGACGAGGAAGACATACCAGGACGATGAAGAGAGGCAAAAAAGGCCGCGACGACGAAGGGGGAAGCAAGGAGATATGAAACAGAATGTAGACAGCACCAAGCAACAAAGCGGCGGAATATAGCTATAGAAAAGAGAGGAGGAACCAGGGGACCTCCTGGGGGGGTAAATAAGCGAGAGGTAACTGCCACAAGACAACATAAAACCACGTTAAAGTTAATTAAATTGACAATAAAAAATATCAAGAGCCACATGACGTCGTCAAACTATAAACCAAATAAAGGAAGATGAATATTAAGAGTGCCAAGGTGAGAGTGGAATTCCTGAGGGTAGTGATATGATCAAGGAGCTAACAAGAACAAAGGGTTAGCAAAAAGTGTGTAATCTGCTTAAGGTTGTAAGATCAATATTGAAAAGACTAAACTAAGAACATGAAATGTCAACCACAGCCAATAACATAAAAAGCAACTTCTCGAAGCTTACCAGATGCATGACAAACACCAACAAAATGATCCAGCTCAGAGCAATGTCAAGAAGAAAAATGAGGTTGACATCAACAAGAAGTCTAAAGCAAAGAGGTTCATAAGGTTGTGAAATGGGTGGAACAAGATGAGGAGGGCGTAGGATAGTCTTACCCTGGATTGGGGGATCCCGAAGGTGTGATCCCGGAGGGCGGGATCCCCTTACTGCACAGTAACTGCGAAAAAAAAAGCCCCTTATAGCGAAAATCAGCCAAGTTTTCTTATGCTTTTTTCTTGGCCGATCCTCCACGGAATCGGCTGGGGTTTGTGCGAGGTTGGTCGGAATGGGCTTGAGAAGAGCTGTAGTTTGATGCCAAGGAGGAAGAGAGGGCAGTGCCGCTGCTATCAGCAAGCAAAAATCCGGCCAAAAAATGGCCCTAAACTGCGCAGTCACCTTTTAACTGCGCAGTTAACAGTGGGATCCCGCCCTCTGGGATCACACGCCCTCCGGGATCCCGTCCTCTGGGATCACACCTCCGGAATCCCCCAATCCAGGGTAAGACTATCCTACGCCGATGAGGAGAGCGAAAGTGCTAAGGTCTGGTTCAGGATAGCATAGGAGAAATGTGTGGTGATGTCAGAAGACAAATAATACCATATGCGTAAAACCATGAATAAAGGCCCCAATAGGAAACATACTTTGGCAAACGAGGGACGAGATTGAGGAAGAGGATGTAGACATGTTAGCACCAATCAAAAGGAAGGTTAAGAAGGAAATTGAGACGAAAGTTAATTCGGATCACAACGTAAAACGAACAAAAATGAGGCTTAAGTAGTCAAAAGTGAGGTTATGGCCAATGAAAAGGAAGAGATGGAGGTCAAAGTGCCAAGGTGGGGGTGGAGGGCAAGGAGGTCAGCCATATGGTAAAAAGGACAAATGAAAACATAATGGCTAGGTAAAATGACAGATTATTAATAAAGCGAGTGCCATACATATGGTCTGCTATGAGAAAGCAAAAAGAAGTAATGAGAAATGGACCAAAAACACAATGACGACGTGAAGTGACATATTAGTAGTAAAGCTATCCATGTGAGCTACGAAAAAAACTGAGGTGTTAGATGGGGTGGGCCCAGTCTGTCAATGGCACTGTGTCTTGTGAATGAGGTCGAATCCATCGCATGGTTAAGAAGCCTATGTGGAAATAGACAAGCGAACAAAACGATAGAAATCAAGGTTGAGGTTAGGGGCAACAAAGCGGAAATCGAAGTCAAACTATTTGAGATCGAACTTTGGTAGAAGGATATGAATGGATACATGAAAGCAAGCAAAGGGCCAAGTCAAAATCGAAAAGGGCAAGATCAAGATCATATAAAAAACACAGCTAATGTCAGGGCTAATAGAGGACAACCCATATAGGAAAACCAATATCATGAATGACCCAGATGGATTACTATGCACAGAACCATATAAAACTGAAAAATACAGATAGAGGTACTAAGCCCCAAACACTATAAATTGAGGGCCTCAGAGAATTGAAAACATCCATAGAACATGAATGCAAGTCATTAACCATATTCACCCCTTTATGTTTCAAAATAAAATACACATGCAAAAAAGCATCTCATGAAAAACATGCCAATTATTAATCCGTAACTATACTCAAATGAATTAATGGCCCCAAAATGAATAAATATACTCTTACAAACGAGGGACGAGATTGAGGAAGAGGGTCTAGACATGTTAGCACAAAACAAGAGCAAGGTTAAGATGAAGAATGGAGATTAAGGTTAATGTGAATCATCGTAAATCGAGCAAAAATGAGGCTTAAGTAGTCAAAGGTGAGGTTATGGCCAATGAAAAGGAGAAGATGGAGGTCAAAAGTGCAGGTCAGGGTGGAGTGCAAGGAGGTGAGCCAGATAGTAGAAAAGGACAAATGAAAAATACAATGACTAGGTAAAGTGATGTATTATGAAGAAAGCTAGGGCCATATGTATGGTCTGAAATACTAAAGCAAAAAACAGTAATGGACATGATAAATGAACCAAAAACACAATGACAATGGGAAGGGACATGTTAGAAAAATAAGAACGCCTGTTGAAATGTAAAACATAAAAGAACGCTTAATGATAGGGCCATAAAAACCGAGAAACTGTAAAGAACAATGTCAAGAACACGACGCCAAACTACAAGGTGCCAAATAGGACTTGGTGGCCCCTAGCAAAGAGGGTCATAAGATCTGTGCAATGGTTTGGAACAAGAATAGGAGAGTGAGGGTGTAAAGGTCTGGTTCAGGTTAGTAGAAATGTGCATTGATGTCAGAAGAAAATAATACCACATGCCTAAAACCATGACAAAATGCCCCAAAATGAATAATACGCTTACAAACGAGGGACGAGATTGAAGAAGAGGTGTAGACATGTTAGCGCAACTCCAGAGCAAGGTTAAGATGAAAAATTGAGATGAAGGTTAACGTGAATCACAGTAAATCGGGCAAAAATGAGGCTTAAGTAGTCAAAGGTGAGGTTATGGTCAATGAAAAAGAGAAGATGGAGGTCAAAGTGCCTAGGTGAGGGTAGAGTGCAAGGAGGTGAGCTATATAGTAGAAAAGGACAAATGAAAAACAATGACTAGGTAAAGTGACGTATTATGAATAAAGCTAGGGCCATACATATGGTCTGAAAAAATAAAGCAAAAAAGTAATGGACATGATAAATGAATAAAAAACACAAGGACTATATGAAGGGACATGTTAGCAGCAAAACGATCCATTGAAAGTGGTAGCTACTAAAAAAGAGAGAGTTGAGAGGTTAGTTGCAGACAAATTCGAGACAAAAAACCATATGCAACTATGGCAGCCAACCACAACATTTGATCACCGATGGTCACCATGATGGTCTATTAGAATAATGCTCGAATAATTATGCAAGTAATCTTCTAATGGACAAGCCAAGGACCAATCAAAGTGCCAAGAAACTAAGACTGAGGAATGAGCCATATATGGCAAGGAAAAAATGCCCCAAATATAACACCACATGACAGCAAAAGCACCGTTAACCACGTGAATGTCAAGGGTAGGTTAGAAGTAAAACTTTTAACTAACAATACGCTAAAGCTAGCAGAAGGTTCCGAATATTGCCCACAAAAACAACTCAACGGGGAAGATGGCCTGCCCTAAGAATGAGGAGCCTCTAGCAAAATAGATCACGCGAATGCAATATAGGGATAATATCAAGGTAAACAACAAGAATGACGAAAACATAATGTGCCAAAGAAGAAAAGGACAATAGATGTAGAATAATATGCCGGGTAGAAGCATGAAAGGGTGGGCAAAAAAAGTGCCCGTATTTTACATTTACAAATTCAAAATGTAAGGAAATCCCTCCCCCCCAGAAATTATTATTCTTGGAATGAATCATTAATAGGGCAAATAATTTTGAACTCTCCTCCCGCGCTCTGTTCAACCTTCCTCCCGCTCGAACCTCCATAGCCGAAAGCTTGACATCCATATTCGAACCTCCATAGCCAAGATCAGGACCTCCATAGCCAAAAGCTTGCATTTTCAGAGAGCTGAAGCACCAGGGAAGAGATCATGATCTAAAACAGCTTGGAACAAAGACATCTCCAAGGAAATCTCCTCGCAACAAACCTGTAAAGCCCATGCCAAGGTCTCCCACTAGAACCGCTGCCAAAGCTCAAGAGTGGGTCTTCTTGGATCGGGAGGTCTTGCCGCCCGAAGTTTGACAAGGTAAGCATCATGCGGCTTAGGAGCAACAATTTTGATAGCATGTTTCAGGGCTAGTGCAAATAGTCTTGCGAGGATGTTTGGGGTTTAAGCCCCTGGCTGTTAGGGGTTATCAAGAGTGCAGGATTAAGCCTGGTTGGATGGCAGATTTTTTTTCTGTGTATGAGCACGTTTTTTGTAGGAGGGACATTGCAAATCATCACATTCCATTGTATTTTGCAGAGCATATGCACTTCATTACAAAGGAGTAAGCATTGATTGGGATGAGGTGAAAGCAAGTGCAAGTCTTCATTCAAAAGCTCTCAAAAAGAATCGACTGAATGCAATTAGCTACGATAAAGTCTTCCAATGTTAAAGCTATTAAATGTATGCCTCGGGTAGAATTGGGGCAGCGGGTTGGAAATGATGAAAAGGTGGAGGGAAACAAGAGCATTAGATTCTGCCTCCATGCTTGATGAAATACAGACTTTAAAAGAGAAAAGAAAAACAATGGAAATTGAACTGTTGAAGTATGAGAGTGATAAGAGCTTCTTGACAAGACTTGTGCAGAGTAAAGATGCAAAAATATGTGAGCAGATCAAGCATTATGGCGGGTTTAAAAGCAAGCGAGGGAAGTCAACTGATGTGCAAATGGCTTTGGCATCCCATTTAGAGGAGGAGAAATCAAGTTATATTGCTGACTTAGATGCTCTAATGATTCCCATTGATTGTTTAAAGACTGATTTGCAAGAATTAGAAGCTGCCATTGAAAAATTCAGCAAGGATTTGGAAGTTAATTCCAACTGTGAGAATAGAATAAAGGAGATGACTAAGCATTTGAAAAGATCAGACCCGATGGGCCTGCAGCCCGCTCCCATACATACCGCAAAGAAGACGGAGCGCTTCATTCTCACATATAAGCAATACTTGCAGCGGTGCAATGATTGCCTTGACTTCGACCATGGTAATATCTCCACTTTGTGGTCATACATATTGTCTATTTTGTCTTATATTCGTGGTTTCAACGACGAATACATGTGTACATGATTGTTCATGGTCCGAGGACTGCGATCGCTTAGGAATCCCTTAGAAGGTACATCTATTTCTATTTTGATTACATAATTAGTTTGAGTGTACTTAGATGTAGTTAGTTTCCATCATGTACATAACCGTATTAACATTTGATTTGGCGTGGTTTTGTCTTTCTTGTAAAGAGGAAATGTATTTTATACGTACTTTACATTTACATGTGCCATGAAGTGCTTTTTGGAATTCCTTTCTGGGGTGTATTAATAGGGTGTATTGCATTGACTGTACTTTGCATTTACATGTGATCAGAAATGCATATGAATTTGGTATTTGACTTTCCTTTACATTCAATGCTGAATGATGTATTTGATAGGGTGTATTGATAAAATATTTTGTTCGAAATACATTTGAATTTAGTATTTGGTTTTCCTTTACATTGTGATAGCTATGTACACTAATGTACTTCTATTTTGTCGTTACATTATCGCAGAAAGTTTGCACGTAGTAAAACCTACTTGCATGTAATTAACATTTGTTCTGTTTTGATTTGCATCTGATTGTTTTTTCTTCAGATTTTGCTTCTATCTACTCTACATCTCCCCTTGATTCTGAATCAAGTGTTTACATTTCTTATTGACACCCAATTGTGTCAATGCAGACATGGGTAGTATCAAGAAAGGAAGAAGTAAAACTGCAGGTAAACTAAACAATTCATGTTTCGTGCACTATGCTTAAGTTCTGAATATAGCAAAATTTCATGTTGTAGGTGAAAAGAAGAATGAATGTTATTGAGAAGGGGTTGCATTTACCATTCTCAGACATCCCAATTAAGCACAATTTCATTATAATGGGAAAATTTTTAGTAAACTGGAATTTTTTTATTTTGGGGGTTGTATAGACCTTATGCAGGGGTTGAGTACCCTGTATCATATACCTTATGCAGGGGTTGTATACACCACCATGAAATATTTAGAAAACATATTTACTCGGTATCATACACCTTCTGCATGTGTTAGGTACACAGGTATGACACCCATGTATCATACATATATTTTTAAGATACATGAATAGATTTATAGACCTTCTGCAGGTGTATGATACACGTGAGTAGTACACATCTATCATACATATGTTTATAGCATACAAGCCTCAACCAGTCTTACATCCTTCTTTGGCAACTGAATAAATGCACCTACTGCTTCACCAATGTTATCGCCCCAAAGATATGATTGGAAGTTCAATAGGCACCACGTGTTTTCGTGATCTCTTGCTAAATTCAATGGATCAACATCCTTGCCATGAAGGGTGGCTCTCTTTACCCCAAATGGCATGTATAATTGCCCTCGTTTGGCCCCAAATGGCTCCATGGGGGTGCCCGGGTATACACCGCCCCCCCCTCCCCCCTTTCCCCAACCCCCATTTGGGGGTATATATACTCCCCTAGCAACTAACTGGAAATGGGGGTATACCCCCCTCCCCAAACCACCCCCAAATGAAGCCATTTGGGGTATACCTACCCCAAAAAAAATTAAAAAAAAAAAAAAAAAAAAAAAAAAAAATAAAATAAAAAAAAAAAATAAAAAAAAAATAAAAAAAAAAATTGGCGGATGCAAAATGGCGCCATTTGCATCCTCAAGGTGCCATGTGGGGGTATACCTGCCCCCCATGGCGCCCCCAAATGGCACCAATTGAGGGGTATACCTGCCCCCTCTGGCACCCCCCAAATGGCGCCATGGAGCCATTTGAGGGCTCCAAATGGCACCCCAAATGGCTCCATAGCGCCATTTGGGGGGTATACCTACCCCCTCGGCACCCTCTAAATGGCGCCATTTGGGTGGTATACTGCCTTGGCACCCCCAAATGGGCCATGAAGCCATTTGAGGGCTCCAAATGGGGCCCCAAATGGCTCCATTTGGATGTATACATGTGATGAATGGCTCTAACAAAAAGACGATGCATATAGAAAGACTTACCTGGATATGGTGGTCACCATTTTGGTGAAAAAACTATCGGTGATCGGAGTATATGGATCTTGTAAGAATATTGCGGCCTCAAAAGAAGCCCAAAAACCCCGCGGCAAGCGACTAATGTTTGAAAATAAATGATCGCAAGAAGCCGCCTAGAAGTGCCGATCGGTATGGAACCATCGAAGACCGTGATCCGCCTATAGAAGGATCTATACAAGCGCCCTAAAGAAATGATATGTCGGCGGCAACAACAAATTTGGGATTTCAAATTTTGAATTTCAAATTTGGTGGCGGAGGGCTTTCAAATTTGTCTTGGGCGGAGGGTTTCAAATTTGGGCGGGCATTTTAAAATTCACGCTTCGCCTTCCACGAAGCCGCCCATACCCCCGGCGCCACCTACATTCCGCTTTGCTTCCCGCCGCTGCGACTACCGGCGCCGGCCGCTGCGCGGCGCACGCTACTAGATGGCCTATTGGACCTAAGCGCCCGGCTTTCTTTGCCGCTAGATGGCCTAAGCGCCGCCTACATCCCTTTGCTTAAGCGCCGCCTACATCCCCGCTTCCCACCGCTGCGACGCCCGGCGCCGGCTTATTTGCCCACAAGGCCTGGCTGCTAGATGGCCCATTGGACCTAAGCGCCAACGCCCGCGCCTGCGGCCTAGATGGCCTAGTTTAGTCCGATGCGGCCAGCGCTTAAGCGCCTTTGTTTTCATCACTCTAGACACTAAAGATATCAAGAATCATGAAGGCAAGTCTCCAAGGCAAAGGTAGGTCTTCTTTTACTTGATTTTTTAGTTTTCCTAGTCAAATAGCACCAGTTTCTTGAATATATGTTTGCTTGATGCATATTGAGGAGGCAAATGGCATGCATCCTTAGCATGATTTGCTTTATTAAATGCATGTTGAGGAATGCAAAGGGCCATGGCCATTTGCATTCACCACCATGCATTTGATCCAGATGTTATAACAAATGCATCTTTGTAGATGCCTCATCATGTTTGGAAATGGCACCTTGAGGATGCAAATGAAAAGCCATAAGCCATTTGCACCCATAACACCAAAAATTTCAAAAAAATTTCCAAATTTTTTTTTTTTTTTTTTTTTTGGTGCAAATGGCATGGCCATTTGCACCCCCACACCCAACTTTTTGGGGAATTTTTTGGGTCTTTGGGGGTGTAAATGGCACCATGTTGCATCCTCAAGGTGCCATTTCAAAGCATCTTTGAGGATGCAAATGGCGCCATGGGCGCCATTTGCATTCACTAGCATGCAAAAAAAATATGTTGAGGATGCATTCACCAAGATGCATTTGGTCCGCTATAGCAAATGCACGTTCGGGTATGCGGGGAGATGAGATTTGTGGAGTCACCTTCAGTCGACTTAGTACCATCAAGATTTTAGTCAACGATGAGATTCAAAATGCGACTTACAACTTTGTTAAGAGGCATTTAGTGGGCAGGATTTGACATTCTTATGAATGTTGGCAAAGAAAAGCATGATCCTACTAATGGCGTTTGATTCAATTCAGCAACAAATTTCAGTATTTTAGCTTCATAAACAAATTTTCTTGATGTGTAAATTTGTCAATTTCGGAAGTTAATGATGCCCTTCTTCCGTAAAATAGGTAAAACTTGCTAACTTAAGTTGCGATTTTTTTTTTTTTTGTTGTTTCCCCGATATTAATGAAGCCAATAAATGGCACTTTAGATGCTTTTTTTGCTAAATTGCGCCATAATTGCTCAAAAAATGGTCATAAAATGGATTAAAAAGGATTTTCATCCCTAATTGGAATCACGAAATTTCTCATTTTAATGAAATTGTGCTTAATTGCTGAACCTGGCACAAACGATGCTGCTGCTATCGATGTTGGAAGTCCATCCACATCTACATCACCTTTGAGAATTGCAACAACTCATAAGCAATCAGTGCAGGATTTGGAGATAGAGGGGTATGTGGAAGGTAGGGTGATTACATTCTGATTACATTAAGATTGCATCTGTTGTAGTTAGAGTTCACTAATGTTCAATATTTTGCAGCAGAGGTTGTTTTCCAAAAAGAGATCCCACCTGTTGAAGCCGAGCTGCTATTATTGGAGCAACTAGCTGAAAGCCCAGAAAGTAATTCTCTCTCCTTTTCAGGGTTTCTATTTTATTTTTTATTTTTTTGTATTTTGAAACTTACGTTGACGTGTTTGGCTGATAAAAATTACGAAGATGTTGGTGGCGACATTGAAAAGCGGTCCGGCCCCGGCTGGTGTTTTTCAAGTTGAGGAAAAGGCTTGTTCTTTGGCGTGTGCGTGTTTCTTTTTGTCTTGCTTTCAAACATTAGAATGAAGCACTTTCTTGTCTTGAGACTTGCGATGATTCAAAGGAGCTAGATGATGTTGAAGAAGCCTTGGAGATTGCAGCCAAAGGCAACGACTAAATTTATGGTCAAAGCTGATGCCAAAACAATTTTGGAAAAAAGAGAGTGCAAACCGAAGGCGGGGACATCCCGAAAAAGCGGTAATTGCTAGCTTATATTGACTTACTTATACTTCAGTAGCTTATTATATTCTACTCGTTTTGCAGGTCTAAACCACTGGAAACAGAGATTGGAAGGTATCAATTTATGCTTTATTGTCATGGATCAATTGTTAATATGACACTAACATTGACTTACTTATACTTCAGTAGCTTATTATATTCTACTCGTTTTGCAGGTCTAAACCATTGAAACCAGAGATTGGAAGGTATCAATTTATGCTTTATTGTCATGGATCAATTGTTAATATGACACTAACATTGACTTACTTATACTTGATAGCTTATTATATTCTACGTTTTTGCGAGGTCTAAACCCGGAAGCGAGAGATTGGAAGGTATCAATTTATGCTTTATTGTCATGGATCAATTGTTAATATGACACTAACATCTTGGATCTGACAACAAAAATGATGACAAGGATAAACTTATGGAATTCACGCCATTCACGCCATTCAAGAACTGTCCGCCGGCTGAAATGAAAGTGGTTGCATCTGACATAGCAATTTTATGTGCAACTAACTCTAAAATGAGTAGCCGCTTAGTGGATCTTTATGGCAGGTAATAACCTGGTTGTAACCGAGCTGTATTTGTTGCTATTCCTTGTCTCTAATGTTAATCTTAATCTAATCCAGGTGCTTGTATGAGACATTGCCTTTCGAGTGGAAGAGCAAAATCTTTTTTTTATCCTGCTTACAACTATATAAGGTTTAGAGAAGCTACCAAAGAGCAAAAAGAAAGGTGAATCGGTGAAGGATCACCGAATGTCATTGAAATAGTGAAATCAGGGATGAAGGAGATTGTGGTAGCTAAATGCCATCATATCCTTGCACCTATCCTTGAGAATGACCATTGCTGGCTGTTTTTACGCTCGCACCATCTGATTCCAAGATCCTACCTGCACCAGGAATTCACGTCTTGAATCCTCTTACAGGTTATGCGACAAACGAGAAAGCAATCAAAGGGTATGTAATACTTTTAAGTTGTTGCTTTGCTTTTCTTTCGCTAATTGGTCTGCTAAATTTCGTGATATGTAGGCTGCACACACAAATGTTAACCACATCGATCGGTCAAGTATCTAGAGACGTCGATTTCATGAAGAGAAATAATGTTAATCGGATTCAGCAAGTAGAGGTGCCACAGCAGCCCGATTTAACATCATGTGGGTTGTATGCGATGGGATTTATGCACAAATATGCTGAAGCTCTTGTCTCTGGTAGAGATATGGAAGTAAGTTGTATGCCTTCCCTTGTATGTACTGCATCTCATGTTCCTTTAAATATTTCTAACCTTATTTATGGATGTCACAGATTACATCTAAATGGTTCTCTCATGAATACGCCCTGTCACGACGACAATTTCTAATAGATGCTTTGGTCATGCATTGTGATGCCAATCCGAAGAAGCGTATCGGCCGGTGATCCTCGATTTCGGACGGCTGATCATGAGTCTGAGTATCTGATTTTGCAAGATGAACTATGTAACAGGCTTATATATATCTTTTGTTCACATTTGTGTTCACATTTCCTATCATAAGGAATGTGTAAATGACACTATGCTACTACTGATAGTATACTTTATGACTATGTAAGTTTTTTTTTTTGAAGAAAAAAGATTTCTGATTTAAAGAAGCCTTGTACCCTTTTTGGTCAATCAAAACAGTTACTTGATTGTTTCGACTGATATATTTTATGACCTTGTACCACACCACACCACGCCACAATCCACAACACCACACCACCACACCACCACACCCCACCACACTCCACCACACCACATCATACCACCACACACCACTACACACACCACCACCACCACCCCCACCACCACACCCCACCACCACCACACACCACACCACCACCCCCCACCACCACACTCCACCACCGCTCCACACTCCACCATTTGGTGTATGGTGTGTGGTGAATGGTGTGGTGTGTGGTGGGGAGTGTGGTGAATGGTGTGGTGTGTGGTGGGATGTGCTCGTTCTGGTGAATATGATAGTTGGTGTATGGTCTATGGTGTATGGTGTGTGGTGAATGGTGTGGTGTGTGGTGGGGTGTGTGGTGGGGTGTGTGGTGAATGGTGTGGTGTGTGGTGGGATGTGCTCGTTCTGGTGAATATGATAGTTGGTGTATGGTCTATGGTGTATGGTGTGTGGTGAATGGTGTGGTGTGTGGTGGGGTGTGTGGTGAATGGTGTGGTGTGTGGTGGGATGTGCTCGTTCTGGTGAATATGATAGTGTGGGGCATGGTATGGTGCATGGTTTAGTGTGGTATACACACCCTAACAGTTTAGTGTTCATTTCATGCAGATGGTATTGTTCAAGAGGTTTCTGGACCAACATCCAGAAATTTTTGGCAGATGCTTGGATGCTTCAAGATGCATTTAAAGAAAAATACTCGAACATATTTTCCTATTGGCTGCTTTGGTTACCACCATATTTTGTTAGTGTGCGAGATCATAAATTCTGCACCTTGAAATTCCTTGTTGGCTTTAATGTTTGTTTTGGTATACTATTTCAGTAATTGTACTTTGCATTTTATAATTAATGACAAAAACTGTCATTAACTTGAGTTGCACCAAAAACTTGAGTTGCAAACTAAGTACCAAACATGTTTCTTATATCTATACAGAAAAGGATAGAAATAGTTCAGTTAACTAAAAAGAACAATTGGAAACTCGAGAAACGGTTAAAGCAAAAAAAATAGTCACAACAGCTGTAGAGAAGAGGAGTTCTGTCATTAATGAAAAAGCTTTACAAAAAATGGAGTCACAAGGACTATTGCTTCTGTATTTAATTAAAAAGCTTTACAAAGAATAGTCACAAGGACTATTACCAAAAAAATTGAAACCAGGGATTACAAAAAACAAGGCTTGATCTTCAGGCCATCTTCAGCTCTATATGAAGGTCGTCCTCCATGGCATACATCTTCATTTCGAGGAGTCGCTCCTCGTCGAGGTAAGCCTCATGCACCCACTCGATCACCCGCAACGAAGCGACAGCCTGATGATCCATGATGAGCTTCTCCACCTCTGGTGGAGTGAACTTCGCCCTGACTGTAACCGGGTGGCCTCCGGAGGAAGACACGGATTCTCCGGGAGGAAGACCACGGATCCTCCCGGGAGGAAGAGGAGGACCGTCTTTGGCGGGGGAGGAGGGGGCACAATGGCGGGATAGTGTTCTGCGGAGTGTGGTCTTGAACTTGGCCATGGCGGAAGTGAAGGAGATGGGCCGGAATGGGGAAGGAGTGAAGGAGATGGCGGAATAGGCGATGGGGACGGAATGAAGCTGCAGGGCAGAATTTTGGGAATAAAAGGGATGTTTGCATGCATACGATTTTGTTTTGGGGATTAGGCAGAAGAGGAAAGGGATGTATCCATGCATACGATTTCACACCTCGGGAGCCGATCCACCCACCTCAATATTTTTGCAAATGTAAAATGTATAGGTTGAACCATATTATGAGACCAATTGCTTGGTATGCAGTTAGCACAACCCTAACACAAAGTTAGCAATATCCCACATGCATATATCACAAAAATCGTGCGCATATATAAATAGGGTTTTGCTGCTTCATTGATAAGTGTGGATAGAGATTAGATGTTGAAAAGTTATGGCTCGTTGGCTTGTAATCTTCAGTTACAGGCCAGCGTGTCATAACTGTCCAAGATGTAATCCTAGTCCACCCTTTTTTTTAGTAATGGGCTCAAATATCCCACATACATTCAATGTTCCACATGTTACCAAATCAACAATTGCCAAATCAACAAATGCCAAATGAATGGATTATGTTAAGGCATATTGTGTACCTATGCATATTGTGTTTGGTAAAGCGTGAGTCAACAATATAGAGATAACAAGGAATATTCCTTATTACCTTGAAAGGAATATTCCTTATTGCATTGAAAGAAATATTCCTTAGCGCCTAGTTATCAGGAATATTCCTTATTACCTTCAAAGGAATATTCTTTAGTTTGTTTAAGTGCACCCATAGTTACAAGGAATATTCCTATTACCTTGAAAGGAATATTCCTTTTTGCATTGAAAGGAATATTCCTTAGTGCCTAGTTATCAAGAATATTCCTTATTACCTTCAAAGGAATATTCTTTAGTTTGTTTAAGTGCACCCATAGTTACAAGGAATATTCCTTATTACATTGAAAGGAATATTCCACATTGAGTATAGCCCTTTCATTTGAGCTAGGCTTGTGGGATATATGCCAGCATCAACCATTGGCCAATTGGGTCAGAAAAAGAGGACAGTGGGATAGATTTTGAGAAAAGGATGTTGAACAAATCATTGGCACAAATCATTGGTTAAGGAACAAATCATTGGCATGGTGCGAGCCATATCGAGAAGCTTGAGGGAGAAGGGAATGAGCAGGGATAAAAATTCCTTTTTTACCTGTGGTGACTGGTTGATTCCGATGGCGGGAGGAGATCAAACGACTAGATCACAATCCATATCCCCAATTCAAATGCAAACTCACCTGGCACACCCGATTCTTGAGGAGATCAATGCCGAACAGGGAAACCAATTGAACAAAATCAAGCGGAGAGGCGATCCACGAGTTCAGAGGTACTCCTATTCTTAAACATGCTTTTGTTCCTAATCTAACAATTGCTTATGATGTTCTACGGATGCAATGAGGAGACTTAACAATGTTGGAAGCATGGATCGAGCTATGGGAGTAGCAGCGGACAAGGGGGATGAGGAATCCCAATTATCTAAAGCAGAACTAGAGAGTATTCTCATTCAACTTAAACAGGAAGTTGTGCATGCAAAAGCAATCAACAAAGTGCTGAAAAGGGCTGAGGTTTGGAGATTCAATAGCCTCAAACCATACTTTACCAATCTCTATCATAAATGGCAACAGAAGCGAGAAGCACATGTTGCTTCTGTTAGACTTCACCAACTTCCAAACAGCTGTCCTGGACACTCTTCTCACAATTTTTGGGAACAGGACCATTGCTGATCTCACACTGCAGGACCTTCTGGATGAATCTTGAGTCTTGAATCTTGAATCTTGAGACCTTCTGCTTACAGTGTTTTTTACAACTTACACTAAGTATAACAGTCTTGGAACTATATAAACAATATATTAATGTTTGTGTTTTAATCTGGTTCACATTCTGATTACATTCAGTTTGCAAGTCCATGCCTTAGTGCATAGAAAAGTTACTTCAACAATAGGTTAACGACGGAGATTCTACAATCTCGGCAAATTTCCCAAAAACATTTCATGCCAATAGTTAGTCGGTTCATATGCATAAGATGTACCTTTAATCTTATGTTTGGTGGCTCCAATGGAAATCTCACCCCAATTCTTGACATTTCGGGATGGACAAGAACTTTCTTTCCTTGAATAAGCTTTGTACTTTTGATGGCAACCGGGAATCAATTCAAAGTAGTTACCAGCTATAACTTCATTACCACAATAAAATTCATTTCCATAGTCATCCTTGGTGTCTTCTTCGAGGGCATGTTTCACTTACGTGCCTTTGGATGAGATAATAAGGGACCCTTTCATAATTGTGCGGGGATGTGAATGATGCAAAATAATCTCCAAACCCCTTTGTCTCATCCACATTGTCCACGTCATTTGCCATCAAGTCCTGCGCCTCGTACCCATCTTCTTCAACATTGTCCCTGTTTGTAGGCTCTAGTTTTCTCAACTCCCACCGCCACAATGATCGGCATTCTCACAAGCGGGCCAATCAAAATTGATGCATGCCTTACAAAAACATGAAAGAGATCTACACATTAACTTTGTTGGATCATTTGGATCTATGGATGATCGCATAATGAAGAGATTGCACCCCTTTCACTGGGAGCACATCAAATCTTTGGGAAATAAAGAAGTGCACACATTTCCTTATTTTACCCTGTACCTTGAACATCGTGATGTGGATCAATATGCTGATTTGTTCATTGTACCAATGTTGTGCTTGAATCTCATTGAATGGCTTCAAAGTATAATTCTCAGAAATCAACAACCGATATCACGGTATCATCACGAAGAATCTTCATGGATTCCTTGAATTGTTTGCTCGCCAATGTGCCACAAAGTTATGATATACAAACTTCGACATATGATCAAACATGTTTATCCAACATATTCTACCGAGCTGCCTTTCTTGTCAATTAGCTTTAGTCTTCGTGAAGTTCCTTTTCTCGAGGGCTCATTAACGTAACCATAGACTTGCCAATCAAGCGTTTGATCAATCTGCTCCTTGTATTCTCTTGGACACAACTCAATTAATTGTTTCCCACAATTTCCACAATCTGATTTGATACATTGTAGCTTATGCCACTCGTTGCCTGCTGCTCTGTCACATACCATAGCCCTCCAAAATGTGCTAACATTATCAAATGTCTTGTCCTTGGCTTGACATATTCCAGCATGAGCTTGGATCGCACACACCACAATTGCACGAACAATTTTTCATGGAGTCTTGACCTCATCAAATTAAATGCACAGCTTGCGGATCGATTGCTCATGTTTCACGCAACAACATGTGTTTCTTTCCTTTAGCTTTCTAATGCAAGAAGGTTTTAAGTATTCAAATTGCCTAAGCCCAATCCGAACCTCTGGATACTGATCCACAAAATTCTGGAATAATTCAGCCTGTAAAATTACAGTGAAATAAAATTAGTCACCTCATTACATTACATTACATACAAATCTTTTACATATTCAAGACCCTAAACTCCCACACATACATGTACATTCTGACATGAATTTTATTTCATTTACTGCCTACATCTACAATACATCCAGAATATACATGTAAACAAATATACATCCAGAATATACATGTAAACAAATATACATATACGTGTTGCCATGAAATAATTTGACATTTCCATGTAGAACAACTAGGCGTTGCATCTACATTACATTACATTACAAACTTTCAGTGTTAAAAATAAAAGACATCTTTATTACGCTAAAAAGTAAAGAAATCTACAAAAATACAAAATAAAAAACATCTTTATTCTAAAAATAAGATGCAATTCTGACTAAATTACGATTCATGCACTGTGTAATGTCAATATATTGAATTGGTTGTGTCCTCTTCTTCATGACATCTCTAATTTTTGGTGAAACCTTTGAGTTATGTAACCAAAACCGAGCAACCATATCCTTCATAGCCCCGATCTATCGTATTTGTTCTTGGATTTCGACACGCTAATGCCCTGATTTGTTCCACCTAGTGACATTCTTTTCCTTCTCTCCCTTTGCTAGTTTCATATTTCTAGGATGTATTTTCAGCAACTTAGGCGCTAATGAAGTCTTCGTAATTCTCCTTCCTCTCCAACCACCATAGATAGTACGAGAATGCTTTGCAACAAGTCTGTCATTGCTATTTGCATTTTTGACGCCTTGGAGGCCATCCTTTAAATTCTTTACCGGATCTGTTTTCCACGATAGCCTCTTGAGGCCTTCCAATGATCGGCTCAAATAGGAATTGCAATCTTTTGTCCTGCAATAATCTTCTTGCAAATATACTTTCTTTGTTTTGGAGTCAAATTAAATACCTCATTCATTATGAGATTTTACGAGAAGCATTCACATTTCTTCTAATTGGCTTTGTCACGTATCCACCCCTACAAACCCTCTGCGTTTCGATTTTCTTTGCACGCTTGTAAATGATTGCTTTCGAAACTTCATCAACGGGGAGGATTGAAATCAACCCGATGTTGACCTCGAAGTGCTTGCATGAGAGTCCAATCCTTCTTCCATAGTTTCTTCTTCAACTGGTGCTTTAAGACATCGATCCATTTGCAGAAAGGGGATATAACATCCCGCACAAAAATCAGATTATTAACCGATTTGTATTATTATCGCTTGAAGGGATTTGTATTCTTGCTTGAAGGAAAGGGATTTCAATTTCTTCAAGATACATTTGTTTCTTGAAATGCATTCGATTTAGGAGCAGCTATAATCGATTCGGGCCAAGTTTTCGTTGAGGTAGAATCCGGAGCCATGTTTGATCGATTGAGGAAAGTTCAAAATGTGCGCCAAAGTTTTTTTTTTTTCGCAGGCAAGATATTTAGATTTTATTGATAGAGAAGCTAGTACAAGATTTCGGGAGGATTTGGTATAATTATGGAGAATATTGTACGTCAACCGCCTTTATTAATGATAGGCAACTCCATGTAAAATTCAAAATGTACATTACAAACACTTTAACCCAGTTCAAATTTTTACATCAATATGCAAAAAAATTCAATCACCCTTTCATGCTTCTACCCTGCCACAAGGACCCGATTTGCCCCATATTCGAAAAGCAATATACACATGCAAAATTATACCTTATGGAAAAACCCTCTAATTATCAAGCAAATGCACCCATAAGTTCAAAAGGCCAATGCTCTCCCATCATCCTAAAGAATTTCCAAACCAACTGGAATGACACATGTCTAGACAAAATTGATTATGTAACAAGATGAATCTTAACAAATGACCCCAAAATATTACGCTAAGGATTACGAAATGAAATGGACATTGGGAGCAAATGCAGCAAATAAGAAACCTGCTAAAGCCAAATTTGCACAATGAAAATCCAAAGGTCTATCCGTATACGCCAAGCTAGAAAACCCGCCAAGAGTAGTTACTAAGATTGTTGCATAGTAACGTGTTCAACTTCAAAAGCACAAATGAGAATGAACCGAAGAAAATAAAAAAGCACCACAAGATTAGAAATTTAACATTGGCAAATCTCAAATGCTGTCGCTTGGTGAGGTTGACAATAAGGCAACATAAGCTATACACGAGAAAAAAGAAAAAAATAAAATAAAGACGTTCTCTAAATACCAAAATACCACAATAAGTCTAGAGAAACAAACTCGATGCATTAGCTCAATGGGTTAAGAATTGTAGGGTGTAAATAGAAGATCAAATATGAAAGAAACAAGATGGACTAAAACGGGATCAAATGAATATGAGTATGCATATATTAGAATAGAGGAATTCCGATAAGCAAAAAGTTGAATGATGCGATGCCAAGCAGGTAAGTAAATACAAATACAAATCCCCATGATTGAAGAGGGATATGCGATGAATGTAAGCTCTAAAGTAAATGAACAAAAGGAGAAAGGACAAGCTAGCCGGATCAGGGACATGGAGAAGGCACCGGCCGGGGATTGGGAGGGCAAATGAGGCTAGAGAAGTGACGTGTAGCAACTGACAAGGGAACTAACGCACTATAAAGGTGCAAAGCCATAATTAACTTAAAAGAGTTGATTTTGAAAATAAAAATGTGGCGGTTGACAACAATCTTGGAATTAGTTGTAAGTTGGAAATTAAGTGGTTAACGTGCATAACAACCGAAGTTCAAATCTAGGGCTAGAGAACCATCAGGCTCGTTCGACTATGAGCGGATAAAAACATAAGTTGGTGAGATGAACCGGATCAGCGCAAGCTAAGCCCATAGAAGGGCTGGGAGGTCAAATGAACACCATGGTCAAGAAGATATCAAAAAGAATAAAACAGAAAAGGCAGTAAAGGCAAGGATGAGAAGGAGAATATCATAGAAAAACCAATGTCGGAAAATGATTGTCAAAGGCAGGATAGGCACCATTAAGTAAAGTCCTTGTAAAGGGAAGTATACTATTAATCGAAACAAAGTGATTGTGAAAAAAAGTACTAATCAAGCACTTATACAAAATTTACACCAAAAAAGAACCAATGCCTTCCCCAAAAAACTTGATCGAACTAGTTTAGGGCAGGGAGGCGGCCGAGCAAAGCGAGCAGGGAGGACATGGAGAGAGAGAATATAGAGCATATAGGTGAGGGTGTCCACCGGCTGCGCACTTAAGCGTAAAAGTTATATAGCAGTAAAATAAGTAGCTTCCAAGCCGTGTAAGCCACACAGGAACATGACCAACAAGATAACATTCGTGGCAAGCTTTGTTGCATACCAAGCTGGCAATGCCAACTCATCTTATGAAGTGCCAAAGTGGTGGGGGTACATGCACCACCAAGGCTAAGCTGACAGCCACATAGGCTACCAGGGTAGCCATTTAAGGCTGCAACTGATAATTCCTAGGCAATGACTGATTTTGTTTTTATTTTTTCCCTGGGTAATGTTTCAAGCAACCCATTAACAGCCCAGACAACCAATAGATTGTTAAAGAATACTATAACAATGCTTGAATCTGCTTTGAAATTAAGAGTAACAAGAGTTTTTTCAATTTCAATGGAAAAATTGAGAATTCACAGAAACTATTAAATATACTGCATTTTCTGTTGGGTTAAAGGGCAACGTGGGGCTGCTTCGCACAAGGACACAGTAACCTGCACACACAACTACATTATTATAACCTGTAACTTATAAAAGGAATTTAACATATTTATTTGAAGCATCTTTTCTCAAAGTGATATATAAAAAATGCATGGGTCTGAAAAAGCCACTCTGATGTTGTCACACTTTCTAAAATAGAGTACAGGAGACAATGGAGCAATAAAATATTGAACTATAGGCCAAACTGCAATACAAACAATGCAGCCACGTTCAGATGCAGCCTGGCAGGCAGGCAAAGCAAAGCCATGTCAATCACTTATGACAACCCTAAGATCAGAATGAAATGCTCTTTAGTGCAACGGAAGAGCTTATGTGTCAAACTGAACTAAGACCCAAGTCTAACAGAGGCAAAAGAAGAGGGACAAGAGCTCGCTATACCTACTGAAATAGACATGTCTATTAAAGGAGTGGCAGGTCTCTTGAAGGAAGAACATAACGAAAGAATTCTTCAGGGCTAAGATGGAATAAAGCCATAACAAGAACCTAATCCAACAGAGGAACACGTTGACCTTCTCTTTGACTAATGCAAAAGTGTTTTTCATCAAATTGGTCCAATGATATTAATCGACCATACTAGCAAGCTTGAACAAGCTGATAAAACTTCTGTATTACTTCAACCGGATGATTCCAAAGTCAGAATTCAGCTGGGCAGTAAAGTTTCTCCAAACTTTAGTTATCTGTGGATTTCTATATAAGTAGAACATGGGGGACTTAAGCCTAGACCATTAAACTCTCGAGCCAGGAAAACATACTTTACTTCCCATAAAGTATCATAGAAAACATCAAACGGTACGAGTTTATGCTTGTACAAAGTCTGTGAACTACAAGACAGTTGACCTTCTGGAGGAAGTTGAATAGAGTCTTAAATAAAATGGCCAAGAGCCTAACCTGGCAGTTTAAATACGTGCTTCTGCTGCAACTGCTCAGCATATCCAGGAAGAACAAGAACTTGTTGCCACATTCATAATAGGGAGGATTGTTTTAAGCAGCATTCACTTGCCCAATTGCTTATGCAGGAAACAACTACCTTCTACTTAGCATTAAGAAAGATAGCAACAAAGCCATAAAATATCTTACATTCAGTAATAAGATTATGAATTCGCTCTTCTTGTTTGAACCAGTAGCAACAGTGGCATCTGTGTACAAGCTGTAGCATGTTGGTCAAGTAAAAAAAAGAAAAGAAATACAAACATTCGAGTTTACCAGTGAAGGAAATCCAATCCAACTGGAAGGTAAACAACCACAAAGAGAAGGAAAAGTTGATAGTGCCGGATTTGAATAATCAGGAAGGATCAGATGAACAATGCCTGGCTATGGTGGTCGGTTACAGACGCCGCCTATGGTGTTGCTAACGAAGCCTTCATCGTCATGTGCGCAGCCCTAATTAGAACCCTAGATAATCTAAATGGCAGTTTCCACATCAACAGGTGGCAATTCCAGATCAGCGAGTGGCAATTCCAACATCCCCCAATGGTAACGGCGCCGCAAATGGCGACCCTCCCCTATATGGAGAATATATGGAGAATATATATATGGCCGATTTGGTAGGACAGGGCAGATCGGCAGGGCAAGGTGCTCGATCTGTAAAGAGCGGCGATTGGGGAGGTTGATTTTGAGATCATGGCAGAGAAAGCAGAAAAAATTGGCCGAATCAGGCTGGATCTAAAGCCGACCTGCTAAAAGCGGCTGAAGCAAGAGCCGAATCTTGCATGCAGGTACCCAGATGCCAGTAAATCAGGTCGATCGATGTGCTCCAGATGCAAATGGCGGCCAAACTATACTAAAAAGGAAAGAAATATGCCCCTTTATCATAAGGGCAGAGCAGGCAGAGATCAGAGAAGAGGAAGAATTGGAGCTTCCCCATCGCTGGAGGATTAGAGGTTGTTGCAGAGAAGAGCAATTTGAAACCTCAATACAGTCATCCACGTGCTGATTATAAGGGCAATAGACATTCCACCAAGGACAGCATGCTGGATCCTAACTGTTACCCCGAGAAACAGAAACCGTGGAGCCTGATATCTAAGCAAAACATGCAAAGGGCACAGCAATCAACTACAGCTCGCGGATGTTGAATCTGTGAGTCGAATCGCCATTGTTGCAGACTCTAGCTGATCTGATCCTGTAACTGCTCATGCACACAAATCCAAGACCCCAAAATAAGATTCTGCAGATAAGAATTTAGAACGGCAACTGTCCATCCGCAGGTTAGAACCATAAAATGCAAGCAAAGAAATCAAATTCAAAATGTTGCCATCAAAGAAAAGGAGAGAAAACCCAGAAGCAATCTTGATAAGCACAGAACGTTTGCAACAAAAGCCGTGCTGATATGAGACCGAGATGATCTGAGACCGAGATGATCTGAGATCCAGAATATAGATTGTAAAGACAACATGGGATGGCCATCAAAAGAGCATCTGAGAAGAGATTGAGAGGACATGGTGTGGCAATGGGAAAGACAATTGGATCTAGCTATATGGGAGCTAGGGAGGAAGCAATGGACAAGGAAAGAGATGCTGCTGTGAGAAGACGCCGATAACGAGCCACAAGAAGGACGAGCACATATATAGTTGCTCGTCCCATCCCAGAATAACGATCCGAGGGCTCGGATCGATGCTATCATAATCTTCTTAAAAAGCTAATTGTTTTGACTCAAGGGAAAGCAAAAGTGCATCTCTACGTACCCTGATCCAACAACTTTTATTGCGTTGCTTTTGGTATAAAGATCTATCATTCAAAGTCAATGTAGTTTAATAAACATTATGTTGTTGCATCAGAGAATATATAACAACAATATTGTGGGAAACACAATAGCTTTGAGACATTGGTTTATGAAGGTCTTAAATACAGATGGTATGAAAAATCCAATGTTGCTTATACTGTCTCTTTCTCAGGTACATGTTTGTTCCAATGTTTTTAATAGAAAGCTAATTGTTATCTTCAATATCCGGGTCCAGAGTGTCAAGGAGGTTGTTTGTTCGAATGTTTTTGGTAGCATGCTTATTATTATCTTCAGTATCCACTTGCAGAGTAAGATGAAGTTGTCCATTTATGTTTGATACTCAAATATTTACTCCCATTCTAGAGAACCACCACTTCATACTTGGCCCTGGTTTTGCCAATTTTAAATCCCATGACACGCAACGGATAAGAAGATTGCATAGAAATTGCAGTAGCAAGATATTACTGCCTGGATGTAAAGATGGATACACTTTTTAATTTATTGTGACCATTTTGGAACAAGGTAGTCCAAAAGGTCTAACCAGCTCATATGCATGCTGCATCGGTACATACTTAAGGCATGTTATTCATGGAATGAACATTTGTTGATGTTGCGTGCATATTGCAAGTAGCAGATAATTTTTTGTCGATGAAGACCTGGAATTAAGATAAATGTGGCAGCCTTTAATGAATGCATTTGATTGGACATTATATAGGAAATGCCTATTTGCAGATATTTAATTGTTAAATGTTGCAGCCTTTTCAAATGCTATGTCGTGGATGCATCTAAATGTCGTGTTACTTAACCTAAAGTGGCTTATCTTTACTTTTGTTATAATGGATTTTGACGATAAACAAGAGGCTTGCTTAGACTCTTGCAATTTCCACGAAGAATAATGTGCATCATAGAGATTTGCTTCTTTTAACACAATGCTACATCGGCGGTTTATGACCTTTATTTCTATAATTTACAATCACTATTATAAGACTTTTATCAAATAATAATGTAAACTTTTTTTCAACACAGTACACCTTGGTCTAAGTGGAAACTCCTTGGTTTCTCTATTTAAGTAAATGGTTGCACCACCTTGGTTTTTCTATTAAAGAAAACTATCTCCCAAAAAATCACATATCCAGATAGGGTTTAGGGTCTAGAATTTAGGGTTTAGGGCTTTAGGGTTCAAGAAGGAACACAAAGGATGTACCATGCATCTCATAAATGAAACATGCAATGCTATCAATCATGTCATCACAACACACATTTAGGGTTTGGGATGTGTGATTAGATAGGACATCATCATGACTATGTGTCGAGCATCATAAAGACAAAGATAATTTCAAAGGGTGGACTCGCCAGATTCCATTTTTCTCAAGACAATTTGGTTTATAAGCTTGAATTTTATGTTAGGAATAAGGTTCACCAATAGGCTATTATTCGAGGCAAAGGGTTAGTGAGCCTGCTAGGGCAATGCAGTTTAGCTGGGAAGCCAGTTTTTTCACTTCTTGTAAGGACCTACATGTGAACCTTCTCCTATGCAGGGGACAAAAATTCTAGTCGTCCGATGGTTGCCTGCCATGGATCACAATCCCAGGACCGACATCATAGGCTGGCCGACTTACGTCATAGGATACTTTTGAATTTAAGATGGGCTTGAAATGGGCAAAATGTTCCTCCACCCGAACACTGCGAAACCAAAACAAATAAATTAGTATGGTCACATCACATTTATATTGCAACAGGGACACATTAAATGCAATTCAGACTGACCATGCATTAAAAATGTGACTTCCACAAAACCCTAAACCCAAAACTGTATGGATCCATTCCGCCTACGCCTACTTCATGCTTTCTATTATTCCTATCCATTTCAAGCTAATGCCCAACGCTCCATTATATCTATACATGACGACACTCCATTACACCTACCCATTCCACACGTCTATACATGACGACACTCCATTACACCTACCCATTCCACACGTCTATGACTGATGCTATGACTGATGCCTGGCTTATATCTATACATGACGACACTCCATTACAGCTACCCATTCCACACGTCTATGACTGATGCTATGACTGATGCCTGGCTTATATCTATACATGACGACACTCCATTACAGCTACCCATTCCACACGTCTATGACTGATGCCTGGCATTGCCGGGCACACAGTTTTATAGTCTTTTAATAAACCTATAGCTTGGCTATCGAACTTAGAACTTAGATGCACTGACAGAGATTCTTGCTAGTGGAGATTAGAATCGACGATCTATCTCATCATTATTCACGCTACAAAACATTGGATGAAGCATGAATATTGGAAAAAGTTGAACTCCACCGTAGTTTCCTTTTATGCATTGGAAAAATGGTCAATTCCACCTTCATCGTCATGCTTTTGCCTATGTTGCTTGAAAAAAGACATTATAACAGATTTGTCAAACAGGTTTAAGATCTGGAAGAGCAACTCAGACTGATGGAATTGTGTGTAATTAGCTGATACATAGGGTTACTTCTCATTTGATGTTACTCTGGCGATGCCGCCCTTACTCCACCATGGATGGCTCTGTTTGCGACAGGTGACTTGAAATTTTTAGAGTATTTGGGCCTTTCAGCGGGGTAATCTTACTGGATCATTTCCTGTTTCCTTACAAAATCTGAGACACCTCAAATATATCCAGCTTTATGTAAGTAATTCACAGATAGAATTCCAAGAACGTTTGGAAACATCAGCAAATTTTGGATTTAAGACATAATTTGCTGAACATTCCTTCTTCGTTTTCAACCTGAAGAGTCTTGATCTCTCCAACAATATGTCATCTCGCAGGGCTACAGCTCAATCAGATCGCGCCTAATGAGTTCACAGTGCTTAAAGGCAAGTTGCAATCTTTTATTCTTCTTGACATGCTAGATGCGACTCAAAATCAACTGCACGGAGATATTCCAATAGGTATATTCAAATTTAAAAGGATGACACACATCAACTTCTTACGCAATGTATTTATCTCTCACTCAGATTCACCACCATTCATTTCTCCTATGTGTCACAAGAAGACTGCCATCTACTTTCGACTATTATCAGGCACATTACCTGAATCTCCCCAAGAACAAAATCACTGGCCATATTCCTTCATCCACATCCATGCAAGAAGTGACTAAGCTCAGTATGCTTGATCTATCTCCCTTCCTACATGTCTTTCGAACATTTCCGGTAATTGATTGATTCAGCACATACCATCTTCAATGTGGAATTGCCACCTGCCAAGGGAGTTGGAGTTGGCAAATAACCAGATCCATGGAGTGACCCCAAAAGCCCTTGGAAACATAAGCAAACTGAACGTGGCAGATCTTCAAAAAGTTGACAGGTGCCATTTTCCAAAAGAGATAATGAAGCCAATCTAAGATCCCCGAATTTGGCACTCAATAAATTGAGAGGGTCCATCAGGGGTGATAAATATCCTTCTGCGTCATCCAAGGAAAATACAATACGGGATTTTGTGGCTTCCCATTCCCTTCTATCATCCTTGTTAAACACAAGTAAACCAATGCAAGCTAGTCCTCTCAAGACAAGGAGACATTCGTCAGGAGAATTGATGTCAATGCCTTGCTGCAACATGAGTTTCACAAGGTTTATATTAGCGTTCTGTGTAGCGTAATGCAGAAAATTCGTTCTATCCTATAGGGAGGAGAAAAGGGGGAATATTTCAATAACCTTTTTTAAGAAAACATTTAACAAGAATCAAAATCAAGAATCAAAATGCATATACCTATACTGAAGCTCCAAAACCACCTGCGATCCGAGATACACAGAATAAAGGAAACTATAGGCATAAAGCTCGGGTAATGGATTAAACAAATCATTTTACTGTTATTAGCATAGATATTTTAGCCTACAACGTAGATATTATAAAAAAGTACAGATATTTAGCCTACAACGTAATAAAAAAAGTACGCATTTTTAGCAAATGGGCACATTCATGGAAGGGAAAGGGGCGATGTAACAATGTAACAAAATGGGCATTGTTTAAAGCAGTCTGAGCTTGGGAGAGATGGCGACAACAAAGATGGAGATGGCGAAGGAGATATGCAAGAAATACAATAGATGTTTTCCTTGTCCAAACTGCTTAAGCTACGAAACAAGGTTCGATTTCTTTAACAAAATAGAAATAGGGTCGACTTGATTCCCTGGCGCCCATTCCTATGTCGACACGTGGCACCAGCAAATATCTCGGAATGGAAGTTGGGTTCCCTTATTCCGCTTGACCGGCGGCTCAGGTTTCTTTAGGGTTTGTTGTTTTAGGGAGCGCCATAGCGGGGTTCTTCAAAGCTCGACGGCAGAAGATAGAAAAAAAGAAGGTTCTTCACAGAACTTGCCATAAACGGCCAAAGCAGGGTTCTTCATACGGGGTTCTTCCGCACCATAGCCTCATAAATCTTTAGAGGCTCGGGTTTCTTACAAGAACTTCTTCTTTGCGAGTTCTTCGCAGAGTTCTTCATACTCTTCTTTGCGGATGAGCCGTGATCTGCGCAAAAAAATGAAATGGAAAATCCGTCTCCCCTATTTCTGCATTCCCGGGTTGCTGACCCGCTCCCGAATCAGCGGGAGGCGGAATTCCATTCCCCTATACAACAAGAGCATCGGCAAGGGCGTTTCAAGTAGCGAAGGGATTCAGGAGCGATCTAAAAAAGAAGGCGGTAAAACCATGACTCACGATGGGCAAAATTAGAGACATGAGCTACAAGAAAGGCGTGGCGCGATTGTGCTAGGCATGGAGCAAAAACTGGTTACGTCCTGCTCGCCCGAATTGGTAACCTACAAGTGCGGGAGCTTGAAACCCGAAGCATTGGAGTCGATAGTTTTTGTAACCCTAATTCTAATTTTGATTCTGGAGACGAGTATGAGTGGCAAGAATGTGAATTTCTCCCAAATCTGGTGCCAAACCTGGTTCCAGATATTGTTGTTGCTCTTCCAGCCTTCTATCCAACTATGCCTCTAAATATGGCGGAATCTGTGGACGAATCTTCTAACTGCAATATTAGTCCAAACAGCTGCTGGCAAAATTTGCCAGAATTTGAAGAATTTTTATGGAGTCCACAATACCCGAGTATGATGGAGTTGCTAGAATGTGAAGATTCTCGTCTCTTGTTCGATCAGCAATATACAATGGTATTATGATAACATTTTGAGCTCTTGGGTTTTCCCTTATGCATCCCACATAAGGGTTGTTCATCCAAGCACCCTTTGGTCATCATTTATTGGAAACAGAAGTTTGTTGCTCATTTTTTGTATGTATAAAGATATTTTTCAAGTTGAATATGGCATTTTCATGTCTTCTCGTGTCTTTGAATCTCTTACACAATTGACAATTAAGTTGACGATGTCAAAGAAGCGGTGCCACTAGGAACTTGATGTCCAAAAATTATCCAAACAAGATGCTAACGCATCAAAGGGTTGCCCGTTGGCGTTGGACCCTTCGGGGCCTTGGGGATGGCGTAGGGATTCATTAACGGTGATAGTTGAATTTATTAATAATAAACAATCCTTCTATTCTTCAACTTCAACTTGCCTTAGTCATATTGATAAAAGGTTTGCATGGCTAGAGAAGCATGTATAAGGCAACAATCATAAACACCTAATAGGGCTCACAATATGGAATAAGTAATGAGCATATCTACAACTTATAGGCTTCTTATAAACATATGTTGGTGAACATTTTGCCCCCTCGGGGCCTCTCCACGTGATAGGAACAAGGACATAAAGCACCATTGCCAACATTGATAAGTAGATGTTGAAATTTGTGGAGCATGGTTTAGTTCTAAGAAGAATATACAATGCATGCAAATATAAAACTAGCAAAAAACATGTATCAATAACGGGATTTGAATCGTTAACGGCATAGTAGCAGTAGCGCATTTTATGGAATTTGAACCCATTGTAACCTAATGGTCAAGATGGCTACATATGGTGCGAGGAACAAATTAAACCTCAACGCACAAGTTAGAGTTAATATTTGCAAACATGAAACTATTGTACTTGCAAAGTTCATAGTTGCATGTAAAGAAATTTATGGCGATATTATTGCCAATCTAACTTGCCTTAACATTTGCCAACTTGTCCCACAAGAAGTTGAGCTGCACTTTCCAAATTTTTTGGCACTGCCAGGAATGCATGCAGTGGTATAGAATCACAAGAAAATAGAACGAACAATAAATACATGTTGTAATAACTAAAGAAATAACATATGTATCGTGCCATCTTAAGTTCCAGTCTACCATTCTTAGTTCGTCTTTACCGTTCTTTATATATCACAGGTATATAATTTCATGGAGATTTCCGTGAGGCACAATGTCTACCCGCAGATACTCCATAGCATGCAATGACAATGAAACAAAAAAAGGGACCTGCAATGTATCTGTAAAGGTAGTGGTATACCTTTGATGGCAGAATGAAATATTCGAGGTTCAAACCAAAGCAGTATTGCGCATAAACTTGTTCCACAATTTGGCCTAGTTTTCAGGAAAGATTTTATTTTGAAGTATGTTTTTTTCGAGTTCTGGTGCAATTTCTGGAGAAGCTTTGAGTCAAATCATGCATTGCGAATACATAATGGTTTATCTAATTGGACTTTGGTCATCTATGGCCAGGTCCAATGGTTACTTTAAACATATTTAGAATCAAAGTATGTGCACATCAGATACTTGTTTCATTAATTTACAGATGGAAGTACCAGGGCACCTTGTCTGTCTTATACAAAATCGAGGAATAAATATTTACAGCAGCAGTACGCAATAAAAAACCATTTGGAATGAACTTGGACGCAACCACCCGCTACAGCAACAAGACCTCCTTTCTTTACTGGATTACACAAGTGCATGGATGTCATCGTCTGTGTCACCCTTCTCGCTGCAAAAATGAATGAAGAGAGGAAACATTATTATAAATCAATTCACGAAGTGTACAGTGCCCAATAGAGTCATGAAACTAGCTATGTACGAGATCGTGCACCTGCTTTAAAGATCGTTTCCATAAATTTAGTATAGCTTCCTCATTGCAAAACTAATTCTTACCTTTAACAGTCTAATCTCTAAGTATATCATTTGATAAATAATACCTGGATATGAATAAAGTATGATGTTTGAAGCTCAATAGCAGCTAGGGCCATTCATGAATAAAGTATGATGTTTGAAGCTCAATAGCAGCTAGGGCCATTCCTACTTCCTAGAGTACAGGAGGATGTTAAGGCCAGCTACGAACTTCATTTCGCTCTTGGAAGAACCTAGCATCCATGATATCGTCAACCTGCCACATTGTCACAACCCTTCCCATCGACAGACGAATACTTCCTGAAATTAAATATGATGCATATGGCAGAAAAACAAGAACCTTATATATTCACACATAATTGAATAGATTATAGAATCATATATTCATGTATGAATATGAAAATACATATCTGTCTTGAGACAGTTGCAGACTGGAAGGGCTCCCTCGTAGTTGTGGAATGCTTGAGTTGAATGTGTTGGGAATATGGAAAATAGGACAGTTTATGTAAGCAGGTGAAAGGGCATATGAAAGGTCATGAGGACATGTCTTTTGGGAAAAGGACATGGCTCTTGGAAAAGGTATGACTATTGGAGTCATGGATCAATGAGGTGGACAAGTCTATGTGGCTTAGGGAATGACGTGGCGAAGGTATGCGATTTGAAGGCAGCGGATAACCACCGGAATTCATTCCGTTAACACTCCCTCTTAGCCGATGCCCGTCGGACTGTCTTTTATATTGAGGCTTTGTCTGCATAGAATAAATTTGTCTGTTGGTAGAGGTTTTGTAAGAAAATCTGCTACCATGTCTTCAGTGGGGCAATATTGAAGTTGAATCTTCTTCTCAAGAATCTTTTCTCATACAAAGTGGTACTGGATCTCAATATGTTTTGATCTAGCATTGATTCTTGGTTGTGTTGCCATGCTGATGCAACTTGTGCTATCAGTCTTGCTTAACACTGGTCCTTGTGAAGGTATCATGATGTCTTCAAGTAATCTGCAGAGCCATATAGCTTCTTTTGTTGCTTGGCAAATAGCTATATATTCTGCGTCAGCACTTGATAAGGAAATTGTAGGTTGCTTTTTACTACACCAGGAGATGGTGCTTTTTCCAAGTTGAAAATAATATCCAGTTGTGGACTTGCGAATTTCAACATCACTAGCATAAGAAGCATCACTATATCCTAGGAGTATGAGCGAACCACCTTGTAATGTAAGTCCAAAGTTAGGGGTGCCAGAAAGATAGCGAAGAATTCTCTTCATTGCAGCCCAGTGCATAGGTCCTGGATTACTCAAGAATTGACTCACAAAACCGGATCGGGTGATGAGCAATGTCGTCTTGTACATATAGCAAGATACATGAGACCACCCTCTTGCGTGACTTGCATAGGGTGTATTCTTCATGATCTCTTCTTCTTGAGGGTTTTGAGGACACATATCTTTGGACAATTTTATATTCATATCCATTGGAGTACTTATTGGCTTACTCTTATCCATCTCAAATTTCTTCAAGAGGTCTTCAATATATTTTTGTTGACTGAGATGAATTGTCTTCTTTTTCCGATTTCTTAGGACTTGGATTTCTAAGCAGTAAGCAATTTCACCATAATCAGTCATTTGAAATTCTTTGGCAAGGATTTGTTTACACTCGCTCAGAAAATTCAAGTTTGTGGCGGCTCCCGAATCTATCGACCCTACGGCGTATACATCACGGGACTCCCCTCTCATGGCGATCATCTCGCCATGAGCAGGGCCCTCCGTCTGACCCGGGCCATCTACGTAGAGATGCTCGGGTGAAGGTCACGGAGGTGTCATTCGGCCCACGCCTTCGATGGGCTCCTACGTCGCGGAAGCATGAATACAAGGGTTAGCACGCCGCATAAATCATATATAAATAACCACCACGAAGGGTGGAGCATTCATCCAAATACCAACGGCAAGAATATACATCTAATACTAAGAAAACACCCCAAACCTCAGGTTCTACCCCGCCGGACTCGGTGAGGATCGTGGTGGATTTGGGCCTCAAGAGATCGGCAGGTAGAGTTTTGGCATGGCGTTGGTGGCATAGAACATCGGCTAGGGTTGTCCACTCCATCGCCCCCATGCACACTTTGCGATGGGTCGATTCACGCTATGGCTTCGCTATAGCCTTGGGGAGACGCAGACTCAAGGTATCACCCGGTTGAGCCTACTCGGGGGTCATGACGCGTCCGGTCCAGATGAGGCACGTCGGGGAAGCGCCCCTTCCGGGATCCACGGTGGTTCCATGGGTGAGCTAGAGAATACGTGCGCATCAGCGACCCCGCATCCCGCACGGAGCTTACTCACCCTAAATCTACTCAAAGTGCAAGATGCTCCATACGGATCACACCTCTACACCCGGGGAGTGTCGGACCCCACACCTGGCCCCTCGTGACAGGCCATCGGACCTAGCCCTTTGTAGGAGTCTCGGGGAGCCTTTATGTTCGTGCAAGACCCCACCCCCACTTCACCACCTTGTGTCCCTTATCGGTGCTAAGCCGGACCATAGCATCTACGACTGGGTGGTCTCTTGTACACAAAGCAGTAACAACTAGTGGGAATATTACGGGGCTCTATCTAGGAGCATACTATCATATTTGAGCTCAGAGGTCTCTACCCCCTTTAAACCCACTGTTTAGTGGAAGCTACCGAAATACTTCATAGATACATCAACCAATTCCTTAATGTAGCATCATTCATAATTGAAATGTAATCCTACTTACCGAGAAGGGTTAATTTCAACAAAGGCAATCGAAAAGAGAGTACTATAGTACTATCCTACAATTCAAGCTAAACTACTACTAACAGGTGTTTCCTACTGGAACCAATTATGGAGTGGGGTGCTTCCATAGTCTTTGTAAGTAGGGTGGAAGCAATAAACTAGTGGTGGTTCAGATTTGATTTTGGTGAGGTCTCAGACAGTCCTTGGGCACTCAGTTTGCTTCTTTGGGCTCAACCGGGTAAAAGCTAGGGTGTCTAAAAAAATGCCCTTACATTATGTATAATGTAGGGCATGTAGGCACCGCTTTTAGTTATTTTTGAATTTTTAGTTAGTTGGGATATGTAATGATTATGGTAGCCGCGTCGGCAATTCAAAATTATGAGTGGCGATGGTGCGTGAGCGGACCTTCATTGCAATTTTTAGGAGGGAGATTGCGAAGTGTTTCTGTTTAGGAAAAAATTTGCCGCCGTTCAATTTTTTTGTGTTTGTGAGTGATCAACGAAGTAATTATTTGTAACTATTCTTCTTCCTCGAAATCCTTGTCCAAATCCAAGCAATGGACACCTTTGCCTCCGGAAGTCACCAGATTAAACAAAAATTTGAAAATAGCCGATTCTAGCAAGAAAGCCGAAAAAAACAAGAGGAAGGTTCAAACCGAGGAACGGGGCCAAAAAGAAGACTTATTTGTGAAGAACCGGCTGTTGTGGAAGCAAAGCATGTAAGATGTGTCAATGCGGATGAGATTTTCAGATTTACAACGGATAATGGACGGCGATTGGGGGCCCAAAGACATCTGGGGTTCAAAGAATCTAGCGTGAAGCGAGTGGGCGAGAACTTCTACAAACATTATGAAATTGTTTTTGGTAAGCGGGGAGGTCACAAATCGCCATGTACACTGAGTACTTTGCTCGTGCATTTGCCCTTCAATTGTGAGGTAAAAAAGTAGATTGGGATACTTTTAAAGTTTTGGCCAAAGATTTGGCAAAGGGAGGGGCAAAAGAATCTGCTATTACAAAAGAAATTGGGACCTCTAAATCCACATCCAAGGTTCCTAAATTTCAGCAAGGATTTTACCCTAAGGAAGAGCTTGAATTTGCGAAACTCATTGCGGCGGTGTCATGGAGAGTTAATTAGCGGCACATCAAGGTTGAAGAAGCTGAAAATCCAGCGAGACGAAATGCATGCGTGACAATATAAATAAGATTTCGGGAAGAAAGGATGCACATGAAGAGGACCTATACAGATACAAAGAAGACATCAATAGTGTTCTCGGCGGGCTAATGAGAATAAAGAGACATCAAAGGCTGTGCGGCCAGGAGGTTGACCTTTGATGAGGGATAGAACCGAGGAAGGAAGAAAAATTTGAAGAGAATTCGGGAGCCATTGGAGAAAGCCATTGAGAGAAGGAGTTATGTGAAAAGAGGATTGCGAGAACTTGAGGAGGCTCACAAAGTTCGGTTTGAGTCTTTGCTGAGCGGCTTGATGATATGCATAAGTACATGATGCATTGCGGCGATTCTCCTTGACCCAAAACAAGCTTAGTGATCTCTCGGTGAAGAAAAATTCATATCGTGCATGGATGTGTGTTTTGCGATAATGGCTTTGCTAATAATGAACCTATCCTAGTTGCTCCATGCGAGCATTCATTTCATATCTTTTGTTTCTCATATTCTATTTTTATTTTGGACTATCTGCCCAAGAGCATGCAAATGGGACGATAACATTTCAAAGACCTTGGGTGTGTACTGCTTTGGAGGTAAGCGGTATTTCATGATTTATGTTCAATTTCTTTGCACCTAGGATTCTTTGCAATGTAGAATCCATTTACATGTAGAATCCATTTACATGTAGATTCTTTGCACTTAAGGTTTTTGCTCTGACATGTAGGAGTGTCTTGGTTATTTTATACTTATAGTTCCTTGGCTTGCATGTCATACATATATGTGTTTCTTACATACATGTTGTACATTCATAGTGTAGGGTCCTAAATGTAGAACTTAAATACATAAAATTAGGAGTTGTGTCTTTGAGTTTTGTGGCGAGAACATTTAGAGGTATTTTATGTAATGTCGATGTGTACATGTGCATACATTGGAGCACATTGATGTACATTACATGTACATTCCATCTAGATAAATAGGCTGTTTACATGTGTATGTACTCAAAGTACTTCAATGTAGATCGAGTTATAGTAATATGTCTGACTATTGATATATACGAAACGGTTAGAGGCCTGATTAGTTTGAGGCCCGATATCATTTGTTATGTGATTTATTTTCGAGCTTCAAAGTGCCAAAAAACTCTTGGCTAAAAATTACACCACCGATCAGTGCGCTTGTTTTCAAATTCAATTTGCATTGTGTCGGAGGAAGCAATTTCTTATTCTTGGTTCGGTTTTCCACAGTTTTGGAGGTTCCAAAGAAAATTGAGGTGCAAGATGTAGCCAGGAAAGCGGTGATTGAAGGAAAAAGCAAAATCACTATTCCTGCGGTGATCTGAGGTTGAGGAGCTGGCACCAGTGCATGGTGTCATTCAGTTATGGCGAGGAACTTCGAGAGATTGAGGGAAGCGGGCTAAGGCCACATCTTCAAAAAGTAAAAGCGCGGCGGCAGAAAATGTGACTCAAAGAAGAACTCCTCCGCCTAAAAGCCCGAGAAGAAGACAATTGAAGCGGTAGAAAGCGGTAAGAAAGCATTTTATTTCGATTGTCTGGCCGGTTGAGAAATCCATGACATCCTATGTTTCTGAGGTCCTAATGAAGAGGAATCTTAGAGCATCAAGATGTAGAAGCGGGGATACTTTTAAGTTTGTGTCAAATATTGCCGACATAGCAAAAGGATATTTGAATTTTCGACAATGAGAAATCAGGAGAGGTTGAAGGCGAGGATTACGGACCTAATAAGAATCGAGTGAGGAAACAAAAAAAAGTAGGGAAGGAAATGGATCGACTCAGAAACGATGATATCAATGAGCGGAAAGAATGATCTCTGAGGTAACTTGATCTACATTTCTTACATTTTTTTTTTACATCTAGTATCCAAGTTAAAAACTTTAAAATAATATGGATAGTAGTAGGCGAATGTAGATGATTTGTGTAAATCTTGGTCATTGAACCCGGTGCTAGATTTCGAATACTGAGGCCATACGATGCCTTCTTTGAACCGAATGATGAAGCTCAAGAAGGCAAGGATTTTCCAGGATCTTTGCACGAAATGGAGTGTTATTTATTTGAACAAGATGTCTTTGGACATGGATGTGGGGAAATTTTCCAACCGGCATGTGGATATGTATGCAGTCTTGGACTTTGAACTTGTTCATTTGTATGTGTAAGTCAAGTTAGTAATTTTATCCTTTTCAACTTGTTATAGGTACCTGCAGACTCTGTGTTCGGATGATAAGAAGGCCGGCGTCACGGTTCTTCCCCAGGACGACTTCATGGAATTTGCGGCATGGGCCAAGGCAAGCGAAAAAGATAAATCTATGGCGACCTCCGGCGTGGAAGAGATATTGTAAAGGTAGCTCTTACGAGGGGATAAATTGGCTGAAGTGCGGATGGATCATGATTCCAATGCTATGTAGAGGGTTCTTGAACATCACACTTTGGCCATCTTCAACATGGCACTTACTAAGAGTAAGAACACCATCAACATTCGGATCTTCAATTCAGGAGGACATTGGCGTTGACATGCTTGCACTTAAGAGGTATTTTGTATTTCACATCTCCTTTTATTAATATTGAGTAGATTGGATACCATGTTAGCGACTTCTTTCATTCATTTGCTACAAAATAGATCTGGTCTTTTCGGGCTCCATATCCTCACTATAGCGCGGTTGTGTCGAGTGTCCCACTTTTGAAGCATGGACAAAATCCTTCACCGGTTGTGAAGATTCATAAGTGTCCCTGGCCGAGAAAGATGGGGATTCATGTGGCCTCTATGTTGCGGCTTATATGCGAAGTTTGTAGACACAATCGTGTGTGGTAAAACTACCAATGTGAGTGTCTCACTTCTTTTGTCTTGCAAACAAATGGTTTTAATACTTATTATGTAAGTATTGTTGTCACATTTGCAGATTACCCGGCTGGTTCTTGCCAAAGTATGCATCGATCGTCGTGATGTTCTCACAGAGCACTACTTGGGAGTTAGACCACATTCACATGCTTTTAGAAACTATTAGACCACACGGTACTAATAAATGTGGTGAGAAAGCTTGACCTCTCCCTATTGTCAATGCTAAACACTATTTGATTATAAAATACACATTTTTTTCATTGAATTTGAATAAAATCTCTTTTTATTCAACTCCACCATACTTTATTGATAAATTGCATGTTCTTTCATATCAGGTGTGCGAAAAGGTTGATAGTGTTTGATATCAATAATGTTTTGTAAAACAAATACATAGGACTTTGGTATCGGATGATCGACTAGTTGGAAATTATGACATAATAGGCAAGAAAGTGTTGTTTTTAAGGCCCCACCTAGGCAATTCACGGAATTTGTATTTGAACACTTTGAAGTAGGAATATGGTCATCAATAGCTCCATGGAACCTATCAAGAGTAGTGGATAAAATCTTCACAATGGCCTTGGATAAGGGACTTAAGGTTCACCTTTGATGGAAACCCTTTGTTTGGAGCTGCCTTTTGGGATTGCGACAAGTGAAGACAAACCTTTGTATCTGAAGCCAATTGAGTTTATATACAAGAAGTATCGAGGGCAGGAATGGCTGACAACACACTAATAGTAGGCGACTCAGAGTACAAGATGCTCTTCAATCCCAAGCGAAAATTGCATATGCCCACCTTCATGGCGGGGAAAGTGATGTTGAAGACCACGGGTCTCTTGACGCCACGAAACCATGGCTAGAGGGTTTGTTGATAGCACCGGACTGCAGCGGTATGTGAAGCGAGAATCCTACGCCAATCCATCCGATGTACTAACAATATTTGTTTGGAGGCAAATGCTTTGAGAGGACTCTGAGGGGCCGAGAGATGGCATGTCGGGCTATGGACAAGTTGCAAAGAAAGTAACATATTGAAGCAATGAGAATAGTATATCTTGGCTTCACATGTTTGTGACGATTTTGAATGTAAATTAATGTTAATATAAAACATGAACAACAGGACTTGTATATATTGGCATCATATCGATATGACCGGGTTGTATATCTTGTGATATGTAATACAAAGTTTTTGTCTCCATACATGTTCCACTTTACGCTTTGTTTCATGAATCAAAAGAAAAAGCTATTGATATCCATTATATGAGAACAAGTTCCTGAGACTAGTTTAACTTCTTCATGCAACAATTGATGAACATTTTGTACTTTTCGATATACATTGTGCTTGGAAAAAAGAAGATATTGTGTGATCTTTGAAATTTAAGTATCAAAATGCACTTCATATTAAAAATAAGTAAATAAGAAAAACTTGCGACAATCGACTAGTTTTCTCAACATAACCGAGACTAGTTTAACTTCTTCATGCAACAATTGATAAACATTTTGTACTTTTCGATATACATTTTGCTTGGTCACGAGAAGATATTACGTGATCTTTGAAATGAAGTATCAAAATGCGTTTAACTTCTTCATGCAACAATTAAAATAAAATAAGTAAATAACAAAAAACTTACGACAAAAAATCGACTAGTTTTCTCAACATAACAGGAAGATGATGGCAAATATGAAAGTTCCTTTGTACAGAACTTAGTCATGTGCACTCAACAATCTCGGGTAGGCTTGATATAAGCATGTCATGCACCTCTCGTGTGATCATATATCTTTATGCGCGTGCCCCCTTCAACTTATGCTTGACCTCTTTGCATCGTGAACTTTGCTCCAATTCTGATTCAATTTGGTACCAATACTATTTTGTCATCCAACAACTTGTACTTGTGCTTTGTGCCTTGTAGCAGTTGATAGTAATGACCAGCTATAACCTGTCACCGGCAAGCATTCTATTTCCATAGTCGTCAATCACATCTTCACGAAGAATATGCATCTCCTTCACGCATAGGAGGGGCGAAGTATGGAACATTTTTCATGATTCCACAGGGGCAGCAAAAGATGCAAATATGTCTCCAATTTGGAGTACATCGGATAGTTCTTGCTCATCGGTACTGCATAAAACCAACTAGCTCTTCTTGTTAAATTCGGCACGGGCGAACTAGGCTCGATTTGTGCGGCTTCCACGCACCACAATGCTCGAGATTCTCACATTCTCCCCATCGAAATTCAAGCAACCATTGCAAAAACATGATAGGGATCTATACATGACAAGTGTTGGGTCAATTTGGATTAATAGCGGACACACAATGTATAGTTAGAGTACCGGGCAATGTCTCACAATCGAGCGAGGGTCCTGTTAATGTCTTACGCCATCACCTCCCATATGACTCTGTCCATTTTGCACTTCTTTTGTCCGGCCAAAGTGCAAGCGAGTTAGCACCCAAAAAATCGAACACCATTCTCTTTCCTTTGCTTTCGTCTGCTAGGAACCTTTTCTCCAAAGCGGCCTGCCCATCATGTTCTCCTTTTCCATGGCCTGAGCCAAAATAATTCCACTTTGCATCCTAATTTTTATACGTGTTATAATATTGGGCCACATTCAAATAAAAGGCTCGAGAACACTTAAAGCGGCGGCACACCCATCGGACCACATGACATGGTATTTGATGTGGCCAAAACCTTTTGCATCATCAAATATGGTGCTTCTTGAGTGCGACTGAACAAAGCATCATGCTTCATAACATGAAACATACAAATGAGCAGTTTTTTCATTTCGCCATTGACTTTCATCATGGTTATATGCACGGAATAGTTATCGGTCATTGTTCCAATCTTTCGGACTGAACCTCCCTGAATGGGTGCAAAGTGTAGTTTCTGCAAAGTCCATTCTTGACAAAAGCGAGAATCATCCCTCAAATTTTGCCTTTGATTTCTGAATTGTTTGCTCTGCCAACTTGCTGAAAAGTTGTGAATAGTGAACTTTGTAAGGTCTTTGAAACATCTTGTCAAGCAATGTACACGGAGTCCGCTTTCGGTAACAAGCTTCAACCTCCTTGAAGTGCCGGCTTTGGAAGGTTCGTTCACGTACTTGTAAACTTGCCATTCAATGTTCTCATTCTGCGACTCTTTCTCCTTAGGATGATTTGAATATTTTCGATTGCCACGATTACGGCACTCTCCTTGACCTGATCCAAACTATGCCACTCTTAGCCTTCCTTGTCACAGACCGTAGCTCTCCACATAGCACCAACATTTTGAAATGTTTTAGAAGGAGCTTAGCGGGGCGCCATTGTTCTCATCTGCTTTGCACAAACACCACAAGAACATGTACGGTTGGCATGAAATTTGCTCCTCGGGGCGCTAAAAGCTTTCTGTATAGATCGGCTTGTTCATGCTTCGCAGCGGCGGCATGTGTTCCTCTCTTTCAACCTTCTCACACCACGTAGGCTTAAGCAGCATTTCGAACTTTTCGATGCTAATCTTCACTTCGGGGATGTTCATCTTTGAACATCTCATACAATTCACTCTGCAAGGAAAAAAGCGGCATGTATAAGTAAGATATAAATTAGAACTACTTACGAATTCAAAGATGTTGCGAGACATTGCATTAGTTCTATGGCACTTTCGGATCATGATTTGATATACATTCAACTACTATACCACAACATACATTACATACCATGTACATGATATGTATAAATGTATAAATAATGTACTCCAAAGAGTTCGGATGTACATAAAAACTCAATATGTAACCAGGTCCGAGGGCGGTATCAACTGTATTACGGATGTATGTATTTCATACTTTTCTTATGGAAGGAAGTACATTTAAATACTTTTATGTATCACCCTATCTTTAAAACTATCTTGAGATCGGGGAAAGCTTAAAATGTACTATAATGTACTTGGGAACTACAAAAAGCAAGACTATAATAATACTGACTGACTTTCAACACATTTTACGCCTTATGCCACATTGGATGTGCTTGGGAAGTACATCCAAGTACTTTTCTGTTAAACATAGCTCATTCGGTACCTCAAGTGTAAAAAATATAATTATTGTAGTTGGATGTACTTCAATGTATATCGGATACATCCCTTACATGGAATGCAAATAGGATTACTAAACTTATCCGGGATGCGCGAGAAGCTAGCTTCTATCAAGCTTGCAAAAAAGCTTGAGGATTAAAAGACTTAAAAGCCCGACACGGGGCATGTCAAAAGCTGGATTGGAAGTGTCCTTTTCTTCGACATCCACAGTACTTTGGAGAAGTTTTTGTGTGGGTTAACCAAAACTCATTTACCAATTTGTTTGGTTGATTAGGAAGCATATGCGGGTTTGCCTTCTGCCGGTGCCCACATATTATTTTGATAATGACATCCGCTTTCTTCTAATTGCAGCTTTTGTGAGGGTTTCTTGCTTGCACAAAAGTGCGGAGGCTACTCCTTTTTGCACGAGTTTTCCATTCTCACCAACAATCATTGATAACGGGGAATGCTTAGGCGCTAATTTATCATTGCTATTTGCTTGTTTCACTTCTGCCGGAGACCTTCCGCGGATATTTTTAGCATAGTATCCTTCGGAATTGCTTGTCTTTGGATTTCCAATGGCGGGGTTCAAAAAAAGTGCAGCCTTTCATCGAGCAGTTTTTCTTGCTAAAGCTCTCCTTTGCGCGGGGCGTAAATCTTGAACACGATCATATATAAATTTACAAATTTCATCAATCTTACGCTTCATTTTCTTTGTCACATTCGATATTGCAATCTTCTTGCGCCATTTCTGTTCGCCGTTGTTCATCATGGTTCTTGCGTGGTTTAGGGTTATTTGGAGGAATTCGGCAGAAGGAGGAAATCTGGGCCTTGGCGAAGTTTTAGCGAGAAAGTGGGAAATTCTCCTAGCGTTCAGGCGTTTCTTGGAGTGGTTACGGTGGCCGAGGGGTGAAATCTGCTTCATGATTGCGTTTTAATTGACGTGGCAAGTAGTTCCGAAAAAAAAGATTCCATAATATAGCTATTATGTACATACTAAAAAAAGGTTATGTATTTGAAATGTGATACATCTCTTACTCTACATTTGGCCAAATGTAAGACACCCTAGCTTTCTTTTACCCATTTAATTCCCTTAATCATAGGTTATTATCCTTAATGATTTAATCAACATAGCTAATTAAATCCCTTTTAGGTCAACCCCCTAGGTTACCATACTTCATGGTGCCGTATCTATACTGGGTGACGTGTCCATGTATTCATACATATACCGTATAAATACTTGGAACGTCACATTCTCCCCTCCTTAGAAGTAATGCTGTCCTCAGCATTAGGGTTAGATACACTTGTAGGATATGACATTATGAAGGAAGGTAATCCCTTATTTCTGAAGGTAATATATATTAAAAACTTTAAAGTTGAAAACAGTTTAAGCACCAAGGTGCGTTTCACATGACTATCATAATAAAAAAGTTCAAAGACCTAAGTCCAATACCAACATGAGAGTAACAACAAAACATGATGTGTAGACAAAATAAAACTGAAGAAATCGGGCCATCAGCAACCCTTTAACATGGGCAGGTCACCTACTGCTCACTGGCCTGCACATGTCAGTCTATTAGTATATAGAATTAGATTGTGGTTGAAGGGGCCACCCCCTTAAAATAAATAAAAGAAAATTCTATCTACCTGGGAACCTATCATGCCTATGGTTTGCAATTCATTGCAGCATAGGGAATGGCCAAGTTCCCCTTATAAGCGAGATGAGCAGCGGCCTATTACTATATGCTCTCCAAACAACCCCAGGTGGTCGGTCAACATTGGCCCGGTACCCCGTCCTAGAGAACACAAGGTGATCTCATCGCCGGTAACTATTATTATTTATGATGCCTCTACCCCTCTAGGCGCTACTCTTGGCAATTAAGCTTCCAAGCTTCTGGTCATTGCTTGGGGTTGATAGCATCGTTGATGGTGCGGTCTTGAGATTCCCGCATGAAGTCCAGATAATGCTTGTCAAGGTCTATCTTCATCACCCAAGTAGCATCCTCAACTGGTAAGTGCTTCCACTTAACCAAGTATTGCAACATTTGAGTCCTTACGGGTTTTGTTTTATAAGCTCGATCAAGAAGAGCTTGAGGCACTATCTCGGCTGCTCCTCATCATTTGAGGGAGGGTTGGGGTGTCAAAAACCTCCCGAGTCGGGGGTGTGTTGTGAGGAAGACTCACGTGAAAGACCTTGTGGATCTTCAAGCGGGCGGCAAATCCAAGCGATCTTTGCTCTCCAACACGCTCAATAATTTTGAGCGGTCCAGCCCATCGGGTGCCAACTTCTTGCGGTTGCCTATCTTAAGCAGCTTGTTTTACCTTAATCTTAAGCCAAACTGATTCACCCCACTGGAAGCGCGTGGGGTTACGTGTTTATCGCTACACTCTTCTGCCGACTGCGTGCGGCTAATAAGTAACCACGAACTTCTTGATCGAGCTTGCATCTCCAAGAGGAGTTGTTGAGAAACTTCCACCTTAGAAATGGGGTTATGCCATGTATGCGGGTAAGACATTGATACCCATAGTTTATCATAAAGGAGACATTACGGAAGACTCTTCGCTTCATCTTTGTTGTAGGCAAACTCGACCAGATAAATATAGTCAGACCCATTGTGATTGCTTACTCTACACATAACCTTGACATATCCTCTATAATGCGATTAGTGCGTTTGTCGACCATCTGTTTGAGGATGATATGCCGTACTCATAGCAAGCTTAGTGCGGATGGTGGCAAAGAAATCTTTCGGAATGCACTTACAAATTTGGGATCCACATGGGATATAATAACTCGTGGCATTCCATGCAACTTTGAAGATCTCCTTGGCAAATAAGCGGAGGCGATGTCGAAGGCATGTATCCGTCAGTGCGACATGGCAAGAAATGAGCCATCTTGACAATTTGTCAACCACTACCATATTAAGGCATCATATCCACGGAGAGTTTCGTGGAAGGCCCACAATGAAATCCATGGTTATCACTTCCCATTTGGCGTTGGGCACATCCGGGGGTTGCAATGGCGCACGGAATCATAACTTTGCTCAGCTTTTGGTTTTCTTTGACACACGACCTTTGCTTAATGTACTTGGCAATGTCCTTTTTCATCGAAGGCCAGAAATAGCTGGAGCGAATCTTAAAGTAGGTCTTCATAAAACCTGCGTGTCCAGCTATAGGGCTGTTGTGTGTATCATGGAGAATGAGCTTACGAACTCCTGAAGTCTGAGGTACACACAACTTATCCTTGTAATATAACAAGTTGCCTTCTTTCTTGTCTGAAAGCGAAGCTTCCGCTCCTTATCTGTCTGCGAGCTTCCTTAGCCAAACTATCCCAAACATCCGGAACTCGAATCATGGCCAATATCATTCTATGTGCTTCCCAAACTCCTTTGGTGAGTGTAGAAATGGCATTACAATGGGTTCGGGTCACTAAGGGATGGCGTGACAACGCATCCGCAACCACATTGTGCTTGCCGGGCTTGTACATAATCTCAAAGTCATACTCCTCCAAGAATTCCATCCATCTCCTCTAACGGAGGTTGAGATTTGGCTGGGTGGATAAATAACGGAGACTTTGATGATCCGTGTCCAACTGGAATCTCCTGCCGAGAAGGTAGTGTCTCCATATCCGCAAGGCATGGACAACGGCTAACAATTCCTGATCATGGGTAGGATATCTCTGCTCTGTCTCGTTCATTTTCTTTGAATCATAGGCAATAACCCTCTCCTCCTGCATTAGGACTCCACGGTGGCAATCTTACTGGCATCCGTTGCCACTAGTTTATCCTTCTCAGGATCGGGCAATGTGAGAACTGGTGCTGACGTTAAGGCATCCTTAAGCTGCTGGAAACTCCCCTGAACTTTATCCTTCCAGTGCTCCATCCAATCCTTCAGCTTCTCATGCTTCGTAAGATTTGTAAAGGCTTGCAATCTTATGAAAAATCCTTTGCAAATTTCCGATAATATCCTGCTAATCCCAAGAAGCTTCGGACCTCGGAAACATTTCCTGGAATAGGCCATTCCCTTACGGCCTCTATCTTTGCCGGATCTGTAGCAATTCCCTCTGCCGAAATGACATGGCCCAAATAATCGACCTTCGGAGTGGCAAACTTGCACTTAGAGAACTTGGCATAGAGCTGATGACGCCTTAGCTTTTGTAGGGCTAATCTAAGATGCTTCTCATGCTCCTCTAGGGTCTTACTATAGATGAGAATGTCGTCAAAGAAAATAACAACAAAATCATCCAAGTATTGTCGGAAGACATCATTCATCAATCGCATGAAAGTTGCTGGGGCATTAGTTAATCAAAGGCATAGCGTAAACTCATAATGCCCATATCTAGTCTTGGCATTTATGGATGTCCTCCTCTTTAATCCTTATTTGATGGTATCGGGCGTAGATCAATCTTTGAGAAATACTTAGCCCCTTGCAAGCTGACCCATTAGATCATCTGCTCTAGGCAGCATAGCGATTCTTGATGGTATGCTTGTTGAGTTCTAGATAATCAATACACATCCTCAGCAGCAGTCCTTTTTGAACAAAAGAATAGGGGCCAAAAGGCGAAACACTAGGTCGAATGAAACCTAGGTTTAGTAACTCTGAAGTTGCTTCTTAAGCTCGCCATAGTCCGGAGGACTCATGCGGTCTTGGGGCCTTGCTGGTAGGCTTAGTACACGGCTCTAAAACTATCTCACATTCCCCCTGGGAGGAAGCTTACGGATTTCATGGGAAAAATATCATAGAATTCTCGGGAGAAGATGAGCAATCCCCTCGGCAAGGTATCGATTACTTACTTATGATTTTAGCATCGACTCAATGGAGGCAAGCCTAATGGCCTTGAAGGAACTTTTCCCTTGCATATAGCTTTATCTAAGCGCGATGGACATAGGCGCATGATAGGGTTGAATGGTTCACCTTTTTATAGTCACCTTGGACTCCATTAAATTGCGTTGAAGGTGACTTCCGTTTTTCTTGATCTATGTTGGCTTTTGCGGATGCCAAGAATTCCATACCAACAATGAGGTCGTATTTGCCAATATCCATCAACTTCGGCACCCAAAACAAGCTGGGTGCGCACGGCAACCGCATCTTGAGATTGATCGCGGCGGCCATGAGTATGTCGACCTTACCAGCTTGGCTAGAGTGGCGGGCCTCGGTCGGGACCTCAATGTTTCAAATTTGTAAGACACAGGCCATTTTAGGAGAAGCAAAATTATGTGTACTTCCGTATCCATAAGAATTACAAAAGGCTTCATTGACTACTTGACCTATGGTGGAAATGACCATGGTGACTTTCGGCATTGCCGGTTTCTATATTTGCAAGGATATGAGGGCATTGCAAGTGTATGTACTTTCGGGAGCCTCCTCCTCGACGAGTTGTGTTGATTCAAGATCGTCCCAATCGAGGTCGGCCATGGCCATTTAGGCGTCTGCGTGACATAAGGACAATTACGCATAAAGTGCCGGGCTGCATACACCATGGCATGCCTTATCTCCGGGCTGTTCTCGGGCCTCTTTAGGAATAGGCAGTAAGGGTTCGAACTTCCTTACCGACATTGTTACGTTTTATCGGCCGTCTTTGAAGGTGACTTTCTTTCTGGCGGCCATAAGAGTTCTTGAGAGGGCCTCGGACTTGGCGGCGGGGTTTGTAAGGTGTGGGCGAGGTGGGCTGCGGTAAGGCGAGGGGCGGATCTTGGTTCTTTTGGTGTGTCCTCCTCGAGGCTCAATGCTTTAGCCTCAGCCTCATAAGCTGATTTCGGGTCTATGGCCTTAACCATTCGTTTAATTGAGGGGGCCAACCCTTCAATGTAGCCCTCCACAAGCTCTCTTTTCATTCATACACGGTACATCTGACCTCAAGCGCATAAATTCGTCGATGTAGGCTGGTGACATACCCTTCTGCTCTCTAACCTGTAGAAGGTTTGAATTTTTGTTGGCATTTGTGCGACGGGGCACATAATGCGACTTAAAAGGCTTTGGCAAACTTCTTAAACTTGCACTGCTTCTATCCGGATGCTTGGCTCTTGCATAGCCCTTCCACCAAATACGGGCAGCTCCTGTAAGGTTGGTGGTGGCAACCTTTCCTGTATCCTTTTACGTCATGCCATAGGACTTCCCAAACTCCTTCATTTAGATCCAACGGAACTGCGCATTCAAACCGCCTCTAGACTTCCCATCAAACTGGGCCAGTTTCCTATTTTTCCATATACTAGTTATGGTTGTATCAACCGTCTTGCGGTACTCCTTATCTCGGCGCTTCGCATGGTCACCAGCTGATACCGACGACTCAGAAGACACAGAATTGGCTGATTTTGAGGAGGTGGCGCTATCCCTAGAGGAACTTCGATGACGTTTAGCATGGGGCCTCCTCTGTGTAGGTGGACTTGGCGGTGGCGGAGGTAACTCCGGTCCGTCTTCTTGTATATGCTGGGGTGGATTGGCATGCAACACATACGCTTGCAACTCGCCTAATTGCCTCTTCATTAGCATAAGTTCCTGTTCAGGTGTTAGTCTACTGGCATTTGAGGGCGTCTGCCAAGCGGCGTTGCGGGCACCGTCTATATCCAGCATACAAAAGGTGTAAGCCGACTTATGGTGACATAAGGTATCACAACAAGGCCATTTTGGATCAGTTAGAGAAAGAATACAAGAAAAAGTACAATGGCAAAGATCCTTATTACAGGTGAAAACAGTCATTCTATTATAGGTCAGTACATTGATAGTAACCCAAGTTGATACAAAGATTTGGTACAAGGACAGACATTATACATTGGAGATTTGAAGTTCAACTCACATACAGCAAAAGAACAAAACTGAAGAGACCGGGCCTAGGGGTTCGCAAAGGGGTACAAGATTGAGTAGCGAACACCTTCACGTACAGCCCTAACGAGCTTGTATCGTGCCCAGGCCTGGACTATTACAAATTGGTAATCTAGCGTTGGGCTAATAATAAGGAGATTGAAAAGCCTCCTTAATGCATAGAAGATTTACCCGGGGGTGGTCGTTGGCGTCCTCGGCTTCGTGCCTTGACATGTCCCCAATAGTCCCATGTCCACGGACGAAGAGTTTGTTTGGGGTCCTCGTGGGCTCGTTCCCTCCATGCCTTTGGGCACCGATCGTAGGGCTCCCCTGGTGGCCTTGGGTTCCATCTCGTAACCTTCCGTCCCATTAGGATTTGCTCCCCATACCTTTGGCCATAGTCTGGTCGGCGACCTGGATCATCCCTCCTTATCGGGGTGCGTAATCCTCTCCTCATATTCCTCGAAAGTGTTTCTTCTGTAAGAGGCGATAGAAATGAATATAGAACATTGAACAATTTCGATTTATGCCCTAAACTCTAACGAGATAGAAAAGCATCATGGAAGAGAACAATTTCAATTGTATTCATTGAGACAATAATCACAATTGATAAAGAGATGGTATATCATAACTATAGAATGGCTAGAAATTGCCAAACCAAAATTCTACATGTATATGCCATACAATATCATTGATACAATTATTTAAGAGCTAGGTCCTCCCTCTTCATTTGTAGACCGAGGAGGTGGTGGCCGGTAGGTGTCATAGCGAGTCACCCCCAGGTCTCTTTAGTTGGCGCGCAATGGATGCAACCTCTGGCGGATAGGCAGCGACCAATGGGGTGGCCGTCGGGGGCTTCATCTTATCAAGGTGCAATGTCTTGGCCCAAGGCCGTCAAGGCAAGGTCCCTCGATGCAGTACATAAGTAAAAGCGTGCGATGGGGTAGCTTCTTGTGCAAGCCAATGTAGAAAGAACACGAAGGGTCCACCATGAAACTTGACCTCGGCCCTAAATCTCGGGCTATAAAAGAACTTGCCCCTGTCCGAAAAGGCTAAAAGAAAAGCGAGTAGGTGGTTTCCCAAAACCTTCCCTTGCGGGGTCTCGGCGTGGCCACCTCCTTATCTAAGTCCATAGGGACTTCTTCCTCCCCTTAAGTTCCTGCTGCTCTTCCTTCAAATGGCGGGATTATGAGTATAGGTCCTCTCCCCTCCTCATCCAGAATGGAAGGAACCTCAACCATGTTAATGTTTGGAACATGAGGTCCCATAGGCTGTAAAAGGCATCCGGTGAGGGTTGGGGGAGGCGGTTCACGCATCTCCGGTTCGGCCCGTAGCAAAGTCTGGCCGGCTCTATGGTCTGGCGGAACTGGGTAGCTGCCACACCTCAGGGGAAGCTCAATAGGGCGAAGTCGATGAAATCATCCATACAATACTCGCTAGCTCATAAAGCACATGGTCCTTCTGGCACGCGGCAAATCCGGCCACCATGTGATAGGTCCAGATGATGTATCATCCAAGAAGATATTCTTGCCCTTGGTGATAAATAAGCGGAAGGGCATCTAGCCGACAAGCGTGCGATTTGCTCGGCGTGGTGGCATCTCCTGCGGCCAATTGCTTCCAGCGGGTGAAGTCACCCATGCCTATATGCTCATCTTCTCCCTCCCCGGAAGATTCGAGGGGTTTGCCTTTCTCTGGGGCAAAGTCTCATCCTCGGCGTATTGATCCATGAGGATGGCTGGGAGGCGAAGAGCAACCTCAAGATATTATAAGCTCGATCTTGCTAGCAGGCGGTTTGCCCCATCGAGCTTTCCTTTACCCGTCATACGCATGGGTGTAGCCCCTAACATATCCGGACTACCTCCCGTTCTAGATACAATTGGGAGGGCCCCAAGAGGGATACACAAAGGAGGCATCTCCTCCATGTAAAGTCTAAGAACTTTGGCATAATCACGGGTGCATTTGCATATTAGTGATGAGGTCTAGGCGGCATAGCAAAGGGCGCACTTGAGGTCGAAGAGGGCAACTTGGATCTAATGCTCTCAGATCTTGATACCATACAAGAAGGTCGGTGCATTTTGCCATGGCGCTAGAGGAGGAGGAAGCAAAAAGCAGGATATGACAAATGAAATGAAACTTTGAAGGTCCTTTTTAACCCTTTTATTATCGCGGCGTCAACATTTTTAATACAAAATAAAGGTTCTTAATACAAAACAAAAAGTTTTATTAAATCTCAAAAAAAAATTATTTACAATCACGGAAACTTCAGCAAAATATGCTAAAGGATGCCCCCAAATCCTCTGGTGAGGGCTAAATCCTTAGGCATGATGGTGACCCTCGCTGCGTGGATTGCGCCAGGGTGGCATCACCAAAAAGTGCCACTAGATAAGCCTCATGACCTCTTGGAGTGCCAAAATGGCAAAATGCGGAGGCGGAGGTGGGTCTTGAACTCTTGGGCAATCTCCCAGGAACCAACCTCACGAAAGGAGCTTCCATATCAGGAAGTTGGGTTGACTTGAAAACTTCTGGATCTCCCGTAAAGCGTGACGATCTTGAAGGCGATTACCCAGTGGGGTTTCCTCTGTGGAGGCGGTTTGGAGGCAGCCCCCTTGAAGAGGCAACCGGTCTTGGCCCCAATAGTTGGTCGGGGCGCATCCACCCATTGGTGCCTCATTTGGGCTGCGCGTTCTTCCCAAAAGCCCAGCCGGTCCTTAGTTTTTTCCTTGTATTATTCTTGGGGCTTAGAGACCCACGGACTTCCTCAGGTGCTTAGCGATTAGGTGTGCTCGGGTTGGGATTGGGGCCTGCCCACTCCCGGATGCCCCCCTTCCCCCACATTGGGTGGTCTTCAGAACCCAACCTCCACCTTCTCCCGTTCGATCCTCTCCACATCTTCGGGAACTCGGGCTCTCCTAAGGTCTTCTTCAACTTTGAGCGCAATGTTACGCTGCTTTGCCCGGCGAAGAGTTCATTCGTGGTACGGTTGGTGTGACTCATATCAATACGGATGGTTATTAAATAATCAATGGTGATGTCGGGGATGCACTTCTCTATGGAAATTGCAGTTTTCATACATGGGGTTATGGGGAATCTCAATAAGCCCTAAAGTCTATAATGACAACTCCATCCCGAAATCTGGGGTACTCCTTCCCAGAGCATGCGTATCGGCTAGCTCTATCTCACGGCGGTCATCCTCACTGGCCAAGCTACGTCTTGGTCGGCCTCATCCCTTATATCCCCCTCCTTGGTGTGTCCTCACATTAGGAGGGTAAGAACTTAATCGACATCATGACCAAGTCGGGTTGCTTTGCCATGATGTCTCACGGGCGGGGATTCGGTAGGATCAAGAATGGCTCAGAAGTGGTAAATGGGATAGGGATCCTATCATTGTTGTCAAACCTGTTTACTAGCTTCGATACAGAAGTATGTCCAATCAAAGCAGGGTCGGTAGCCATATTAGGCGATCAAAGCATAAATAGGCGATAGTAAGGTTAGTGGGGTCGGAGCACTCTTGGTGTTGGCCATGGCTTATGGCGCTAAGGTCTAGAAGGCGGTGGGGAAACTGCGGCTAGGAAAGCGGGAGTGGGCGCTAGGGTTGCTGACGAACTAGAATAATGGAACAAGATAGAATGCGGCGGCTATAGTGTCGGATCCGGCGGCCGGGCTGAAGGCAAAGCGAGAGGTAATATCTATGTGGCAGGCTAACTTTTAAGTTTAAAATTTTTTCTTATTAACTTTTTATTTCTTTATTAAAAAGATATTTATCTGGCGAAATCGGGACATGATTGGGGCGTGGCGCATTAACTCCCCGCAGATGGTGGGGGTCGTGAAAGGCAGCCAGGTTGACTTCGGGCCAGCGATCCCGACTCCTTGACAATGCGGTCGGTATGACTGCATTTTTGCTCTCCACCTCGGCTGCAAAGCGGTAAATTCAAGCGGCGGGGTGACTTCGGGCCTTCCTTTGACTATTTCTTACTTGGCTGACATTTATCCTGATGGTGCTTTTCCAGTTGAAAATAATATCAGGTTGTGGACTTGCGAATTTCAACATCACTAGCATAGAGCATCACTATATCCTAGGGTATGGGCGAACCACCTTGTAATGTAAGTCCAAAGTTAGGGTGCGGAAAGATGGCGAAGAATTCTCTTCATTGCATTATTGATGCATAGGTCTGGATTACTCAAGAATTGACTCACAAATGCATGAGCAATGCTCAGGGTCATATAGCGGCATACATGAGGCGCCTCTTTGCTTGCATAGGGTGTATTCTTCATGATCTCTTCTTCTTGAGAGTTTGAGGACACATATCTTTGGACTAATTTTATATTCATATCAATTGGAGTACTTATTGGCTACTCTGCTTATCCATCTCAAAATTTCTTCAAGAGGTCTTCAATATATTTTTGTTGGTAGGATGAATTATCTTCTTTTAGATTTCTTAGGACTTGGATTTCCTAAGCGATAAGCAATTTCACCCATAATCAGTCATTTGAAATTCTTTGGCAAGGTTGTTTACACTGCTTCGAGAAAATTCAAGTTTGTGGCGGCTCCACGAATCTATGACCCGTGGTATACATGCAGGGACTTTCCCCTCTCATAAGCGATCATCTCGCCATGGCGAATGTCCGTCGACGAGGGCCATCATTAGAGATGCTCGAGGTGAAGGTCCACCGGAGGTGTCATTGACCACGCCGCCGATGGGCTCCTCATCGTAGGAAGCATAGATACAAGGGTTAGCCTTGTAGCGCCGTCGCCATATAAATAACCACCACGAAGGGTGGAGCATTCATCGAATACCAGCGGCAGGAATATACATCTAATACTAAGAAAACACCCCCAAACCTCGGGTTCTACCGGCTCGGACTCGGTGAGGATCATTGTGACTGGAGCTCAGAGATCAGCGGTAGAGTTTTGGCATGGCGTTAAGGCTGGCATAGAACATCGGCTAGGGTTGTCCGCTCCATAGCCCCTCACATTACTGGAATGGAGTGCGATTCCATGTAAGCCGCTATAGCCTTGGGAAGGCAGGACTCAAGGTATCCACCCGGTTGAGCCCTACTCCGAGGGTCATGGCCCGGTCAGATGAGCCGCGTCGGGGCATCCCCTTCAGGAATCCACAGTGGTTCCATGGGTGGCCCAGAGAGTCGTCTTGCTCGGCGACCCTTTATCCAGGTACTTGGAGCTTACTCACCCTAAATCTACTCAAAGTGCAGATGCTCCATCACGGTTCACACCTCTACACCCGGGGTGTCGGACCCATACGGCCCTCGTGGCCAGAAGCTACTCCAGACCTAGCCCACTTGTAGGAGTCCGAGGCAGCACATGTTGTTGCAAGACCCCACCCCCGCCTTCTGCTGTGTCCCTTATCGGTGCTAAGCGGACCATAGCATCTGACGTGGTCTCTTGTACCTGAAGCAACTAATTAGGAATATTAGAATTCTATCTAGGAGCATCTTATCATATTTGAGCTCGAGAGGTCTCTACCCCCTTTAAAATTCAAAATTATGAGTGGCAAGGCAAACGTGAACGGACCTTCATTGCAATTTTTCTGGAGGGAGATTATGGTGTTTCCTGGTTTAGGAAAAAATTTGCCGCTGCTCCAATTTTTGTGTTTGTGAGTGATCAACGGTAATTCGATCAGAACTATTCTTCTTCCTCAAATCCTTGCCCAAATCCAAGCAATGGACACCTTTGCCTCCCTAAGTCACCCAGATTAAACAAAAATTTGAAAATAGCCGATTCTAGCAAGAAAGCCGAAAAAAACAAGAGGAAGGTTCAAACTTCGAGGAACCGGGGGCCAAAAAGAAGACTTATTTGTGAAGAACCCGCTGTTGTGGAAGCAAAGCATGTAAGATGTGTCAATGCAGATGAGATTTTTCCAGATTTACAAATGATAATGGACGAAAGCAAGTGGGGGCCCAAAGACATACGGGGGTTCAAAGAATCTAGCGTGGAAGCGGAGTGGGGCCGAGAACTTCTACAAACATTATGAAATTGTTTTGGTAAGCTGGAGGTCACAAATCGCCATGTACCTGAAAGTACTTTGCTCGTGCATTTGCCCTTCAATTGACAGTAAAAAGTAGATTGGGATACTTTTAAAGTTTTGGCCAAAGATTTGGCAAAAGGGAGGGGCAAAAGAATCGCTTATTACGTAAGAAATTGGGACCCCTAAATCCACATCCAAGGTTCCTAAATTTCAGCAAGGATTTTACCCTAAGGAAGAGCTTGAATTTGCGTAAACTCGCTGCAAAGAAGTTGTCATGGAGAGTTAATTAGCAGCACATCCAAGGTTGAAGAACTGAAAATCCAGCAGTATGTAATTACGCGGACAATATAAATAAGATTTCGTGGAAGAAAGGATGCACATGAAGAGGACCTAGCACGTATACAAGAAGACATCAATAGTGTTCTCGACGACGCCAAGGTAATAAGAGAGACATCAAGACCGTGGCAAAGCAGAGGTTGACCTTTTGATGAGGGATAGAACCTGTGAAGGAAGAAATGTCAAGAGAATTCAGGAGCCATTGGAGAAAGCCATTCGGGAGAAGGAGTTATGTGAAAAGAGGATTGCAGAACTTGAGGAGGCTCACAAAGTTCAATTTGAGTGCTGCAGACGGCTTGATGATATGCATAAGTACATGATGCATTCTCGCAGCGATTCTCCTTCATCCCAAAACAAGCTTAGTGATCTCTCCAGCTGAAGAAAAATTCATATCTGTGCATGGATGTGTGTTTTGCAAAAGAATGGCTTTGCTAATAATGAACCTATCCTAGTTGCTCCATGCGAGCATTCATTTCATATCTTTTGTTTCTCATATTCTATTTCTGCTGGACTATCCTGCCCAAGAGCATGCAAATGGGACGATAACATTTCAAAGACCTTGGGTGTACACATCGGAGGTAAGCAAAGATTTCATGATTTATGTTCAATTTGCTGCACCCAGGATTACTGCAATGTAGAATCCATTTACATGTAGAATCCATTTACATGTAGATTGCTGCACTTAAGGTTTTGCTACAGCATGTAGGAGTGTACTAGTTATTTTATACTTATAGTTCCTTGGCTTGCATGTCATACATATATGTGTTTCTTACATACATGTTGTACATTCACAGTGTAGGGTCCTAAATGTAGAACTTAAATACATAAAATTAGGAGTTGTGTACTGAGTTTTGTGGCAGAACATTTAGAGGTATTTTATGTAATGTCTGATGTGTACATGTGCATACATTGGAGCACATTGATGTACATTACATGTACATTCCATCTAGATAAATAGTTGTTTACATGTGTATGTACTCAAAGTACTTCAATGTAGATCGCTTATAGTAATATGTATGCCTATTGATATGTATGTAACGCTTAGAGACCGATTAGTTTGAGACCTAGGGATATCCGATCGTTATGTGATTTATTTTCAGAGCTTCAAAGTGCCAAAAAAACTACTGAGCAGAAATTACACCACAGATCAGGTGCGCTTGTTTTCAAATTCAATTTGCATTGTGTCAGAGGAAGCAATTTCTTATTCTTGGTTCGGTTTTCACAGTTTTGGAGGTTCCAAAGAAAATTGAGGTGCAAGATGTAGCCGAGGGAAAGAAAGCAGGATTGAAGGAAAAAGCAAAATCACTATTCCCGGGTGATACAAAGTTGAGGAGGTCGGCACTTCAGGTCTGCATGGTGACATTCCAGATTATGACGAGGAACTCGAGAGATTGAGGGAGCAGGCTAAGGCCACATCTTCAAAAGTAAAGGCAGCAGCAGAAAATGTGACTCCAAAGAAGAACTCCACGCCTAAAAAGCCACAGAAGAAGATAATTGAAGCAAAAGAGAAACATGTAAGAAAGCATTTTATTTCAAAAGTGTACAAGCAGCTGAGAAATCCATGACATCCTATGTTTATGTGTCCTAATGAAGAGGAATCTTCCGAGCATCAAGATGTAGAGCAGGATACTTTTAAGTTTGTGTCAAATATTGCTTCTGACATAGCAAAGGACGCTGAATTTCCTGACAATGAGAAATCAGGAGAGGTTGCAGACGAGGATTCTGGACCTAATAAGAATCTGAGTGAGGAAACCAAAAAAGTAGGGAAGGAAATGGATAACCGACCGAGAAAAACAAAGAAGACGCCAGAGCGTAAGAATGATCTCTCTGTGTAACTTGATCTACATTTTTACATTTTTTTTTTACATCTAGTATCCAAGTTAAAAACTTTAAAATAATATGGATAGTAGTAGACTAATGTAGATGATTTGTGTAAATGTACCGGTCATTGAACCCGCATCGCAGCTCAATACATGCCATAACGATGCCTTGCCGAACCGAATGATGAAGCTCAAGAAGGCAAGGATTTTCCCGTGATCTTTGCCCCGAAATGGAGTGTTATTTATTTGAACAAGATGTGCCGGACATGGATGTGGGGAAATTTTCCAACCCGCATGTGGATATGTATGCCGTGTAATCGGACTTTGAACTTGTTCATTTGTATGTGTAAGTCAAGTTAGTAATTTTATCCTTTTCAACTTGTTATAGGTACCGCAGCTCTTAAGGTTCCGTGATGATAAGAAGGTCGACGCCTGGTTCTTCCCAACCGACAGCTTCATGGAATTTGCAAAGATGGGCCAAGGCAAGTTTAAAAAGATAAATCTATGGCAGCCTCCGAGCGTGGAAGAGATATTGTAAAGGTAGCTCTTACTGGGGATAAATTGGTGAAGTGCGATGGATCATGATTCCAATGCTATGTAGAGTTACCGAACATCACACTTTGGCCATCTTCAACATGGCACTTACTAAGAGTAAGAACACCATCAACATTCGGATCTTCAATTCCGCCGAGGACATTGACGCTGACATGCTTGCACTTAAGAGGTATTTTGTATTTCACATCTCCTTTTATTAATATTGAGTAGATTGATACCATGTTAGTTTTTTTTTTTCATTCATTTGCTACAAAATAGATCCTGGTCTTTTGCGGTGCTCCATATCCTCACTATGGCACGGTTGTGTCGAAAGTGTCCCACTTTTTGAAGCATGGACAAAATCCTTCACCGCCAGAAGATTCATAAGTGTCCACAAGCAGTAAAGATGGGGATTCATGTGGCCTCTATGTTGCAAGCTTATATGCGTAAGTTTGTAGACACAATCGTGTGGTAAAACTACCAATGTGAGTGTCTCACTTCTTTTGTCTTGCAAACAAATGGTTTTTAATACTTATTATGTAAGTATTGTTGTCACATTTGCAGATTAATTAAACCGGTTCTTGCCAAAGTATGCATCCGATCGTCGTGGATGTTCTCACCCCGAGCACTACTTCGTGAGTTAGACCACATTCACATCGCACCAAACTATTAGACCACCTGGTACTAATAAATGTGGGTGAGAAAAAAACCTCTCCCTATTGTCAATGCTAAACACTATTTGATTATAAAATACACATTTTTTCATTGAATTTGAATAAAATCTCTTTTATTCAACTCCACCATACTTTATTGATAAATTGCATGTTCTTTCATATCAAAATCAAAAGGTTGATAGTGTTTGATATCAATAATGTTTTGGCAAAACAAATACATAGGACTTTGTATCGATGATCACTAGTTGGAAATTATGACATAATAGGCAAGAAAGTGTTGTTTTTAAGGCCCCACCTAGATTTAATTCACGGAATTTGTATTTGAACACTTTGAAGTAGGAATATGGTCATCAATAGCTCCATGGAACCTATCAAGAGTAGTGGATAAAATCTTCACAATGACGCAGATAAGGGACTTAAGGTTCACCTTTGATGGAAGCCACTGTTTGGAGCTGCCTTTCCGGATTGCAGCAAGTGAAGACAAACCTTGTATCTGAAGCCAATTGAGTTTATATACAAGAAGTATCCGCATGTGAATGACAAAGAACACACTAATAGTAGACGACTCGAGTACAAGATGCTCTTCAATCCCAACGAAAATTGCATATGCCCACCTTCATGGCAGGAAAGTGATGTTGAAGACATGTGTCTCTTTGACACTTGAAACCATGGCTAGAGGGTTTGTTGATAGCACCGCACCCGCAATAAAAGATGTGAAGCGTAATCCTTTACGCAATCCATCCGATGTACTAACAACATCTGTTTGGAGGCAAATGCTTTTTGAGGGCTGTGGGATGAGAGATGGCATGTCCAGGCTATGGACAAGCTGCAAGAAAGTAACATATTGAAACAAAGAGAATAGTATGTACCGGCTTCACATCGGCCGTGACCAGATTTTGAATGTAAATTAATGTTAATATAAAACATGAACAATGTGACTTGTATATATTGGCATCATATCCGATATGACCAGGTTGTATATCTTGTGATATGTAATACAAGAGTTTTTGTCTCCATACATGTTCCACTTTCCGCTTTGTTTCATGAATCAAAAGAAAAGCTATTGATATCCATTATAATGTAACAAGTTCACGTGACTAGTTTAACTTCTTCATGCAACAATTGATGAACATTTTGTACTTTCTCGATATACATTGTGCTTGGAAAAAGAAGATATTGTGTGATACTGAAATTTAAGTATCAAAATGCACTTCATATTAAAAAATAAGTAAAGAAAAAAAAAATGTATTTTAGTTTTGCATGCAAGAATGATAACTAGTTTTCTCAACATAACATAAAGAACTAGTTTAACTTCTTCATGCAACAATTGATAAACATTTTGTACTTTCTCGATATACATTTTGCTTGGTCACGTAAGATATTCTCGGATAATCAAAATTGAAGTATCAAAATGCACTTCAGATTAAAAAATAAGTAAATAACAAAAAAAACTTACAAAGAATCGACTAGTTTTCTCAACATAACGTAAGATGATGGCAAATATGAAAGTTCCTTTGTACGTAACTTAGTCATGTGCACTCAACAATCTCGTAGGCTTGATATAAGCATGTCATGCACCTCTCGCGGTGATCATATATGCCGACGTGCCCCCTTCAACTTATGCTTGACGGGCCGTGATCGTGAACTTTGCTCCATTATGATTCACCGGTACCAATACTATTTTGTCATCCAAAGAACTTGTACTTGTGCTTTGTGCCTTGTAGCAGCTTGATAGTAATGACCAGCTATAACCCCGCTCACCAGCAAGCATTCTATTTCCATAGTCGCCAATCACATCTTCCCAAGAATATGCATCTCCTTCACGATAGGAGGACTAAGTATGGAACATTTTCATGATTCCCCGGGGCAGCAAAAGATGCAAATATGTCTCCAATTTGAGTACATCGGATAGTTCTTGCTCATCACCGCATAAAAACCAACTAGCTCTTCTTGTTCGCCGACCGGGCCGAACTAGGCTCCGCTTTGTGCCCTTCCACGCACCACAATGCTCGAGATTATCACATTCTCCCCATCTGAAATTCAAGCAACCATTGCAAAAACATGACAGGGATCTATACATGACAAGTGTTGGGTCACCGGATTAATAGTGCACACACAATGTATAGCTAGAGTACTGTGCAATGTCTCACAATCTGAACGAGGGTCCCCTCAAGTAATGTCTTCGCCATCACCTCCCATATGACTCTGGCCCATTTTGCACTTCTTTTGTCTCAAAGAAAGTGCAAGCAGTAGTTGGCACCCAAAATCGGAACACCATTCTCTTTCCTTTGCTCGCCTCGCTAGGAACCTTTTCTCCAAAGCACCGCCCATCATGTTCTCCTTTTCCATGGCCTCGAGCCAAAATAATTCCACGATCCTAATTTTATAATTGTTATAATATTGGGCCACATTCAAATAAAAGGCTCGAGAACACTTTAAACCGAAAGCAAAGACACCCATCGCACCACATGACATGGTATTTGATGTGGCCAAAACCTTTTGCATCATCCAAATATGGTGCTTCTTGAGTGCAAACGAACAAAAGAAAGCATCATGCTTCATAACATCGGAAACATACAAATGAACAGTTTTTTTTCAGCTCCGCCATTGACTTTCATCATGGTTATATGCACCGGAATAGTTATCGGTCATTGTTCCAATGCTCTGATCGAACCTCCCCGAATGGTCGCAAAGTGTAGTTCTCTCGCGAAAGTCCACATCGATAAAATGTAATCATCCTCAAATTTTGCATCGATTTCCTGAATTGTTTGCTCGCCAACTTGGCTGAAAAGTTGTGAATAGTGAACTTTGTAAGGTGCTGAAACATCTTGTCAAGCAATGTACCGGAGTCCCGCCAAGAACAAGCTTCAACCTCCTTGAAGTGCCGGCTTTGGAAGGTTCGCTCACGTGACTTGTAAACTTGCCATTCAATGTTCTCATTCTCGCGACTCTTTCTCCTTAGGACAGATTTGAATATTTTTGCCACAGCCTGGCACTCTCCCTTGACACAGATCAAACTATGCCACTCTTCGCCTTCCTTGTCACGTAATCGTAGCTCTCTCCACATAGCACCAACATTTTGAAATGTTTTAGAAGGAGCTTGGAAGACGCCATTGTTCTCATCTGCTGCACAAACACCACAAGAACATGTACAGTTGGCATGAAATTTGCTCCTCAGGACGCTAAAAGCTTTCCTCAGATAGATCAGTTTTTGTTCATGCTTCACGCAAAGAAAGATGTGTTCCTCTCTTTCAACCTTCTCACACGAGGCTTAAGCAGCCTCGAACTTTCCGATGCTAATCTTCACTTCGTGATGTTCATCTTTGAACATCTCATACAATTCACTCTGCAAGGAAAAAATGGCATGTATAAGTAAGATATAAATTAGAACTACTTACGAATTCAAAGATGTTGCAGACATTGCATTAGTTCTATGGCACTCAGATCATGATTTGATATACATTCAACTACTATACCACAACATCGTACATACCCTGTACATGATATGTATAAATGTATAAATAATGTACTCCAAAGAGTTCCAGATGTACATAAAAAAACTCAATATGTAACCAGGTCACAGACAGTATCACTGTATTACAGATGTATGTATTTCATACTTTTCTTATGGAAGGAAGTACATTTAAATACTTTTATGTATCACCCTATCTTTAAAAACTATCTTGAGATCAGGAAAGCTTAAAATGTACTATAATGTACTTGGGAACTACAAAAAGCAAGACTATAATAACACAGCCTGACTTTCAACACATTTTCTGCCTTATGCCACATTGATGTAATCGAAGTACATCCAAGTACTTTTCCCGCTAAACATAGCTCATTCAAGACTCCAAGTGTAAAAATATAATTATTGTAGTTGGATGTACTTCAATGTATATCGATACATCCCTTACATGGAATGCAAATAGGATTACTAAACTTATCCAGATGCACGTAAGCTAGCTTCTATCAAGCTTGCAAGAAAGAGGATTAAAAGACTTAAAACCCGACCGGGGCATGTCCAAAAACCGGATTGGAAGTGTCCTTTTTCTTCCCCGACATCCCCTGCATTTTGGAGAAGTTTTTGTGTGGGTTAACCAAAACTCATTTACCAACTGTTTGGTTGATTCCGGAAGCATGTCTGCCCTGGGTTGCCTTCCTGCCAGGCCCACATATTAGCACCTGATAATGACATCCGCTTTCTTCTAATTGCAGCTTTTGTGAGGTTTCTTGCTTGCACTTGAAGAATTCTGGAGGCTACTCCTTTTTGCCTGAGTTTTCCATTCTCACCAACAATCATTGATAACAGGGAATGCTTAGCTGCTAATTTATCATTGCTATTTGCTTGTTTCACTTCCTGCAGACCTTCACGGATATTTTTAGCATAGTATCCTTCAGAATTGCTTGCGCTGGATTTCCAATGGCAGGTTCAAAAAAGAAGTGCAGCCTTTCATCCCGAACAGTTTTCACTGCTAAAGCTCTCCTTTGCACAGGACGTAAATCTTGAACCTGATCATATATAAATTTACAAATTTCATCAATCTTACGCTTCATTTTCTTTGTCACATTCCCGATATTGCAATCTTCTTGCGCCATTTCTGTTCCTTCGTTGTTCATCATGGTTCTTGCGTGGTTTAGGGTTAGCTGGAGGAATTCTGGCAAGAAGGAGGGAAACTCGAGTAGGCTTTTTAAGTTTTAGTTTTAAAGTGGGAAATTCTCCCTAAATTTCGTGCTTTCTTGGAGTGGTTCTGGTGAGAATTGAAATCGCTTCATGATTAGCGTTTTAATTGACGTGGCAAGTAGTTCCGAAAAAAAAGATTCCATAATATAGCTATTATGTACATACTAAAAAAAGGTTATGTATTTGAAATGTGATACATCTCTTACTCTACATTTGGCCAAATGTAAGACACCCTAGCTTTCTTTTACCCATTTAATTCCCTTAATCATAGGTTATTATCCTTAATGATTTAATCAACATAGCTAATTAAATCCCTTTTAGGTCAACCCCCTAGGTTACCATACTTCATGGTGGCAAGATCTATCTTTGGGTGACGTGTCCATGTATTCATACATATACCGTATAAATACTTGGAACGTCACATTCTCCCCTCCTTAGAAGTAATGCTGTCCTCAGCATTAGGGTTAGATACACTTGTAGGATATGACATTATGAAGGAAGGTAATCCCTTATTTCTGAAGGTAATATATATTAAAAACTTTAAAGTTGAAAATGCTTTTAAGCACCAAGGTGCATTTCACATGATTATCATAATAAAAAGTTCAAGGACCTAAGTCCAATACCAACATGAGAGTAACAAAAAAACATGATGTGTAGACAAAATAAAACCGAAGAAGTTCGGGCCATCAAAGAACCCTTTAACATGGGCGAGGTCACATCGCCACCGCCTCCGCATACATGTCAAGATATTAGTATATAGAATTAGATTGTGGTTGAAGGGGCCACCCCCTTAAAATAAATAAAAGAAAATTCTATCTACCTGGGAACCTATCATGCCTATGGTTTGCAATTCATTGCAGCATAGGGAATGGCCAAGTTCCCCTTATAGCCGAGATGAACGCGGCCTATTACTATATGCTCTCCAAACAACCCGTGGTCAGGTCAACATTGACAGTACCCCACGTCCTAGAGAACACAAGGTGATCTCATCATCGGTAACTATTATTATTTATGATGCCTCTACCCCTCTAGGGCGCTACTCTTGGCAATTAAGCTTCCAAGCTTACTGGCCAAGGGGTTGATAGCATCGTTGATGGATGGCCTTGAGATTCCCGCATGAAGTCCAGATAATGCTTGTCAAGGTCTATCTTCATCACCCAAGTAGCATCCTCAACTGGTAAGTGCTTCCACTTAACCAAGTATTGCAACATTTGAGTCCTTCTGGTTTGTTTATAAGCTCGATCAAGAAGAGCTTGTGCACTATCTCCAGCTGCTCCTCTGTCATATTTCGAGGAGGGTTGGGGTGTCCAAAACCTCCTCGGGGTCGTGGGTGTGTTGTTTTAAGACTCACGTGAAAGACCTTGTGGATCTTCGCCGGGCGGCAAATCCAAGCGATATGCCGCTTCCAACACGCTCAATAATTTTGAACGGTCCAGCCCATCCGGTGCCAACTTCTTGCAGTTGCCTATCTTAAGCTTGGCTTGTTTTACCTTAATCTTAAGCCAAACCGATTCACCCACCTGAAAACGCGTGGGGTTCTCAGGTTTATCGGCTACACTCTTTTCCGCCGACCGCAACACCTAATAAGTAACCACGAACTTCTTCGATCAGAGCTTGCATCTCCAAGAGGAGTTGTTGAGAAACTTCCACCTTAGAAATGGGGTTATGCCATGTGTCTGGAGTAAGACATTGATACCCATAGTTTATCATAAAGGGAGACATTCTGGAAGACTCCTGCTTCATGCTGTTGTAGGCAAACTCGACTGTGATAAATATAGTCACCCCATTGTGATTGCTTACTCAATACACATAACTTCGCAAAGATATCCTCTATAATGATTGGTACGCTCGCTTGACCATCTGTTTGAGGATGATATGCCGTACTCATAGCAAGCTTGGTCTGGATGGTGGCAAAGAAATCTTTCCAGAATGCACTTACAAATTTGGGATCCCTGTCGGATATAATAACTCGTGGCATTCCATGCAACCTGAAGATCTCCTTGGCAAATAGCAGAGCAGTATCGAAGGCTGTATCCGTGGTACGACATGGCAAGAAATGAGCCATCTTCGACAATTTGTCAACCACTACCATATTAAGGCATCATATCCACGGAGAGTTCGTGGAAGGCCCACAATGAAATCCATGGTTATCACTTCCCATTTGGCGTTGGGCACATCCAGGGGTTGCAATTCGCCTGGAATCCTTAACTGCTCAGCTTTGGTTTGCTGGACACACCGATTAATCGCTTAATGTACTTGGCAATGTCCTTTTTCATCGAAGGCCGAAAAATAGTGGAGCTTAATCTTAAAGTAGGTCTTCATAAAACCTGCGTGTCCAGCTCATAGGGGGCTGTTGTGTGTATCATGGAGAATGAGCTTACTTAACTCCCCGAAGTCTCGAGGTACACACAACTTATCCTTGTAATATAACAAGTTGCCTTCTTTCTTGTACTAAACGAAAGCTTCACGCTCCTTATCTCAGGTATGAAGCTTCCTTAGCCAAACTATCCCAAACATCCCGAACTCGGAATCAGGGCCAATGTCATTCTATGTGCTTCCCAAACTCACCGTGAGTGTAGAAATGGCATTACAATGGGTTCGGGTCACTAAGGGATGGCGTGATTAACGCATCCAAGAACCACATTGTGCTTGCCGGGCTTGTACATAATCTCAAAGTCATACTCCTCCAAGAATTCCATCCATCTCCTCTGACGGAGGTTGAGATTTGGCTGGGTGGATAAATAACGGAGACTTTGATGATCCGTGTCCAACTGGAATCTTCTACCAAGAAGGTAGTGTCTCCATATCCGCAAGGCATGGACAACGGCTAACAATTCCCGATCATGGGTAGGATATCTCGCCTTCCGTCTCGCTTCATTTTCTTTTGAATCATAGGCATAACCCCCTCCTCCCGCATTAGGGACTCCACCGGTGGCAATCTTACCGGCATCGGTTGCCACTAGTTTATCCTTCTCGTGATCGGGCAATGTGAGAACCGGTGCCGACGTTAAGGCATCTTTAAGCTGCCGGAAACTTTCGAACCTTTATCCTTCCAAAGGCTCCATCCAATCCTTTACCTTCTCATGCTTCGTAAGATTTGTAAGAGGCGCTGCAATCTTCGCAAAATCCTTTACAAATTTCCGATAATATCCTGCTAATCCCAAGAAGCTTCGAACTTCGGAAACATTTCCTGGAATAGGCCATTCCCTTACGGCCTCTATCTTTGCGGATCTCAGTAGCAATTCCTCTCAATAAAATGACATGGCCCAAATAATCGACCTTCGGAGTGGCAAACTTGCACTTAGAGAACTTGGCATAGAGCTGATGACGCCTTAGCTTTTGTAGGGCTAATCGAAGATGCTTCTCATGCTCCTCTAGTGTCTTACTATAGATGAGAATGTCGTCAAAGAAAATAACAACAAAATCATCCAAGTATTGTCGGAAGACATCATTCATCAATCGCATGAAAGTTGCTCGGGCATTAGTTAATCCAAAAGGCATAAATCAGAACTCATAATGCCCATATCTAGTGCTTAAAAGCAGATTTATGGATGTCCTCCCCTTTAATCCTTATTTGATGGTATCCCGAGCGTAGATCAATCTTTGAGAAATACTTAGCCCCTTGCAACGGTCCATTAGATCATCTGCTCTAGGCAAAGCATAGCGATTCTTGATGGTATGCTTGTTGAGTTGCCGATAATCAATACACATCCTCAAGGAGCCGTCCTTTTTCTTAACAAAAGAATAGAGCGCCAAAAGGGCTAAACACTAGGTCGAATGAAACCTAGGTTTAGTAACTCCCCGAAGTTGCTTCTTAAGCTCGCCAACCTCGGAGGACTCATGCTGCACGGGCCTTCGCCGGGTAGGCTTAGTACCGGCTCTAAAGCTATCTCACATTCCACCCTCTAAAAGGAGGAAGCTTCTCGGATTTCATCGAAAAAATATCATCGAATTTCTGGAGAAGATGAGCAATCCCCCTCGGCAAGGTATCGATTACTTGCTTCGCTTAGCATCCGACTCAATGGAGGCAAGCCTAATGACGCAGAGGAGCTTTTCCTTTGCATATAGCTTTATCTAACCACCGATGGACATAGACCGCATGATAGGGTTGAATGGTTCACCTTTTATAGTCACGCTGACTCCATTAGCCGCGTTGAAGGTAACTTCCGCTTCTCGCAGCCTATGTTGGCTTTTGCAGATGCCAAGAATTCCATACCAACAATGAGGTCGATTTGCCAATATCCATCAACTCGCACCCAAAGCAATCGGTGCACGGGCAACCTGCATCTTGAGATTGATGCGACGGCCATGAGTATGTCCGACCTTACCATCGGGCTAGAGTGATGTGCCTCGGTCGGGACCTCAATGTTTCAAGTCAGAAGACCTGGGCCATTTTAGGAGAAGCAAAATTATGTGTACTTCCCGTATCCATAAGAATTACAAAAAGGCTTACCGCCTACTACTTGACCTATGGTGGAAATGACCGCAGTCGACTTTTCAAAGATTGCCGGTTTCTATAGCCGCAAGGATATGAGACGACCGTATGTACTGGGAGCCTCCTCCTCGACAAAGTTGTGTTGATTCAAGATCGCCCCAATCGAGGTCGGCCATGGCCACCGGGCACCACGCGGGACATAAGGACAATTCTCGCGATAAAGTGCCCGGCTGCATACACCTGAAGCATGCCTTATCTCTACGAGCTGTTCTCGGCCTCTTTAGGAATAGACTAAGAGGTTCGAACTTCCTTACCGACATTGTTCTCGTTTATCGGCCGCGGCCGAAGGTGACTTTCTTTTTCCGGGCGGCCATAAGAGTTCTCACGAGAGGGCCCCGGACTTGGCGAAGCGGGTTTGTAAGGTGTGGACGGCCGTACGGGCAGGTAAGGGAGCGGGACGCTGATATCGGTTCTTTGGTGTGTCCTCCTCGAGGCTCAATGCTTTAGCCTCAGCCTCCGCGAATCGATTTTCGGGTCTATGGCCTTAACCATTCGCTTAATTGAGGGGCCAACCCTTCAATGTAGCCCTCCACCGCTCTCTTTTCATTCATACCTGGTACATACAGCCTCAAGCGCATAAATTCGTCAGTGTAGGCCTGAACTGACATACCCTTCTGCTCTAACCTGTAGAAGGTTTGAATTTGTTGGCATTTGTGCGCACGGGGCACATAATGCGACTTAAAGGCTTTGGCAAACTTCTTAAACTTGCACCTGCTTCTATCCAGATGCTTGGCTCTTGCATAGCCCTTCCACCAAATACGGGCAGCTCCTGTAAGGTTGGTGGTGGCAACCTTTCCTGTATCCTTTTCTGTCATGCCATAGGACTTCCCAAACTCCTTCATTTCGTCCAACCAGAACTCTGCATTCAAACCGCCTCTAGACTTCCCATCAAACTGGGCCAGTTTCCTATTTTTCCATATACTAGTTATGGTTGTATCAACCGTCTTGCGGTACTCCTTATCTCGGCGCTTCGCATGGTCACCAGCTGATACCGACGACTCAGAAGACACAGAATTGGCTGATTTTGAGGAGGTGGCGCTATCCCTAGAGGAACTTCGATGACGTTTAGCATGGGGCCTCCTCTGTGTAGGTGGACTTGGCGGTGGCGGAGGTAACTCCGGTCCGTCTTCTTGTATATGCTGGGGTGGATTGGCATGCAACACATACGCTTGCAACTCGCCTAATTGCCTCTTCATTAGCATAAGTTCCTGTTCAAGTGTTAGTCTACTGGCATTTGAGGGCGCTCGCTAGCCGGCGCTAGGGTAACCGCCTATATCCAAAGATACAAAGGTGTGTTTTAATTTATGGTGACATAAGGTATCACAACAAGGCCATTTTGGATCAGTTAGAGAAAGAATACAAGAAAAGTACAATGGCAAAGATCCTTATTAGGTGAAAAAAACAATCATTCTATTATAGTTCAAGACATTGATAGTAACACAAGTTGATACAAAGATTTAGTACAAGGACGGACATTATACATTGAGATTTGAAGTTCAACTCACATACAAGAAAAAGAACAAAATGAAGAGACCGGGCCTAGGGGTTCGCAAAGGGGTACAAGATTGAGTAGCTTAACACTTTTCACGCATACACCCTAACGAAGCTTGTATCGCGCCGTGCCCGACTATTACAAATTGGTAATTTAGCGTTGGGCTAATAATAAGGGGAGATTGAAAAGCCTCCTTAATGCATAGAAGATTTGCCACATGTGGTCGCTACGCCCTCGAAAGCTTTCGCGGCCTTGACATGTCCCAATAGTCCCATGTATTTTAATTTAAGAGTTTGCTTCAGTCCTCGTAGGCTCGCTCGAGAATGTTAACTATCTCCATGCCTTTGGCTGGATCGTAGGGCTCCCCTGGTGGCGCGGGTTCCATCTCGTAACTTTCGTCCCATTCTGGGTACTCCCCATACCTTTGGCCATAGTCCGGGTCAGCCCCTGGATCATCCCTCCTTATCAGGTCTGTAATCCTCTCCTCATATTCCTCGAAAGTGTTTCTTCCAGAAGACGATAGAAATGAATATAGAACATTGAACAATTTCATTTATGCCCTAAACTCTAACAGATAGAAAAACGCATCATGGAAGAGAACAATTTCAATTGTATTCATTGAGACAATAATCACAATTGACAATAATCACAATTGATAAAGAGATGGTATATCATAACTATAGAATGGCTAGAAATTGCCAAACCAAAATTCTACATGTATATGCCATACAATATCGGATACAATTATTTAAGAGCTAGGTCCTCCTCTTCATTTGTAGACCGAGGAGGTGGTGGCGGCGGTCCGTGTCATAGCGGAGTCACCCCGGGTCTCACTGCGGGCAGCCGCAATGGATGCAACCTCCGGGCGGATAGGCAACAGACCAATGGGGGGCCGCCGAAGGAGCTTCATACTCATCCAAGGTGCAATGTCTTGGCCCCAAGGCCGTCAAGGCAAGGTCCCCTCAGACGAGTACATAAGTAAACGCATCGATGGGGAAGCTTCTTGTGCCCGCCAATGTGGAAAAAGGGCACGAGGGTCCACCATGATGCTTCAGCCTCCGCCCTAAATCTCGGGCTATAAAAAGAACTTGCCCCGTCGAAAAGCCGATAAGGAAAAAACGAGTAAGGTGGTTTCCCAAAACCTTCCCTTCTTGGGGTCTCTCCGACGCGGGCTACCTCCTTATCTAAGTCCATAGGGACTTCTTCCTCCTTAAGTTCCCCGCCGCTCTTCCTTCAAATGAGCAGATTATGGTATAGGTCCTCTCCCTCCTCATCCGAATCGGAAGGAACCTCAACCATGTTAATGTTTGGAACATGAGGTCCCATAGGCTGTAAAGGCATCCCGGTGAGGGTTGGGAGGCCGGTTCGCATCTCCAGTTCCCCGGCCGTAGCAAAGTCTCAGCCCGGCTCTATGGTCCCTGGCGGAACTGGAGTAGTCGCTGCACCTCCCTGGGAAGCTCAATAGGAGCGTAAGTCGATGAAATCATCCATACAATACTCCGCTAGCTCATAAAGCACATGGTCCTTACGCCGGGCGCTTAAATCCGCCACCATGTGATAGGTCCGTGATGATATCATCCAAGAGAAGATATTCTTGCCCTTGGTGATAAATAACCGGAAGGGCATCTAGCCCCCCGACAAGCGCAGTTTGCTCCCGGGCGCAGGGTGGCATCTCCTCGCCAATTGTTTCCAACGGGCGAAGTCACCCATGCCTATATGCTCATCTCTCCCTCCTCGGAAGATTCGGGGAGTTTGCCTTTCTCAGGAGCAAAGTCTCATCCTCAACGTATTGATCCATGAGGATGGCTAGGGGCTAAGGCAACCTCAAGATATTATCGCCTCGATCTTCGCATAACGGGCGTGTGTTTGCCCCATCCGAAGCTTTCCTTTCAAAGACATCATACGCATGGGTGTCGCCCCTAACATATCCCGGGACTACCTCCCGTTCTAGATACAATTGGGAGGAGCCCCAAGAGGGATACACAAAGGAAGCATCTCCTCCATGTAAAAGTCTAAGAACCTGGCATAACTGGGTGCCGCTGCATATTAGTGATGAGGTCTAGGGCTGGCATAGCAAGGGCCATAGCAGTCGAAGGGCACTTGCGGATCCCAATGCTCTCCGCCTTGATACCATGCAAGAAGGTCGGTGGCTGCCATGGCGCTTAGAAGGGAGGAGGAAGCAAGAAAAACAGATATGACAAATGAAATGAAACTTTGAAGGTCCTTTTTAACCCTTTTTATTATCTTCGACAAAGCATTTTCGGATTTAATACAAAATAAAAGGTTCTTAATACAAAACAAAAGTTTTTTATTAAATCTCAAAAAAATTATTTACAATCGAAACTTCAAAGAAAAATATGCTAGGATGCCCCCAAATCCCACGGGCGAGGGCTAAATCCTTAGGCATGATAGTGACCCTCTTTGCGTGGATTGCGCAAAAGATTGGCATCACCAAAAGTGCCACTAGATAAGCCTCTTTGACCTCTTGGAGTGCCAAAATGGCAAAGTCCGGAAGCGAGGTCGGTCTTGAACTCTTGGGCAATCTCCCGAACCAACCTCTGAAAGGGGAGCTTCCATATCAGAAGTTGGGTTGACTTCTGAAACTTACGGATCTCCCGTAAGGCGACAGTGCCGGGGCGGTACCGGTGGGGTTTCCTCTGTGGAGCAGGGTTTGGAGGCAGCCCCCTTGAGGCAAGCACGGTCTTGGCCCCAATAGTTGGTCGGGACGCATCCACCCGCTGGTGCCTCCGGCTGGAGCTCGCGTTCTTCCCAAAAGCCCCGACAGTCCTTAGTTTTTCCTTGTATTGACTGCCGGGCTTCCGGGCCACGGACTTCCTCCGGTGCTTAACGGTCGTGTGCTCCGTTGGGATTGGGCCCTGCCCACTCCCAGATGCCCCTTCCCCCTGTGGGTTCGGCCGGTCTTGCCGAGCCTTCTCCACCTTCTCCCGTTCGATCCTCTCCTGCTCTTCCCGGAACTCCCGGGCTCTCCTAAGGTCTTCTTCAACCTGAGCATAATGTTCTGCTACACTGCGGCGAAGAAGTTCGGCGTGGTACCGGTTGGGTCGCTGACTCATATCAATCTGGATGGTTATTAAATAATCAATGGTGATATCGGGGATCTGCCCCTATATGAAGCTGCGGATTTTCATCCCATCGGTATGGGGGAATCTCAATCGCCCTACCGTCTATGACGGCAACTCCATCCCCTAAGTACCGGTACTCCCTTCCCCGAGCCGTCGTATCAGCTCGCTCTATCTCCCGGCGGTCATCCTCCCTGGCCAAGTTTCTGATGCGGTCGGCCTCATCCCTTATATCCCCCTCCTTGGTGTGTCCCTCACATTCGGGAGGGTAGAACTTAATCAGCATCATGACCAAGTCGGGTTGCTCGGCCATGGTGTACGGGAGCTGGCGAAGGTTCAGCCGGATCAAGAATGGCTCCGAGAAGTGGTAAATGGGATAGGGGATCCTATCATTGTTGTCAAACCTGTTTACTAGCTCGTCTAGAAGTATGTCAATCAAAGGTGGTCGGTGAGCCATATTCCGAGTTTATCAAAGCATAAATCTGGGCGATAGTAAGGTTAGTGGGGTCCGGAGCACTCTTGGTGTTGGCCATGGCTTATGGCGCTAAGGTCTAGAAGAGCAGGCGGTAGGGCGCTTGCGGCTAGGAAAGCGGGAGTGAAGGCGCTAGGGTTGGCGACGAACTAGGGTAATGGAACAAGGTCGAGTCTGGCGGCTATGGCGGGCGTCGGATCCGGCAGGCGGAGGCGCTGAAGGCAAGGCAGAGGTAATATCTGTAACGGCCGGCTAACTTTTTAAGTTTTAAAATTTTTCTTATTAACTTTTTATTTCTTTATTAAAAAGATATTTATACGGCGAAAATACGCGGGACATACGGTCGGGCGCCGACTGCATTCTACGCGCTCCCACCGTGGCTGGGGGTCGACGAAAGGCAAGCGGCGCCGTGTTGACTTTTCGGGCCCGCCGTTGACTCAAGGACGGGTGATGCGGTCGAGGCCCGACTGCATTTTTGCTCTCCACCTCGACAAAAGGCGATAAAATTCAAGCGGCGCCCGAGTTGACTTTCGGGCCTTCCTTTGACTATTTCTTCGCCAAATACAACCATCCTAGGGTATTTGGGGATCCAATGGCCCAAAATTTATAATCCAAATGGAACCACTCAAACCAAACATCAAAGAGGACAAAACAACACACTAACTTAGTATGCCCTAAACCACTTTAGTCGGTTACCGTTCATCTTGGCGTAAATTTCGTCTTCGGCTCTCGCCCTCATGGCAACCAACGGCGAGGGCCCTCCCGTCGACCGGGCCATCTACGAGAGAGATGCTCGGGTGAAGATCCACCGAGGAGGTGTCATTCGCCCACGCCCATGTGCTCCTACGTCGCGGAAGCATGAATACAAGGGTTAGCACGCAGCATAAATCATATATAAATAACCACCACGAAGGGTGGAGCATTCATCCAAATACCAACGGCAAGAATATACATCTAATACTAAGAAAACACCCCAAACCTCAGGTTCTACCCCGGCTCAGACTCCAGTGAGGATCGACTGATGGCTGGGCCTCAAGAGTTCAGCAGGAGTTTTGGCATGGCGTTGGCTGGCATAGAACATCGGCTAGGGTTGTCCACTCCATCCGCCCCTCCTGTGCACACTTTGCAGATGGGTCGATTCACGCTATGGCTTCGCTATAGCCTTCCGGAGACGCAGACTCAAGGTATCACCCGGTTGAGCCTACTCCAGGGGTCATGACGCCCCGGTCCGATGAGGCAGGTCAGGGAAGCGTCCCCTTCCAGGATCACAGTGGTTCCATGGGTGAGCTAGAGAATACGTGCCGCATCGCCGACCCCGCATCCGTGCAGACTTACTCACCCTAAATCTACTCAAAGTGCAAGATGCTCCATACGGATCACACCTCTACACCCGTGGGAGTGTCGGACCCATACCGGCCCCTCGTGGCCGGCCATCGAGGCCTAGCCCACTGTAGGAGTCTCAGGAGCCTTTTATGTTCGTGCAAGACCCCACCCCCACTTCACCACTGTGTCCCTTATCTGGTGCTAAGCCAGACCATAGCATCTACGACCCGGTGGTCTCTTGTACACAGGCCACAACTAGTGGGAATATTACATGGCTCTATCTAGGAGCATACTATCATATTTGAGCTCAGAGGTCTCTACCCCCCCTTTAAACCCCTGTTTAGTGGAAGCTACCGAAATACTTCATAGATACATCAACCAATTCCTTAACAGAGCACCATTCATAATTGAAATGTAATCCTACTTACCAGAGAAGGGTTAATTTCAACAAAGGCAATCAGAAAAGAGAGTACTATAGTACTATCCTACAATTCACAAGCTAAACTACTACTAACCCGTGTTTAATTTGGAACCATTATATCGGGGTGCTTCCATAGTGCTGCAAGTAGGGTGGCAACAGCGCCTAATGGTGGTTCGTTGATTTTGGTGAGGTCGTAATGGTCCTTGGCCGCATTTGGTTCGATATTGGCTGTTATGGGGGTGGTGATCCACCTAATTGGATCCAAATAGCAATCACCATGCTGGCCAATCGAGTTTGGCCAGGTGGCGCCTTCCTAAACCATAATTGGCTTAATTATTATTAATTCCCTTAATCATAGGTTATTATCCTTAATGATTTAATCAACATAGCTAATTAAATCCCTTTTAGGTCAACCCCCTAGGTTACTATACTTCATGGTGCCGTATCTATACTGGGTGACGTGTCCATGTATTCGTACATATACCGTATAAATATTTGGAACGTCACAAAGTTGTTGCTTATTAATATGGCATCGTCCACATACAGAGCTAGGAGCAAAATATGACAGTTTCTCTTCTTGATATAGATGTTACTGTCTGCTCCCCCGTGCTCATAGCTATGTGACCTGAGAAAGGTGTCAATCCGTTGATACCATGCTCGTGGAGACTGCTTGAGGCCATATAAAGACTTATGTAACTTGCATACCAAAGTCTCTTGTCCAGGTTGAACATAACCTTCGGGTTGTTTCATGAAGATATCTTCTTCCAAGTTACCATTGAGAAATGCAGTCTTAACATCCAATTGATGGATGTGCATATCTTGAGCAGTAGCAAGTGTGAGAAGAGTTCTGATGGAGGTCATTTTGACAACAGGAGAGAAGGTATCAAGGTAATCAATCCCTTCAATTTGAGAATATCCTTTTGCTACTAATCTGGCTTTATAACGATCAATGGATCCATCAGGTTTATATTTGCGTTTAAAGAGCCACTTCCAACCAATTGCCTTACGCCCTGGTGGGAGTGGTTGCAAGGTCCATGTTTGATTCTTCATGAGAGAGTCATATTCAGAAGTCATAGCATCATGCCATTCTTTGGAATTTGGATCTGATAAAGCATCTTTAAGAGTCAATGGATCACCAACTATGGGCATAGCAAAATGCTTCTTTAGTGTTTGCATGGAAGACTCTAAAGCCTTTAAAGATGGAGTACGTTTTCGACCATATCGACTTGTACTTGGGGATGCCACTAGAGGAAGTGGGCTATCTATAAATTGTTGCACATGATCAGGGGCTTCGTCACTCGAGGTGATTGTTTGGGCATCTTGAACATCTTCATCTTGCATAATTTCGGGAGCAAGATCTTCAATGTTTGTAGTTGCTGGGGCTTCCTCTGGAACTATAACAGGAGCTTTTTGTTGTGCTTGAATAAATGGAGGATTGAGTTGCATGTTATCATCCTCAGTGAGAGGAGATATGGGAGGATAGAGGACTTGCCAAGGGCCTTGGCACCAGGATGTAGGAGATACATCTTTCAGATTCCAGAAGGTATCTTCAACAAATGTAACATCTCGGGAGATAAAAACCTTCTTGGTAAGGGGGTTTTACATACGATATGCCTTGGCAGACATACTGTAGCCAACAAAGATACACTTGATACTATGGTCCTCCCATTTTCTTCGTTTTTGTTTAGGTACATGCACATATCCAATACAACCAAACACTTTTAGATGGGATAATGTTGGTTGCTTACCAAGCCAAGCTTTATATGGAGTTTGATCTCGCAATGCTTGTGTGGGCAATCGGTTTTGAATATAGGTAGCTGTTGCTAGAGCTTCGGCCCAAAAGTAATGAGGAAGTTGACTCAAATGCAACATACTTCGTGCACTTTCAGCAAGAGTGCGATTCTTTCTCTCGGCTACACCATTTTGTTGAGGAGAGTATGGGGCCGTCAAATTTCTGTCAATTCCATGTTGTGCACAGAAACTTGTGAATGCTTTGGAGATATATTCACCACCATTGTCAGATCTGAGACATTTGATGGTTCTTCCAAGTTGGTTCTCAGCTAGAGCTTTGTATTCTTTAAAAGCTTCTAAAGCTGCAGATTCTTTTTAAGAAAATACACAGTGGTGTATCTAGAATAATCATCAATAAATGTGATGAAATATTTACAGCCATTATCATAAAGTATTTCGGACTCACCAATGTCAGTGTGTACCAAGTCAAGTGGATGCTCGGCTCTTGAATGACTGACCTTGGGAAAGGGTAACCGATGATGTTTGCCAATTAAACATGCTTCACATACTGGCAAACTGGTATTTGGCTGCATATTGAAATCTCGAACCATCTTCTTGGAGTGGAGTTGCTTCAAGGCATGCAGTCCAGCATGTCTCAATCGTAAGTGCCATTGATAAACATCATTGGGAGTAGTGGTCACTGCATTGACAGAGTGTTGAGGCACATTAGAAAGCGGGAATCTATAAAGACTTCCTTCGCGTACGCCTTCAGCAAGTTTGCGTCCATGAGAATCTTGAAGTTGGCACTCATGTATGCCAAATTGGACTTTTAAGCCAACATCATAAATCTTGCTAACTGAGAGCAAGTTCTTGGTCAAGCGGGGTACATGTAATACATCATGTACTGTTTTGATCGATCCATCGGGCAGTTGCACCGAAACTTTGCCTTGTCCTTCGATACCGAGGGGACTATCATCTCCTAAGAGAACAGTCTGCCCAGGTGACATCTTCTGATATGTGATGAAAGAATCACGTTGTGGAGTCATATGAGCAGTACATGCTGAATCTAAAAACCAACCACTAGAATGGTTAGTCACAGAAGAACATGAAACTTGTGAGACACATAACCTTTCTTGATGATCATTGATGATCACGTTTGCCTTGTTACGCTCTTTTGCAAGTCGAGTGTAACAATCTTTGGCATAATGGTTTGGTTTTCCACAATAACTGCATGTTAGTTTGCGATTCATGGGCTTCTTGTTGAAGCCTTTGCTTGCATCATCCTTGTTGAAGGATTGATGATTGAAGGACGAACTAGATCGTGAATTGGGTCGAAGCTTGGGCTTGCTTCCAGAGTTTGACCGCTTATTGCTTGAGTATAAAGCAACAACCCCATCACTAGAAGTGTTTAATGACTTTCTTCTAGTTTCTTCTTGAAGAAGCATGGCTATGGTGGATTGCAGTGACATGATATTGGTTGCGGCTGATCTGGCGTCTCCCATTGCTTGAGCGCCTATAGATTGTATAAAAGTATCATAGGAAGGAGGCAAACTTCCTAGAAGAGTCATCACTGCATCAGAATCTTGAATTGGAGAGCCAACTGCGGCGAGTTGCTCCAAAAGTGTCTTGAATTCATTGATGAATTCGGCCATGCTTTGATTTTCCACCATTTGGAGAGATTTATAAAATCGTTTTCTTAGAAAAAGTTTGGTGCATGCATCTTGAGGTTCATACATACCAACTAGATGTTCCCAAGCTTCTTTGGACGTTTTGGCGTTGCTGACATGAGTCACCACATTGTCCTTCAGATTGAGTATGATAGCAGCGAGTGCTCTACCATCTCGGGCCTCCCATTTGGCCTTCTCTTCTTGGGCAGTTGGTCGCGCTTCAGAACCATCAACCATCCTCCATAAAGCTTTTTCTAGAAGTAGCATCTTCATTTTAAGTTTCCAGTGATGGAAACCGACGCCGTCAAATCTCTCTATGAGACGATGTGTCTCGGTTAAAGTAGCAGCCATAATTATGATTTGATTATAAAAAATCAATCAGGGGGGGTAAAAAAAAATTCAGAGAATTTCTGTCAGCCTCAAAAATGCGCTTCTTCTTCTTCGGTAAACGCCATTTCTTCGTGCTGCTAATCTCTGATTTACTTTGAATATTGCCTTCCGTATTCTTGATTCTCTACGTCGTGTGATTCGCTTATTGATGCGAGAAATAGCACGCTGGATTCTTGATTTCTTGGCCATTGCTTGGATCGTGAGAAACCAAGCTCTGATACCATGAAATTAAATATGATGCATATGGCAGAAAAACAAGAACCTTATATATTCACACATAATTGAATAGATTATGGAATCATATATTCATGTATGAATATGAGAATATATATCTGACTTGAGACAGTTGCAGACTGGAATGGCTCCCCCGTAGTTGTGGAATGCTTGAGTTGAATGTGTTGGGAATATGGAAAATAGGACAGTTTATGTAAGCAGGTGAAAGGGCATATGAAAGGTCATGAGGACATGTCTTTTGGGAAAAGGACATGGCTCTTGGAAAAGGTATGACTATTGGAGTCATGGATCAATGAGGTGGACAAGTCTATGTGGCTTAGGGAATGACGTGGCGAAGGTATGCGATTTGAAGGCAGCGGATATCCACCGGAATTCATTCCGTTAACACTTCCAAGGTATTGTTCTTATCATTCTTAAGTTCTTGAGTGAATAGAAGCTGTATACAAGGCACAACTTCGCCATGGGACCATTACCTTCTCTATTGCATCATCCAACTTTCATGGAAAGAGTACACTTCAACAGTCAAAATGCAATCTCCCATTCTCATTTCCATATGAGGTCACATATTATGTGAACCTCACATAAGTGAGCAGAACTTTACAAAAGGATTTGATGACTTTAGAAAGCTTGATTTAAAAGAACATTTTGGCTTTCAAAGGCTTCTGTTAAATCCAAAATTTACTACACTGTAATTGCACTAAGAACCATGACTTCGTGTAAACCATGGCTTTGACCACACTGCATCAACAAATAATTTGAACAAGTCCAGTTCGCATAACAGAACGATGAGAGCATCAGTTCAGTTTAAAATGTGGTTGTTTCAGTTCTTTCCATGTGCAATATAGTATTCAAACAGCAGGAGACAAAATAATCCAGATGCGGCGGTGGAAGCCACACACAGCCTGTTGGGTATTATTTTATGCATTGAAATTTCATTCTCGCTGGCAATGATCTAGCTACAAAAGGTAAGAATCTTAGCTTCACTTAATCGCCTCATCCTAGCTCTTTAGACTGTAAAAATGGATTCAATTAATGAAGCATCTCTGGCTACTCCAGGATGGCTCAACAACGGGGACAATGCCTCGCAGATCGCTGTTGCAATGCTTATTAGGTACGTTTCAGGTCTGATGATCCGTAAAGAAAAAATGGGCAGTAAACTCTGCATTTGTGGCCCTCTATGCATTTGCAGCAGTGCTCATATGTTGGATTACATGGGCTTATAACATGGCATTTGGTGAGCCCTTGTTATCTTTCTGAGGAAAACCATCTCTAGCTTTAGGCCAAAAGTTTTTGCTGCAAAGAGCCAATCTACCTTCTAGGCGCCGTTTCAACAAAGATGGAAGCTCAAAACAGCAGGAATTCAGCCTCTGTTTTCTACGGCAAGTCTGGTTTATTACCAATTTGCATTTGCAGCACTTATAGTGGTAATGTTAGCTGGATCAGCATTAGGAAGGATGAATTTTGGAGTGTGGATGTTGTTTGTGCCTCTATGGTTAATATTTTCTTACACAATTGGAGCGTATTCTTTGTGGGGAGAAGGTTTCTTGTATAGATGGGGCGTTATAGATTATGTTGGAGACTATGTCATGCATGTATCCTCAGGTGAGGTGCTGCTAGAGTTGTGCTAGCATATAGGGTAAGTTCTTCCTTCTATGAAATTATCCAGATACATAGACTTAAACATGGATCCAAATCTAGATACATAGAATCGAACATGAATCCATAGTTTGCATGTATAGATATATGACGCTCCTTCACAGAATGATCAACAATGTGTACGATGCCATTTGGTTTAGTACTTCATACTTTTCATACTGCATTTGCAGGTTGGAACTAGATTAAGCTCAGATTGAGAGAGTTTTCCACCTAATAATGTTCTTCTAATTCTTACAAGAGTAGGATTACTATGGTTGGGATGGTCAGGATTCAATGGAGGTGTTATATATGCTTCTAATCTCATATCTTCCATGGCAGTACTCAACACTCATATTTATGTTGCAATAAGCATGGATACTTGGACATTCTCGGATGAGATACATTTTGAAAAACGATCTGTGATTGGTGCAGTGCAGGGCACAAGATTCCAGTAAATTCAAGTCTATGGTTATGGTGGAAGAATAAGGTTAGTACATATTTTTGCTCTCGCTTTGAAATATATTCCTGTATTTTGCTATGATTCTCTAGATGCCTTAGTTGAAAATATAAATAGTGCCAGTCATGACATTGTTCTATACTTTATTGGTCTTGCTCACTGCATCAAGTACCAAGGAAGATTTCTATCGGCTTCCAGAGCTGTCTCATAGCCAACATATAGAGCAAGATTACTTAAATCTTAACTTTGTGAGACATGTAATTATATATTCATTGTCAGAGGTGTGACCTGTTTACATGGAGAAAGCCAGCTGCCATACACGTGATGAGACAGAGCAACAGATGTATGGAATGTGCTTCAATATATCTAAGAGTTTAGTACTGCAGACTCTCTTAAATGTATGGAAGGTACACTTCGTTTATTTTTCTAGGGCTGCTTTTATCTATGTTTCTAGCTATTGTTGACTGTATGGAAGTTGCACTTTCTTTATTGTCTAGCTTCCATATCGTTGAACATAGTATTTTGCTATTTCGGTCTTGGTGAGCTTTTTGATTGCTTTATAATATTTGGCTCATTTTATGCCATGTTAATGGAAGTGCAATAGACATAATAACCAAGGATCATAAGTCCTTAACTTTTGTAAAGCTCACCATCATTAGCTCAGTTATAAATCACCGTCATCATTATTATTATTATTATTATTTTTGTGGCAAGATATTTAAATTTTATCAAAAGACAGAAATACATTTAGCCTTGGACCTTATTATAGGGGCTCCACAATAGGCCTGATAGGCAGTACGAGGAACAATGATCGCCAGATAAGAAAGGTGTTGCAATTACAAAAAGGTCCCTGATGGACTCCATATCCCCAGACTCGGATCTTAGAACAACTACATCTTTCCATGTGAAAAGGATAAGATACCACTCGAAGTATATCATTTGGCAAATAATACCTGGATATGAATAAAGTATGATATATTCCCTAAATAGTACTTCTTGTGGTACAGTCGCATGTTTATCTCCTTAGTTTGAAATTGGATGGGCGCCCAATTTCAACAAACCTCTGCCACGAAATACTTGAATAGATAACATTTAAGACTCAAGGATCATGTTTCACTTCACCAGACTGAGCTTTCAAATGTTCCTCAATCTGTGTGCACCTTGTTGTGCACCCTCTTTCATAATCTCCATCCTCTCTATGAATTCTTGGGAGCCTAATGAGGCACTTGCTTCCTCTTCTACCTCACGTGGAGGCTCCTTCTCAACCTCTGATTCTCTACCTTTTTGAGGTTCCACGTTTCGTGCTCTTAAATTTCCTTCTTGATTGGCAAATTCTTGATCATTATCAAATAGATCATTAAATTTTGAACTGCACTCAGACATATCCTGAGTACATATCAAAGTCGTGCTTGCCAAAGCATTGACATTTTGTTTCTTGCTTATGAACATTTGAAGATCCTTGGATTCAATACTTGGGGCTTTTTTTAATTGCTCTATCAACAAGCTCTTAATTTGCCAGAGAACGGATTGCACCTCATCTATTGATTATGCAAAAAAGGGACAAGGAGGTGGAAGGGGACATGAGTTGCGCCACCTTGAAGCCACCCGCCTTCCTTTTTTCCTTTGCAATCTTTTCTAATATGCGATCATCCGATTTCTTCTCGTCCAACATAATCTCAAGCTGGTCAAATATTTGAACCAGCTTGAATTGCATTTTCTCATCCATCTCAAACGGCAATGTAGCCTTTGCACATGGTGGCCCAACTAAATGTGCCAGCAGAAGGGAAATCCAACACAGTGCAATCTTTCATCACAAGTTTTCGTATTAAGTATGTGCACATCCTCGTTTCCAATTGGTTCAGCAAAAGAGCACCATCGCTGCCACCTTTTAAACCCTTTTCGCAATAGGCTACATGAAGTAAACATGTTAAAATCCAAGATAAATCGCCCAATTTAAAAGGTAGGTGCCTGCTGCGCATTCCACGTCTAGCAAGTTCTTTTCAATATCCGCTACTTTTCGTAAGTATTGGGAAAGTTTTGAAAGTTGCTTGGCCTTTGGCCATGTATATTACCAACATAAGACTTTGAAGCTCCCGGACTTGAGATGTGGAAGCAGTCTTTGTGTTGCACTGACCCAAACACGACTATCACCATCTATCATTTTCATGTAGTGCTTCTCTCATTTCTTTTGACGTTTCATGTATGTTGTTTTTGGTAATCCCCTTTGGCCAGTTTAATCTCTTTAGTCCCCTTGATCTTGAATTCTTTCTATTAACATAGGTGGGCTCAAACTGACCCCCCCATAAAAGGTACGTGCACTTTATCTTATGGACATGTTGCATTTTTGCTCATCTTCCCCATAAGTTTAATTTGAATTTTTGTCTTGCCTGTAGGGCAAACCCCAGGCCAGGTGATTGAGGAGTGTGGAATATGCTCGAAATATTCAAGATGGAAGGATCAGATTGTGTGGAGAATAGAATATTATGTGAATATGCATGTTGGAGGGTGAGAGATAAGGCCAAAATAAAATAAAATGATGATGTTCCTGGATTAGTTGCCAACTTGGGCTGTCTCGAATATGCTTGAGGCTGAGAGATTACTAAGGGATTGCATGTGTCGATGGAATCCAGTTTTCATTGCCGAGGGCGCTGTGGAAGGCATGGCTCCCAAGGCCAGAGTGGCTGCTTATAAGGTTTGCTGGATATCTGGCTGCTTTGACTCAGATATCCTGGTAGCATTTGATCAGGCAGAAGTGTGTCAGGCAGAAGAGGCGTTCGATCAGGTGTAGCATTTTTGTTGCTACTTCTGGAGGTAATCAAGGGCCGAGTGAGCTATATGTCACCAATGTAGCTTTATGGATTACAACTGTTGGCGCCAGTACCATGGATTATGCATGTCTCGCCATTGTTCTTCTTGGTAACTGTGACGCTCCCCGAACCTATACGATGCTTCCATCGTATAAATATGAGAAATCCCACTCTCATGGCAACACAGGGACCATGGAAGGGCCTTCCGTCTAACTCGAACCACGTGTGATGGTCAGGTGTCCGGGAGAACCCACACCTTTCTATGGGAATTCTATACAACAGAAGCTTACATACGTGTTAGCACTAGCATCAACATACAAAATAACATGCCACCTCGAAGGGTGGCCCATCCATCATTAATACGAACAATTGAACTAATTATAATAACTTGTACTTTTATCGTCCACGGTGACCAATTTGCCTATGGGACCCAAACAAAGAGAGAGCAGCAAGCATATGACTGTCAGGATTAAAAAACCCCGCCCCGAAGGGTTTTTGCGGGAAAAACCTTAGCAATAATAAGTATGTTGGTATACTGTACAATCATATAGATAATTCAATACTGCACCAGAGGACAGTTAAGTTCGTGTATCCATAACCTCACTAAGGTATGATCTCAACAAGCCCACAGAGGCCATGTTCAATAGCTCATGCAGCAGCTGGTCAGGCACAAGTAACTGAAAATAACATGCCCGGATATGATCAATGCTGGACAGGTCTGAAGGGTATGACATTCATCCTCAATGGCACCTTGTTGGCAACACTGACAGATCCTGTCGTCATGTGCCTCCTGAGTCCATCGGTCTGTCTCAATGCGGAGGTGATGCGCACCCCTGTGAATGGAGGCTATCCGTTTGCGCTTCTTCATTGGCAAATGGGTGCATAAGTAGTGTTATGGGCCTCTTGTGAGCGTGGGATTGACCTATAGATGCTTAAGCAAGTTGTAACTACTCATCCCCTAGCACATTAATAACAAGTTTATTTCTATGTTATGTTGCTCTAAACAGTCATTGCACTTACACTTGGGCATGCAATGTAAAGTGAACGGGAGGTGCGTGCATCTCATAGACAAGTTGACCTCTGATGGATGTTAAAAATAGTTCTATTATATTCCTCGCAATGACATGTTTCTGTGCAACTTTGTTCATATTATCAAATCATCATCTATCCAAAGAAGCATCACATACTTCTAGTACATAGACAAAGCTAAGCAAATACTTAGGCCCTTTTTCCATGGTAGTCTTATCTCTAAAAGTCACATATTTTTTCCAATGATGTTTGACCACCTATTGTCTTAAAAGTAAATCACTTTTCCACTATAAAAATAAGACATGTCTTATTTGGGTTCGAAATAGATTTGGATACCAAATGGAGTCTTATTTTATTCCGCGGGATTTCCCTCAACGTAAAATAAGACACTTAGTCTTATTTGAATATATAACTAAAAAATAAGACGTGACCTGTCTTAAAAGTAAATCACTTTCCAACTATAAAAATAAGACATGTCTTATTTAGATTCGGAATAGGTTTGGATACCAAATGGAGTATTATTTTATTCCGGGGAATTTCCCCTGTCGTAAAATAAGACAATCTTATTTGAATATATATCTTATTCTTTCATGCTTTTCCACTAGTATTTTAGTGGTGTCATATTTTATGACTACCACGCAGTGGAAAAGTATGTTTAAATTTGTGTGTCTCATTTTTAGCCTTGGAGATGGTGTCGTAGCCTATCAATTTAATCCCTAGCAAAGCTTAACAAATACTTAGTCTAGCAATCGGGAATTTTTTCCTATGGTGGCTAGGAATTATTCACCTCCCATATCAAACAAAATGAAACAATAAAAAGGAGACGACGAGGTGTTGAACAAAAACGTTCTCCATAATAGTTTCTTAAAGAATATAATTGTTCAATGCCAAACAATCATCATTTAGTTGTTGGTTGCACCTTGAATGTTTCGTGCGCAATGCAACGTTTTCCTTTTCTATAAGAAACATTTGGCCCCTTCATAAAACATACACTTCACCGTCTTCCTTCATTCTTGAAGGCTTCAACCATTAACATTTTTGTAACTTAATAAAATAACCAGCCACTGCTAGCTCTAGATACTTCAGCTCATATTCATCAAACTCGGAGAAACGTTAAGAATGGATGTAGGAGAATGTCAAGGAATCATAAGATGTAAGAGAAAATTTAAAGGATTCACTTTACAAGCAAAACCACAATTTGGAGATGGAAAGCTTTGATACAAATGAAAATGTTTTTGAACCCACATAAAAACGCTAAATAGGCTGAAAATTGTCTCATTTCTGCATGCTGTAAGACTTCATTTTTTGTGGAGATATGGGTAAAGATATGCACTACAATAAGATGAAATCTCCAAAAAAGGATTGATTTTTTTGAACATCCATCAATGCAAATGTAACTCCAGAGTGATTTGTGGTGTCCAGAAACAACTTTTTCTTCTGCTTGGATATGAAAGGTGAGCTAGAACTTTTTTTTTTTTTTTTTTTTTTGAAGAATATAAGAATATATTAAACCACTAGAATGCGATCAAGTACAATGATAAGTGTGGTGCTAAGAAATGAAGCGCCCATCATGATCCACAATCTGTAGGAATGTTGATCAAATTTCCCGCTTAACTGTGCCAGACAAGCTTGAGACTTGGTAAGCCTGCCACAACTTATGCCTCAAGATCGGAACCAACCGAAAAGGGCTAAGCATTGCATTCTGAAAGACCAAGCTCTGCATAAATGAAACGCTTGCCGGCAGCCCTTTGCCCACTGCTAGGAAGGACTCCCAAAGAGAATCTTCGACGCATAGTGAAGTCCCAAAGAGGGCTCTCACCCGGGACCAAGCTGCCCCTACCTCGTGCATAGGACAAAGCCGGTGCTCAATGGTCTCACGTCGCCACCCACATAAAGGGCATGTTTAGCTACGAGGCTTGAACACGTGGACTCGGACATTCACCCACGAGACTACTGTGCAAGATCACGCCACAAAGGGTGCGGATTTTAGGAGGAGGCAATGTATTCCGCCCACTTCCACATGGCGGGCCACTTACTCCCCTGGAAGCTTAAGCGACCACTTATCCGGCGACAGCGTGTTTTGAAGCGCTAGGAGCCCATAAAGCCGATGCTACAAGCGAGATGCATCAAGTCCACTATCGACTTCCAAAGCGATTGACTTGAGAAGACAACTACAATGAAATAGCATTGGCAATTCTGGCCCAAGTCCGTATGTCCCCGCTGCCGAAGGCCAAATCTCTCCTAAAAACTCCCCGGCGCCCGGATGACCCTCCCAATACCGATCCGCGGATGGATGTTACCCCGCGGCAATCCATGGCTGAGTGCACGGGTGTAGGGAAGAGGCCAAGGGAGATGAGAGTCCAAGGCTACCGAGAGAAAGGCGATGAGGCTACCATACACCTGCTAGGGTCCAATGAAAAGAGAACCTTGACCACCTTCCGGGCCTTGAAGACCCTTAAGAAAAGGAGAAGCATGAGGGAATGGCCATAAATCCTCAAACAGAGCCCACGGCAAGAATCAGGCTGGAATAGTTGGCTTCCTAAACACAATAGAGTGACGGAAGCGGTATTAACAGAGCCAAACACAGGGGATTGTTGCTCCCCGCAATAAAGCTGCGGATGAATTCGACACGAGATTTTTCGGTGCAGCGACACATCAAGCATACCCAAGCCCCCTGCGCCGTTTAGGGCGCACACACTTCCACCATGCGACCTTCCTGTAGCCCCTCCTCATTCCCTCCCCAAACAAAATTGCGAATGGTGTCATCCAACTCCTTAACCACACTTTCGGCGCCCGGTATCCGGGAGGCTGCGTAAACATGAGTGCTTCTGAGCAGCGACTTGGCTACCGAATCCTACCAGCCATGGTGAGTTTACTTCCCCTCCACCAATTCAAATCTTTGCTTAAGATTACGTAATGTCTCGCCCAAATTGCCCTAGCATTAATGTCCAAGCCAAATGGTATACCCTAACGGTTTGGCGGTGTGTGTGGCGGTGTTAGAGCCCAGGGAAGCCCGACCCAACCCGCCAGGGGAGGAGGTTCCTCCGGTACCCACATGGCCGAGCACCGACCCGGTTAAGCAAGCATCAGAAGCTAAAGAAAAGGCATCCAAAATATTCTTGGCTGCCTGGAGATTGGACTCATCTGCATGAAGAAAGAGGAATGTATCATCCGCAAATTGACTGCAAACCTGTTGCGACCCATCATCCATGCGGAGACCTTGCACCACATTGTCAGCAATTGCCACCTGAAAAGGTGAGCTAGGACTTGGTTCAAGAGAAAATGGACCTTGAACAAGAACCACTTATAATTTAACATAATATAAACAGTGATTAATGAGCTACAAACAAATCCAGCCACGCATGTCATTCTCTGAAGATTTTTCTACCACACAAATTTCACCCATCATAGAACCTTGTTCACATGAATTGATGTTGTATTTTATTGACAAGCAAAGACAAACATACCATTCTTCCACATGAATATCACTCAAGATAACATCTCATTTATGAGTGGTGCAAGAACAAGGGGCAGCATTCTTTGATAGGCATCAGTTTGCTACAACAAAGTATATTCATCTTAAGTGGCTGCATTCACCTGGAAAATGAAAATTGTTCTACCAATTCAAGATAACTACATGTATGGATTTGGGAAGTTTTTCCGTGAATTGGATGGTTTTCTTCATGAAAGGTCTACTTCTGCCCTAATGAAGCATGTCCTGTCATAAAAAATCAGAATATATTGCATGGTTACAAAAAGACAAAATCTCCATTACAGCCCGTGGACATGTTCAAAATACATATAAGGAGCACAAATCTCTATTATGTTCCACGTTTCAAAAACGACAAATGACCTTAGGGTCATTTCCCACTCGCCGTTAAGTTAGGTTAAATAGGCTAATTAACTGAAAGTTGTTTTCACACCGATCCTTAGGTTATCTCTGGCTAAATAAATATTGGTTAATTTTTAACGGTGACTAACTTAACAAGGTCGGCTTTCTCATTGAAGACGGTTATGTTAAAATGTTAACCGGACTTTTTTTTTTCAGAATTAAGATAAAGGAGGAGTTAAGTGACCTATGATAGGTCCATTTAACTTTTTTTAATCGCAGTTAAGCATTAACGTAATGGAATAGTGAGAAAAGGGAACGAATCTGTTAGGTTAGGTTATGCTTCGAGAGAAAAAAAATGGGAAAACGCAGAAATGATCGGGGTCGGGGTCGAGGAGATAGTGGCTGCTCGGGCAGGCTTAGAAATCGCCATGCATCAAACTCAAAACAAGCAACAGTAAGGCCTCTGTCGTCTGAAATATTCCTATCCAATCTCATATCTGATAGTATCAATTACTTATTATTGATGCTTATATTCCAAGAATAGAGAGTAAACCTCAATGACGGTTGCATTGGCATAGTTAGATTCTGGCCCTGAACTAGTTGCCACATCAAACATATCACATTATTTTAAAACATCTCTCTGTTTTTGTAGGTTGTGGAAATTGAATCGGATTCCTCCAAGCAAGAGCAATTTGAGGTCCATGAAGAGCAAGAGCAAATTGATGTACACGAGACAATGGTATTTCATTATTTTATTACTTGATGTATATATAGATCTTCTAGTTGTAGTATTGATAAAGAATTTTATAACCAACAGCAAGCCATTGGTGAAGAGCAAGGAATTGAACTTGAGAATGATGTGACTGATCCATCCACGAGTGCAAAGAGAAAACGATCAAGAAATTGGAATCTTGACGAGGCACTCTTGCTTGTGGATTTTAAAAAGAAAGAGTGGCTGATTTATGAGCAGAAAAATACAAGGGAGAAGATGGAAAATGCAAATGTGAAATGGATGAAGATAGCCGAGGAAATGCAAAAACATGGCTACAAGGATAGAGATGGAGAGGGTTGTATAACCAAATGGGAGAACTTGATTGGGGAATATAAAAGTGTGAAGGATTTTCAGAAACAAACAGGAAATCCAGATTTTCTCTCTCTTTCGAGTGAAGAAAAAAAGCAAAGGAAGTTGCCAAATTTCCATCGTAGCATATTTGATGCGATGGATTCATTTCAATCATCAAGGCCCAATGTCAATCCACTTAACATAGTTGATACAAGCAAGGTAGTCACATTGCAATTGGATCATATTGATCCTCACCATCCACGAGGTAAAGGTGAGATAGGTTCATCGGGAAAAAGGAGAAAAACTACTGGAAATAGCATGGCTGCCACCATACTAGAGGCAAATAGGAACTTGGTAGATGCCATAAAAAATACAAAGGAAGAGAGAAGGGAACAAACTAAAGCGTTATTGGAAATCGAGCAGGAAAAGCTACAACAACAAAGGGATTTCAATAAAAATTTTAAAACCATCGCAAATGCATGGCGCAAAATTGCGCGCCGGTTCTCATGTACTGGTGAAATGATGTTTTATAAGCTTTTGTTTTGAAATTCTGTTACTTTTGAATTCTAAGTTGTGGGTCTTTTTTGCAGGTTCTCAGTAGGATTTGAATTGCACGTGTAGCTTGGAGGTTATCTAGATACTAATAAATAAATTAGAAAGCGACTAGAGAACTCTTCAAGAGTTAGAAAATGAGTTTAGAAAAAACAATTTTGATGTTAGCGGGTCAAACTTTGCCTATGATTTTTAGAGGCCAACAAATTTTTTCAGAGGAGGGTTTAAATGCTAGGATGGAAGATATTGAAGATGAAGGTCTGCAGTTAGTTGAACATGTTCAAGATGTAAATTTACTTGTAGAACAAGAGTTGTCATTGCAAGACAGGTGGTGGGTCAAACCAAGGAGCTTCACTTGGTTTGACAAGTTCATGATGGGCTATTATGATGATGCAAGGTGGAAAGAAAACTTTCGGATGAAGAAAGAAACATTTTTTTGGTTCTGTGCAAGGCTGGAACACGATATTCAGAGATGTGACACTAACTTTCGTAATGCTGTTCCAGTGCACATCAAAGTTGGATGTACATTCTATAAGCTTTTCAGAGGTGTTGATTTTTAGTACTTTCAGAGAAGTTTGGAATAGGTGTTAGTACTGCCCATAGGATTTGTGTAGAAACTTGTAGGGCAGTCTGCTCTAACTTCAATGATGCAATAAAGTTTCCAGTTGGCGAGGATATGCAGCAAATTATCAATGGATTTGCCCTTATTTCTAAGGTTCCTAATGTCTGTGGGATTCTTGACTGTACACATTTGGAAATCTTGCAACCTACAGGTCCAACTGGGGCAGATTACTATGATCGAAAACAGAGGTTTAGCATAATTCTACAGGCTGTTTGTGATAGTAACCGCAAATTCCTTGATGTTAACATTGGATAACCTGGAAGTGTTCATGATTCAAGGGTTTGGAAGAACTCAGGCATTCGTCAGAGGATTCAAAATTGTGAAATTATGCAAGAACCAGTAGTTACCATCAATTTTGGTGTGCAAGTAAAACCCATTTTGTTGGCTGGTAAGGGCTATACATGCAGCCCGTGGCTTCTCGTCTCCTTTTTAGATAGGATCGGACGGGTGCAGACAGTTGTTGAACGGGAATTCAATAAAGAGCTAGGAAAGGCTCGTGTTTTCATTGAACAATCCTTTGGTTTGTTAAAAGCAAAGTTTAAGATTTTGGACAAGAAGATGAAGATGAAGCCAATATATGCCAATATTGTTGTGCATGCATGTTGTGTATTACATAATGTTCTCATTGATATAGGTGAAGCGGATGTAAATGCAGAACTAGAAGAACTTAAGGCTCAAAGGCTGGCAAGACATGCTCGAAACATAATTGGAGATCTGAATATAGCACCAGCGACAGTGGAGGGTCCCTTTGAAGAGGCAGAACTTGCTGTTTTAGGAGAAGAATTAAGGAGGTCCATATCTGAGTATCTTGTCCTCAATTTTTGAAGCTGGTAATAGTTTTGCAAGCATTAGCAAAGCCTTTGTGATACTTTTTCATAGCTTTGAATATTAAAGTCCTTTTTGCATATTTACAGGTGGGAGATCATCATTGCAGCCCACCAAAGGGAACTCATATGAACATTTAGAATATAGATAGCTTTTCAACAATATGTTTTGTTTGTCTATATAATTGCCTAATGCTAGATGGAGACTTGGAGCTTGGCTATATAATGATATGGCTAGCAGTGGCGAAGAAAACCTATTAATAGTGAAGGTATGGCAGATGTGTCTCTACATTTGCATAGGTGCCAGATTTATATTCTGCATCCTAGTGCTATTTATTTTGTAATAAGGAGAATACCGTGTGAATGAAAATGAAAATGATTAGCTTAGCAAATATAACAGATGGAGCTGGAAATCAGAGAACAGGAACTGATGAAATTCATTGCTTAATGAGTCATGGACACTTCCGGGACCCTAAACATTTACTAGTGGAACTAGTCCTAAATGGACTTGCTATCAGCCCTTGCATATAAATGCACCATCAGGCCATGTAAGACTGTCTGCAAAGCAGTACAACTTGATAAAATGGCGTGTAAGATTCATGGACACTTTTAGTTAAGCATCATTGCCAGTTCTGCAAGCAGATAGATGAACAGCCAGATGCCAGTTCTGCCAGTTCTGCCAGATGAACAGATGCAACTTAGTTCACAAAAACTATCTATGCACGGACATGCAATCAACCCATTATTTGCAAGTCAGGTATGTGGTTGGCCATCTCACAGAGAAGCAGATAAGAAGCTGGCTAAACATTTACCAGTTAGTACTAATGATTCAAGGGCTGGGCATCAGGGAATAACTAAAAACAATATGCTCTGCAAATTAGACCACAACCTGTAGAGTTAGAGCTAGATGACATTGAACTAGGTTGTAACTTCTTACATGTTGCTGCTATTGATAGATTAGAGCTCTTTAGCAATCCATATCTTGAGCAACACTTCACGTTGTATCCTTATCCAGAAATGTCAAAATGTCCAGAGATCTGCCTAATGTTACACAGGTATTTGTATTCTTACACAGGCTGCATGCCATGTTCTAAATGAAATGGTTATTCTGCTATGCCAGATGTAAATGAAATGGTTGTTCTGCTATGCCAGATGTAAATGAAATGGCTGTCTCAGATATATTTTCTCAGCTTAGGTTGGTATTTAAGGTGAAAGAAATCATTCTTGCACATTGGGCTACAGTCATGGTTATTCTGTCTCAGATATTTTTTTTCCAGATTATTCCGTCTATAGATTTATCTCTGTCCTAAGGTTGGTATTTAAGGTGAACGAAATCATTCATGCAGAACATTGGGCTACAGAATTTTTGGATAAGGTCTGTACCTAAAAGACAGATTGTGTAAAGTAATAATAGTAAGTAAACCGGTCTGATTTGATCCCTTGTGAACAGTGTTTTGAACGATACCTGATGAACAGTGTTTCTTCTATGATTTCGTTTAATGGTTGCACACTTTTGAGTTCGCCTTTAAAAGACAAATATTATGGGAAGAAATGTTGTGTTTCTCATAAACTGTTCATAGTGGTAACATCTAACGGATGGATTTTTTGAGCTACCAGCAGGGATTCTGTACACCAATGCATGCGCCAATGAATGATTTGTTGTTCTACCAATGCATGATTAGTGGCTTGCATGACTCAATGCATTTAAGCCTATGATTGTTCCTCATGTATTTTCTTATCTACACCGAAAGGACCAAATATTGAACGTGGCTGTTATGATCCGCAACCTTTTCCTTGTGATCTAAATGAACCCCAAGCCCGGATCAAGGCAATGCAGTGCATGAGTTATCACACAAATGGCAAGGTTCAAGAACGAGGTTTGATGAAATTGGAGACGAGGAGTTAGGTTGTAACCGACACCATAGCATTAATATTCAGATAAGCCTTAAGGGTATTGAAATCGAAATATTTAGTAATATTCCCCTTATGAGCAAAATTTAATAATGGTTAGGTTTTCACTTGAAGCACAACAAAAGGGATAACTCATATATTTACGGCAATACATGGATTCGAACTTATGAACAATTGATTCCCAATCAATGGCTTATCCAAAACACTATGCACAATTTTGATAGTTTTATTTTAATATGAATCTATCCATTCTTAATAATTTTACTCCCTTTTATTTTATTTTATTTTCTTTTTTCTTTTTTCCTCCTTCTCTGCGTGCGACGGGCGGCCGTGAGGTATGGCGGAGCAACAGAGGATTTAGAAGGGTATGGCAGAATGGCAAGGACCAGCGGAATTGAATTCCTCCTGGGTTTTTGCGGATCCGGTACTGATTCGAATGTGCGGATGGATATGGCCAGAGGAAAATATGGCAAAGAATAGGTCTACTTGGCTATGGCAGAAGATTTGGGCTAGGGCACAAGAGCAAATCGACAGTCCTTCTCTTTTTTATCTGAAAGATTCAGGCAAGCCGGGTTCAGACAAAAACAGGCCAATTTGATGCATAAGCAGAGTATGGTGGCCTTTAAGGTTTCGATTTTCCCTTGTCTTCCACATACAAAAATCTTCTACAGAGTTCGGCTATCACAATAAATTGCTTTTCACTTAGATTTTTTCACGAGGGTTTCGCAGAATTGGTATGGCACGGTTCATATCTTTATTTCCCTTTCGATTCTTTTCATTCATTCACATTTCTTAGCATTATCCAGATTCAACAAGACATAATTTTTGTTTTAGATTTAAACTTTATGACGATTTAGTATCATTCAATTCCAAAGCACGAGGAATTCACAAAGATTTCCTTCAAGGCAAATCCACAGTAGAAGACCGAGCTTCTAGAAAGGAACAGGCCGATTTTTTCTTTACTTAGATTTTAGAAAAGAAACAACAAAATAATTCACTCAAAACTTATCATCCTTATATGATGCGAAACAACGGACATCAAGCGGTAGCATTGATGGACACTTGCCTCAAACCAACAAAGCACTTTTCGGGACCACGGAGACACACTCGGCGCCCTTGCGGTTGGATTCTCAAAACAAGCGTGTCTTTTCATTCCATCAATTTATTATTTATACAATTAAACTTCTATCTTGACCGTCAATAAAATCAATCTAAACCGTTCCAAATGTTATAATAGCAAATGTTATAATAGCTTAGCATAGTCTTCGTGTCAATTTTTCTCTTCATGCTCTAAGGTATATAATGCTTCCGATGGTCTCCTACTAGCTCAAAATGTTCCCATAGAAGGAAATACACAATTCCCTAAAATCTTCAATTTTGCCCAAATTTGGCATCAAAAACTTTAATCTCATAGCCAAATGCCTAAATTTCTTTCGTTAAGCGACTTTTGGGCCTCATTTTCCACTTCACATTATTCCCCTTAAATGAATTCGGGCGTCCGTGAATATAATAATAAAAGCCTATTTTGAACTTCTTTGGGATGGAGAAAATGGCCAGCAATAGGAAATGGAAAAACAACGGTAAAAAAACAATGGTCATGGTTGGTAAGCCAACTAAAAATAGATGAACATGAAATGATAAAACAAGGATGCTCGTGAAAAAGCGTCGTTAAAAACATCGTTAGTAGAACATATGGCTGCTAATATGGTGAAGCTGATTGCAGCACTTTATGGTTTGAATGATATGGATGAATGAAAGGTGTATGGTTTGACTAATTACGAAGAACAACCAGGTGAACCTGCCATGGAAACAAAAAATTAGTAAAAACGTTGCTGCCTGATGGTAAAGCTTACATGGCAGACTTTAATGGATTGACATGGAGTGGATGAGTGTAATGTGAAGTGAATTGAAAAAAATGGAGACAAGCAGGTGAACCTATCATGGAACCATAAAAGTTAGTAACAAATTGCTGCCTGGATGCGAAGTTGATTTGGCAGTCTTTATGGATTGAGTGAGGTGTAAGAATGAAAAATGAGATGAATTTGAGTAATACGGAGAGCAAGCAGATGAATAATAAGAAAAATCAAATTCTTTATGTTTTTTTTTCTTTTTTTTTCTTTTTTTTTCTTCCCTATTATGCTATTATCCCCCCTTAAATGTATTCATCGCCCTCGATGAATCTCACATAGCGTCTGGAAGCTTCTTAAAGGTACGTGGCGCATAGTATACTTTTAGTCGTGCGCCATTTACTCTCGTAGGTAACTCATTTCCTTCCAAGTCTTGTAACAATACAGACCCGTTAGAGTAAACTTTTTTAACTTCATAAGGCCCAACCCATCTCATTCTTAGTTTACCCGGTCTTTTCCAATGTTTACTATCGTATAAAAGAACTAAATCATTCTCTTTAATTACTTTTTTCTTATTGTAATCATCATACCATTCTTTTTTAAATTAAGCCCTTGTAATGACTCCCTTGCCATAAAAGCATGGAGGCGTACCTCATCAACCTCTCTAGCTTCGTCCAATCTTGCTTTTGATTTGCCATCCTCATCTAACTTTTCTTGTACTGCCACTCTCAAAGAAGGAATCTCCAACTCAATTGGCAAAATAGCCTCTTGTCCATAGACTAACATAAAAGGTGTGAATTTGGTTGTGACTTTATAGGCTATCCTATAGGCCCACAAAGCATCTAGCGATCTTTTATCCCAATCGATCGATTAGCATTGCAGATTTTGGTCATAATGTTACACAAGGTCTTATTAGTTTCTTTCCACTTGGCCGTTACTTTGAGGATGATAAGGTGTACTTTTTCTATGGGAAATTCCATAACGTTCAGTTAATGCAGTAATAGTTTCATTTACAAAATGTGATCCCCTATCACTGACTAATTCCAATGGACATCCAAACCTAATAATAATGTTTTCATATAGGAAAGTTGCCACGGTAGCAGCATTATCATTTCTAGAGGCCTTTGCTTCAACCCATTTAGTGACATAGTCTGTGCATACTAGAATATATTCATTACGTGTTTGCCATGCAGGAGGACTTATGGGCCCTACGAAGTCTATTCCCCATTTTTCAAATGGAAAGATGGGCACTATGGGATTCAAGGGCATAGCATCCCTCCTAGTTGGTCTACCCACCCTCTGACAAGGATCACAACACTTTACATATTCCTTCACATCATGATGCATAGTTGGCCACCAATATCCTGCACTGAGAATCTTTCTAGAGGTTATATCACTAGCAAAATGGCCACCGGCAGGGGAATCATGACAAACAGCTATAATTTTGTGGACTTCCTGAGGGAATATACATCGACGCAAAATACTATCTCTTCCAATTCTATACAAGGTGCCAGCCAACATGGTAAAGGGTTTACATTTTAGGACCAATCGCTTCCTTTCTATAGGGTTCATTTCTTCAGGTAGTTGATTAGTAGAGAGGAATTCTATTATATCTTTATACCATTCTGGCCAAACAGTGACAGCAAACAAGTCAGCATCTGGTAAATCATCCATAACACCCTTATCCTTAGAACTCCCTATTAGTCTAGACAAATGATCTGCAGGTGCATGGGAGCGTCCTGGTTTTACTACAACTTTAAATTGGAACTCCTGTAACATAAGAAGCCATCTAGTAATTCTACCAGTTTTACATGGTTTATTAATCAAGTACTTTAAGGCTTGGTGATCGACGAAAAATACAAAGGGTTTTCCCAATAGATAATGACGGAATTTTTGGATGGCATAGATCATACCCAATCCCTCTCTCTCAGTGGTGGAATATTTTTTCTCTGCATTAGATAACTGACGACTAGCATAGTAAATAGGGTGGTCCCAGCCATCCTCTTGCATTTGAGATAATATGGCACCAATAGCATATGCCGAAGAGTCTATGTGGACATGGAACTCATCCTCCCATTTAGGAAATTTAAGTATAGGCGCGGTAATCAACGCTTCCTTTAACAATTCAAATGCACGCTGGCAATATATGGTCCATACATAAGCATGCTCTTTCTTTAACAATGTTGTTAATGGTAAAGCCTTATCAGCATAGTGCCTTATAAATCTACGATGGTACCCTACGTGTCCTAAGAAGGCTTGTAATTGTTTAATAGTAGATGGTGGTTCTAGCTCCATAATCACTTTAGTCTTATCTGGATCTATAGCAATTCCTTCTCTAGACACAACCCTTCCCAGCAGTGTCCCACGAGTGACTCCAAAAACACACTTTAAAGGATTTAATGAAATACCATATTCATCACATTTTTTGAAACATAATCTTAATCTGTCTATATGGCTAATTCGTGTGCTAAAGACACAGAAATCATCAAGGAAGACCTCCATAAACTCTCTTAAATATTCCTTAAAGGCACTCGTAACCACCCTTTGAAAAGTTGCCGGGGCGTTGCATAGCCCAAAAGGCATCACCCTATACGCAAAACAGCCCCACTCAGTAACAAAGGTAGTTTTAACCCGATCATCTGGAAAAATGGATACCTGGTTATACCCAGAATACCCATCTAAAAAGGAATAATATTCATGGCCTGCTACAGAATCGAGTATAGAATCAGTAAAAGGGACCGGAAATCCATCTTTTCTAGTTACAGCATTCAGTCTCCTATAATCCACACACACTCTCAGCTTCTCCTTATCTCTCTTAGGAACTACAACAATAGGTGACAACCACTCGCTATTCTCTACAGGTTCAATAAAGCCTGCTTCAAGCAAACTATCAATTTCTTCCTTCACTTTTTTAGAGTAGTTCGGATTCATTCTATATGGACGTTGTCTTATTGGGTTAGCATGAGGCTCTAAGATAATCTTATGCATACATAATGCTGGTGATATACCCCTTAAATCCCTATAGGTCCACGCAAAGATGTGCTTATATTCCATAAATAAATCCAAATACCTTTGACGCTCTTCATTTGAATTTTGGGTTCCCAGTTTCACCATCTTCGGTTCTTCCCGTATTCCTAAATTCAGTTCTACAATCCCAGAAGAGGTTAGTATAGAGTTCGCATCAGCCTCACTATTGGCTGGCACCTCCCTCAATTTGTACTCTCCCCTCTCATGCTTAGAGAAATACTCCGGGTATTGGTCCTCTTGCTCTTCTTCACTACCAACTTCTTCCACACTCACCATGAAAGAATTTACACATCCCATCCACTCTTCAAGAGCAACACTAGAATTATCATCCTTAAAAGGAGGAATCCTTAATTGATCATATCCATCCTTTTCTACACTTATTTGATTAATTTCCATATCATCCCCACTCTCTTCATCACTAGAAGCCAATTCTTCCTTAGAAGAGCTAGTGTCACTAGTGTTATCCTCCCTAACTCTAGAATGTAGATGAACTTTTATCTTAACCTCATTATTACCATCACCAATTTGAAGATAACCTGTGGACCAATCATGTTTTGCCCGAGCTTGTAATAACCATGGACGTCCAAGTAACAAAGGGTAAGTAAATTTTCCACAAGTCATACGTAATACTACATAATCCACAAAAAATGTTATGCCCGCTATTATAGTCTTGATGCCTGTAATTACTCCCAATGGTCGAACCCGTCGTTGGTCAGCCATTCTTACTACGAAATGTACTGGTACAGGGTCTGGTAATCCCAATTTCTTCCTTATTCCTTCAGGCATAATATTTATCCCTGAGCCCCCATCAATCGTACAATTCTTTATTAATTCCCCCTTAATTTCCACGTCCAGACAAGGGGAACTCATGTCAGCTATAATTGGCCAAGCAGAATTTACTATGACTTCCCTATGGCTCTTCAGGGCTGATAACAAGACTTTACGGCATTCTGGGGCTAATTGCAATAGTTGACTAAAAGTCAAAGAAGGCGTTAGATTATCTAGATCCTTGAGAATATCATAGGGTGGGTCATTCTTCATATTCAAGACTCTTTTATATCTTTTATACTTAGCCTTCTCTCTCCACATCTTGGGTGGTTGTAATTCCCCTACAATTTTATTTATTTCTTTAGGCCTAGGTAAGTCCTCTGTTCCATCAAACAATTCTTGTAGTTCTTCCCCTTCCAATAATTCTCCCCCATTGTTATAGGCCGCTTGCGTCGAAGATTCACCTCTCTCTAATTCCTTCCCCTTAGGTGTTTCCCTACCCCTTCTTTTCTTTTTATTCCCTTTCTTTGGGTTCTCTTTAAGGTTCCTAGCACTTCTAGTTTCCACAAAATTAGTAGAAGGAATTTTCTGGTCTACAAACACTGCCCCAGTATCAATCACAACCCTCTTGCCTTTATTATCCTTGGAATTTGTAGGAGTTTGCAACTTGTGTGGACACTCTTCTTGTGTATGTAACCCTTGTGTTTGGCAAATCCCACATATAGGTTGGTAATCAACCGTTTTCCTCGGGTTTGGGCAATGAGGTGCAATATGTCCCCTCTCACCACATCGATAGCATTGATAAGCACGTTTTTGTAAAATTTGAGGTTGTGTGGGTCTATAATTTTGTGATCTAGATTGATCAGGTTGCACCCTAAAAGCATCATAATTGGGAGGGGGATAAGCATACATATTTTGTTCATACATATTTTGTTCAGGTTGTACCCTATAAAGTGGAGGTGCAGGTAATTGTGATCTAGGTCTTAAGAAGAAACAATTTTCCATCTTGTGGTTAGTTTTTCCACAAATACGACACGGGACTTCTAGATTTGCAGGTGTAGGACATTCAGAGGGTAAGTGCCCATAACCCCTACATTTTACACACCACATATTAGTGCGCTCTTTACTAACTTGTGGTCTATTCTCCAAAGTTTTAACCCAATTTAATTGAAGTTCATTCATTTGCTTTGTTAGACTATCAACCAGATCTTCTTTTACTTTTATTAATTTGGAATCCAAACTTTCATTCGTGGATGTATTGACCATAGGCATACTTACTTGAGGTCCAAGAGTTTGCTTACTATAATCAATAGTTCCAACCGTAGGCGCCACACTTGGTACAGCAACACCTATATTGTGTCCCCATCCCATTTCCATAGCGTTAGAATTTAACATATTTCCAAATGTACCGCCTAACACAGATGGCAAAGTATATCCTGGGTTAGATTGACGATTGGCATTTATTTTAGCTTGTTCCCAGCTTGAAGCAATATGAATTGCAGCATCCAAGGTGGCTGGAGTTTGGCCCCTGGTGAAGACTTTTCCTTAGAAGACATTATTAGAGCCAAAAAAGCAAACATCCTAGATTAAATCCTAGGATTAATCCACGGATGAACTAAATATAGTTATATAGATTTAAATATTACGGATGAACTAACAACGGATCCATATCACTAAACTAAATCCTAATATAGGCTACCGCAAACTACCATAGTAGTATAAAAACTACCATAGTCCCATTGTAATACTATGGTCTACCACTTATAAATAATCTACACGTATAGTCTAGTGGGACTATGGTATGGTACGGTTGAATATACTATAGTATATTCAACCGTTAGGAAGCCAAACGTGGCGTCTAGGGGTATCACATATTAATAACCTGACTAGCATTTGCACTATAAACGCTTTCAAGTTCATCTTCAGTGACTATCTTTAAGCTTTAAAATTTCGAAGTCTACAGATATAGTAATATCTGGAGACCTATAGTCTACCTATAGTAGGTGTATCATATGTTATCAATCCCATTAACCTACTCAATTCAAGCAACCAACAACCAATAGCCCCCTTTAGTTTTCTCTAACTTAATGGTACCTTTAACTGAAGGTGGGAACATAATACAATTAACTCTAACCTAACTAAACCCTATAACTACTAGTGTGAAGCTCAAACTCATTGTAAATATTAGGTTAAGTTGAGTTTATGGACATAACCTAAGTGGTTCATAATGAATATAGTGGGAATGCATATTTTCACGATCCGTTAAGTTAGTCTTAATTTAACGGCCTTAATGGGAAAGCGTAACTTACATTCTATTAAATTAAGAGGGAACTAGCTAGTTAAGTTTAACCTAACCTAAAGGCGAGTGGGAAGTGACCCTTAGCCTCTTAAAAACTGCAAAATTTCTGCAGCCTGCATGCATGATTAAAAACAGCAGAAATCTCTATCATGTGCATGTTCAAGAAACATAGATGTTCTGGGGTCCATGGTTAAAACAAAAAGAGACCTCTACCACGTTCCATGTTTCAAAGACCAAAATTGGTCTGCACCAGTCCAAGGACAGTCACAAAGAAAAAAAGATCTCACTATGGTCCATGTTCCAAAAACTACAGACAATGTTCTTCAGTCCATGTAAGCATAGCTAAAGAAGCAAGAAAGCCCTCATACAGTCCATCTTCTAAGTCCATTTTTTAATTTTAGCCTCTCTAGGAAGAAGGAGGTAACCACGTCCACATAGAAAAAGAAGAAATCCCTGCTACAGTCCATGTTTCAATTTCGACCTTTCATCCAAACTCAACAACAGGATGCAAAGTAGGCAAAAACCCCATGATTCTTTGAGCATTTCCTTTGCAAGGACCATCTAGTATCATCTTCCATGTATTATCTTCATCCAGACTCACATCCAACACATCACAAGCTTCCTCGCAATCACACTCCTCGTCAGAATTACATGCAGTTATGTAAGTATGAAAGAAATAAACTTCCATCATATTTAATAAAATTTGGACTTATTCAAATCTAATAGACATTCTTCAAGGATGCCACGATAAGATTACATGTATTTTTAACTCTTATTGATTTTTATAAAATTTTCAGATTAACTTCAGATAAAAAGTATAATAGCTATCAATGTTTAAAATTATTTTCTACACTACTTTTCACTTTAATCTATTTAAAATTAAATCTTCATCTAAGATGAACTCTATATGATTAAAATATTATTATTTATAAATGTTTAAAGAAAGTTTAGATGAAATGTATCAAATTATTACGTTTATGTTTTAATTAAAAAAAAATTGAATAGTTTGATTTTAATTAATTTTCAATATATATTTTTCAATATTTGTTATTAAAACATAAACTTTATATTTTAATTAATATTAATCTAACACTTTTTTTAAAGTATTTTTAAAGTACTAAGAGTTTGTAAATTGTGAAATTCTCATATAATTTCAGATTAACTTCAGATAAAAAGTATAATAGCTATCAATGTTTAAAATTATTTTCTACACTACTTTTCACTTTAATCTATTTAAAATTAAATCTTCATCTAAGATGAACTCTGTATGATTAAAATATTATTATTTATAAATGTTTAAAGAAAGTTTAGATGAAATGTATCAAATTATTACGTTTATGTTTTAATTAAAAAAAAATGAATAGTTTGATTTTAATTAATTTTTAATATATATTTTTCAATATTTGTTATTAAAACATAAACTTTATATTTTAATTAATATTAATCTAACACTTTTTTTAAAGTATTTTTAAAGTACTAAGAGTTTGTAAATTGTGAAATTCTCATATAATTTTAAGTCATTCACTTATCAAAACATTATATTTTATTTACAAATTATCTGATTGACAAATTTTAAATTTGTTAAGAACTCGTTGAAAATTAAAATTTTATATTCTTGAAATGTCTAATTCTAAATAGATTCACGTGAAAATTAGTTTAGAAAGCAATTTTTTATGTTTCTATAACAATTATACTTTAAATTTAAAGATAAAGTTATAGAATTAGAACTTGTAAAAATTATAAATATCAAGAAAAATTAAACATGACATGTAATCTTAAAATAATACCCCAGTCTATTATATCTAAATAAGTCCAAGTTTTGTTGAATATGTCATATAGAGCTTGACATGCTTGGTCATAATTTTTCCAGGTTTCAAGGAGTTGTTATGATCGAAGAGATTATCTATATGCTTGCATTCCGTAGGTATTGATCACGTTTAATACTGTTACGTTTCAGTTCACTTTTTCTACATTTGCCACGGTATGCAAATCATTTAGATTATTTGTAGTGAATAGAAAGCTAGTTTTGATTGGATGCAAGCCAAATGAAGGATAGCATTTATGCATCAATGAGGATAGCTGGAGGGTGCTGACAAAAGTGTCGGATTGTGATGAATACGATATTCTGCAGATATTCAACAAAACTTGGACTTATTTGGATATAATAGACTGGGGTATTATTTTAAGATTACATGTCATGTTTAATTTTTTTTTATACTTATAATTTTTACAAGTTCTAATTATATAACTTTATCTTTAAATTTAAAGTATAATTGTTTTATAAACCAATTTTCAAGTGAATCTATTTAGAATTAGACATTTCGAGAATATAAAATTTTAATTTTTAACGAGTTCTTAACAAATTTAAAATTTGTCAATCAGGTAATTTATAAATAAAATATAATGTTTTGATAAGTGAATGACTTAAAATTATATGAGAATTTCACAATTTATAAACTCTTAGTACTTTAAAGATACTTTAAAAAAAGTGTTAGATTAATATTAATTAAAATATAAAGTTTATGTTTTAATAACAAATATTGAAAAATATATATTGAAAATTAATTAAAATCAAACTATTCAATTTTTTTTTAATTAAAACATAAACGTAATAATTTGATACATTTCATCTAAACTTTCTTTAAACATTTATAAATAATAATATTTTAATCATATAGAGTTCATCTTAGATGAAGATTTAATTTTAAATAGATTAAAGTGAAAATTAGTGTAGAAAATAATTTTAAACATTAATAGCTATTATACTTTTTATCTGAAGTTAATCTGAAAATTTTATAAAAATCATTAAGAGTTAAAAATACATGTAATCTTATCATGGCATCCTTGAAGGATATCTATTAGATTTGAAAAAGTCCAAATTTTCAAAGCGCTGAGTCATTCAGCTCCCCGATTACTGAAACCCAAAGCGCCCAGATTACTGAAACCCAAAGCGCAGAGTCATGAGCCAAAAAGGCTAAAAAAAGGCACAAACCCAAAAAACGCTTCAGACTGAAACAAATCTCCACGGCTCAAACGCATAAAAATAGTGTTCGAAATAGCCCCAAACCCAAAAAAGCTTCAGACTAGAAAAATCTCCACAGAAAAAAGGCTCAGACGCTTAAAAAGTAGTTTTCAAATTTTTTATTTTCAGAAGCAGCAGGCACTGAAGAACTAAGGCGATGGAAGTTTCCAGACCTTTTAGGTCTCTCAAGCGTTCAGATTTTTCTGTCGATCAAATACGCTGCAAAATGGAACAGTGGGGTCCTGTTAGAGGCATAAATTTCGAAAGGCATGTCGAAGGATATATTACAGTGCATTATTTTGATCTTAGGCATGCAAACCTCAATATATAGAAATGTTGTTCATGCTCTTGAGGATTAAAAAATTGTAGTATAGAATGTGTTGATTCTGAGCTGTCAAGAACCATGTCATGCACCTCAAGCAAATTCAGCAAATAACCATATATACCTGGAAACGACCATGTCTGATCCTTGTAGTCTTCACATCCGAAAATGCCTTGAAAGTGTCCCTAAAACTCATCTCCAACTCCTTTAGATCATTGTATTTCACCTGCACATTGCATTCCTAAAAGACACATAATTAGAAAAAAAGATAATGGCCTTGGGAGCCAAAAGAAAAAGGATGGTTGCACGAAGCAGGATTGCTTCTATAATGACATGCAACTATGGGATTTGGCAATGCCGGCACTGTTACCATAGCGCAGACTTAGGGAACATGACAGTATTGATACTCAACTTCAAGCGGCATGTACCTAAAAGGTCATTCAAAGGCAAAACCTAGTATATTTAATAGAAGGGCTGAGCTGCGCCATAAGAATAGGTAAGGAAGATGCACGGGGAAGTCCTCCTGTTGATTTTGCAGAAATTGCGTCTGCCAGAATTAAGATGCGCGATCCTTGTTTGCAAGGAGTGGAGGACTTTAGTGCAGATGGAGATTCTCAACTCTTGCCTAAGGCTCACACACTTTTATACAAACAATTGTATGGGAGGAGAGGGAGGAGATTCAGCAGAACCCAAGTGCTAGTAATGGACGAGTTTCACAAAATTCCACAACCACGGTTTATAAACGCTGCCAGATCCGCGGGTTCGGATTGGAAACGGGTATGGGTCTTCAAGGTGAACCCGCAGCTTGCGTATCTAGCTTTTGTTCACTGGGATAGGCAGAGTTTGAGATGGACGATGGTCCTGTCCGCTACAGTCTGGCCGGTGCCATTCGTTTTCGGGTTGTCATCTGAGGTGCGGTTTGAAGACTCACATCGCCTCGATATCAGTATTGCTCTTTGGGCGCACAATGAGAATTATAAAGTCATTGTCTTCTTCTCCCGTCTTCCCCACTCTTGCTACGTTGCAGTGTATGATTCCAGCCAACACTCGTGGAGCCGCGTGGACCGCCCAAATGAAACACATGGTGGTAATTATTTTAGATCGCCACTTGTGAAAGGGAATTTGTGCTTTGCCTTGGAATTGTCCGACCTCAGGGGGACAAACTTGGTTGCTTATGACTTCTCAAAAGATGCCACCATTCTTCAACATGTTGTTACCTTGTGATCTTCATGTCCGATGCCTACTCTTGAAAATGATTTTCCAAATGATTTACCAGAGATGATGCCGAGTGACTGGTTTGAGTTTAATTGCACAGATGATAGCTTTCCTCAACATGTTGCTACCTCGCAAACTTCGGCATATAGCACACTTACTCTTGGAGAACTTGAGGGGCAACTCTTGCTCCTAGAACATGAGCATAATAATGGGAAGGTTCAAATGTATGCTGTGGAAATTAAGAGCTTAGTGAAGCTAAGAAAGCTCGGTGAGGTTATACCACACGACTTGGTCTTACTAAAAATTTGTTCCCTCAAAAGCATTCGGGACAAGTTATACATAAGTATAGAATGCCTTGATGACGTGGAGTCTATCAGGTCAATAGTCTTGGTATGGTCTCATGGAGTCACCACACAAATTGCTCCATGTCCTCGTTTGATTTCCTCCAATATCGATGGCCAGCTATGGTGATAAATTGCCATATGTCTCGTCAGCTCACTTTTTTTTTTTTTTTATCAGGAATAGAATAGAATAACAAGCTACGTGACAACGCGATTGTTTTATTCTTATTATTGTTGTTTTGATTATCATTTGGTCTGAGTTCTTTTGTCTAAAACGGATGTGACTCTTTATTCTTACTATTATTTGAATTATCATTTGGTCTGAGTTTTTTTCTTCTTCTTCTTCTTCTTTTTTTTTTTTTTTTTTTTTTTTTTTGGTTGTGCGCTTCCATGGTAAATGCCATAGTACACATGAGTCTACCCTGTATTTAACACATGGCAGGTTTTTTCTAGAGTTGTGGCTACAAATTCTAAAAAGGCCATTTACCTCACAAGGCCCCCAAAAAATAATTGTTATTAGCTTTTTACAATAGTCTTTGCATAAAACCACTATAACAAACTAATGTTACTTTGTGGGTTAATATGTTGAATAACCACGACCATTTTTTAGTACAGTTCCTCATCATAGTTCTTTATAATGGTTATTTTATTTAGTTTAGTACCATATTTTATTGCTACATATTTTTGAGTATGTTATGCAGTGAATCACTAGTGATTTTGGGTTTTTATTGTTTGTGTAACTTAAAGTGGTTTCTTCTTAAGGCCACTTATACTTCCTCATGAACTAATGTTGTTCCAGACATTATTTGTCTAAACTTTGTATTAGTTAAGTGATAATGGTTTTTCATCAAGATAGTGACTATTGTAACAACGTAAATGCTGATGATTTTTTCATCCAAATAGTGATATTAAAACAATGCAACTGATACTAGTTGAATAAATATACTAAGACATACTCAGTTTATGAATCATTGCCATTGGAACAACGCAACTAATAGTGGTAAATAAATGAGAAATGAGAATGAGAATGATTTTTTATCGTCCACTGAGGCCAATCGGCCTATGGAACCCATAAGGAGCGCAACAAACTTATTACTGTCCGGGTTAAAAAACCCCCGCCCCGAAGGGTTTTCGAGGGAAAAACCGTGGCAGTAATAAGTACACATCAATGTATATATACATGTCAAGTGTGTGCCCGAGGACATAGCTGATCTCCCATGTCCATAACCTCCTGAAGGTATGATCCCAGCACACGTACGGATGCTGTGCTCAATGTAACATGTAACGGCTGGCCAGGCCTGACCAACTCAGCATAGCGCGTCCGAATTTGATCATATGCTGGACAACTTTGAAGGGTATGAGATTCATCCTCAATGACTCCCATTTGGCAAAGATTGGATGAGCCTCGCCCCGGGCGTGGCTCACCAATCCATCTGCCCGTCTCAATTCGAAGATGATGTGCCCCTGTGCGAATGGAGGCAATGAGTCTGCGCTTTTTCATGGGCAAGTGGGTACGCAGGTAGCATTGCGGGCCTCGTTCCAATGTGAGATTTATGTGGCGTTGGTAGTGTGCTATCTTGACATGTTCAAGGGCATTGGCATCCCAAAGCTTGCTGAGGAAGCAAGTGTCAAGATATTGCCTCAAGCTATGGCGATCTGCCTCTGTTTGCACATGTATGCACGTGCTCTCGCACATTCCATCTAGCCAACCATTGAGCTCTCTTTTTTCCCTCCAAAGAGGCCTTGAGGCCAAGCGGCCCCATTGTCATGATATAAGCTAGTTTAGGGAGGCGAACATCGTCCATATTGACCACCTTCTGAAAATAGACAATGTGGCGATCAAGGGGGCCCCTCAAGAGGCAAGAATCATGTCTCCAGCGGTAAGAGAATTTGATATGGGGCGTGGACTTCACCCCTAGTGCTCATTACTAAGAAGGCTTTCGGACCTGCTCCAAGTCATTCCAAGTAGCAAGTGATACTCTTTGGGCCCCATACTTCCACCCCGTATAAAAGGACGGGCTCCACTAAGACCTTGAGCAGGTGTGACCGATGGGCCCAATCATACAACTCGGGCTCTATGACTATTGTTTTGCATTGCATATAGTGTCTTCCGGCTGCCGTCACTTTGTGGCAAATGCATGATGTGTCCCAGTGCATAGTAGAAGGAAACTCCACTCCCAAATATTTGTATGTGGATGCGGCTTCCACATTCGGCCTCGGTAATCGAAGGAGGGGACCCTCGGCTAACGTGAAGATGATATGAAAACCACCTTAGTCTTGGCGAGGTTGGCCAGCATATCGATTCGCCTGGGCGAATGTGTCTAGGGCATCGAGATGTCGTTGCATGTCTGCTGGGTGTAAGTTAGGAGGTCCACATCATCGCGATATATTAAGCGCCCGATGATCGATAGAGAAGGTGAGCTCCATCGCCCCATTATCGCCGACTCTCCAATTGATCAATGTAAAGCCCAAACAATGTTGGAGAGAGGGCATCCCCGGCTTAACCCCGATACTACTATCAAATGGATTTGGCTCATATAGCCTCAGATTAATCGTGATTACGCAAATCTATAGGAACCCCGGTATTTGCGGTTGCCCATAGTTTTTCCCCGAGGCAACGGTGTCGAACGCCTTCGCGAAAATCCACAAAGCAACAATATAGATCCCGGCGGCGGTTCCTACCGCCTTTCAATCGAGTTCGCGAACGGAAGATGTGGTTAATGGTTGAGTGTCGGGGTCTGAATCCTGCCTGGGTGAGGGCCCGCACCTGCTCGAGAATCCCAGCAAGCAGTTTTGCAAACACCGAACTGACCATGATTGTTCGGTAATTGGCTGAGCAGTGTGGCTCACCTGCCTTATAGATGGGAACAACTATGCTATTGGTCCACTGCAGTGGGAAGCCTTCCTGTAATGCCTTGTTGAACAAGGCGGTCAAAGATGGTATTATGGACGCCACTTACATAAGCAATTCTCGCGCGATACCATCCAAGTCCGGGCTTTCCCATTGGCAAGATGTTTGTAAGCCTTGTTCCACATCCGAATGCGTGATTTCCAAAGATCGGGCCTTCTTGCAAGGGTAATGCTGCATGTGCACCCTGAGGGTCGTATAGCTGTTGCAAGTATTGCCTCCATTGCTCGGGAGTGATATTCCCTGTGGGCTGTACTGGCTTTCTAAGAACCCTTCGCCAGAAGATCCTGGGGTGATGTTCCAGGAGGTAAAACATTTCTCTTTGATGCGCTGCAATGTACCTGGCTAAGGCATACTTTAACTTATGAACCACTGGCATTTTGCAAACGTAAGTGGTGAGAGTTTCTTCATCAATTGGCATGCAAAACCAATACCATTAAGAAATTTGATACAAGCTTTTATATTAAAACAACATATTGTTAAATTAAAAAGCATGTGCATTTGCAATATTTAATAAACAAAAAAATATTTCAAACCAACTTAAAAAGGGCCGGGGATTTGAACCACAGTATTTCCATTGTAGCCTAAACATCACGTGACAAATCACAAAGCCAAACAACTTTTGACTTACCTCTCAAAACCCAACTAAATTATGATCTTCACCAAAATCTTTGCAAACAGAATAACGTTTTATTTTAGCCATGTTATCGTGCTTATGCCAAAACATCTGGATAAAATTAAATCATCACAAACATGATTAGCTGAAAGAAAAGTACCATAGCACTTTCTGCACACCCTCTATAAGAGACACAGGGGAAGGAGAACGACATGGAAAAGGATGAAACTCGCTTGATTAAATGAGTTTTGAGAAGCAATTACCCTGTATAATCTGGCATTAGTATTCCATGAAGGGAAACCTACTAATACTTATCACAAGAAGATCTATACTACCAACAACAAGGAAAGAAATTAACAACCTCGAAAGCAAAAAAAAGCAATACAGTAACATCATGCATGCAAATTTCGAAAGCTATTGCAAAACTATCGATGACTAAATATAACACAGCAAACAGAGGGATTTCTGAAGATCCAACCTTGAATAACGCTTCGTACTTCCAACTCGTGAGAAGGATCTGATCCTTGGACTCTGTAACGGACTTCTGCAAACATCTGAGGATTAACAGTTATAATATTTAGGATCTCCAAAGTCACCAGATCAATCTCAAGTACTGTTTTAAGTTAAAAAAGATTATGTTACTATAACTGCAAAGTGCAATCCAAAATGGAGGACCTTACATGATTGGTACTACTCATCTATGACGAACTAAAGATATCTGATAAAATAAAGAGGAAAACCTAGCAGAAAATACACAAGAATTTCGAAGAGAGTCAAGAGACCAAAAAACTGAATGTACAATCTGCACTATAATCTTGTACTTAGCAAAGCCGTGCTTTCTCCCAGTGTTGCCACCAGGGCGCGATTGAGGATGAATGTCATGCCCTCCAGATCTGCCCAGCATTTGCCCATATCCGAGAGCGATATGTTCGATTACTAGTGCCTGGCCAGCCGTTGCATCAGTTATTGACTACGGCGTCAGTGGGTTTGTTGGGGTCGTACCTCCATGAGGTTATGGATGCACGGACTCGTTTGTGTCCTACGGGACGGTATTGAGTTGTCCTATGCAACTGTACAGTGTGCCAGCAGGCTTATTACTGCTAAGGTTTTTCCCTCGAAAACCCTTCGGGGCGGAGGTTTTTTAATCCTGTCAGTAATATGCTTGCTGCTCTCTTTTTGTTTGGGTCCCATATGCCAATTGGTCTCCGTGGACGCTAAAAACCTATTCTATTCTATTCTCCTATTTCTAAAAATATAAACATCGCCCAAATATAAACATCACATCACCCTCTGAACTAAATTATCCAGATAAAAAACATGGAAAATGCGATCAAAGGAAAAAAAAGAAAGAGATGTTTGAGTATGATTTTTCAGAACTCTGAACTAAGCATCATCTAACTTATCCAGATAGAAAGAATAAAGTCAAGGACAGAATACACAAGATTTTTGAAGAACAAAACACATGAACACGGAATAAACAGGCTCACAATTGCAAGATCTGGTTCTAGGCACATACATATCCTACCGCAGGAAAAAAACACAATCGATGGGGCTGTTTTATCCCGGGCTATTTGCAACGAGACAATGCAGGAAACTTCGAGGACATGGACTGATCTCACAAAGCAGAAGGATACATAGATAGACAGTTAACGCTACTTACTGGAAGAGAGCACTAAAACATTGCTTACCAGAGACGAGCCCTCAAGTGCTGCTTAAAGTGCTGCTGCTCCTCCTTATAAGAAACGAAAATAGCTGAATATAGAAGCGAAGCATAGGCTATGCAGAAAAAGCTGCGGCAAAAAGTATTCGTCTTTAGGGTTAGATGAGGAGTGCCCGCAGAAGAAAGTTGCAAGAAAATTTCATTGTCATTTCCGATAGGGTTATTTAGGGTTAGGTTAAGAGCCAAATATACCATTACATTTTATAAATTCCCAAACTATTAATTGATTCTTACACTAAAGAACATGAGGCCAAGATGAGCACCAATTTTTTTTTTTTTTTGGCATGGTGCAACATTTTATCTTTTACGTAAATGTGCTTTCTTTGCAGTGTAGGCAGATCACTTTGCAATCTCTGATGTGGGTTCTCCATGTTGGGGCTCTGTTAAATGGCAATGGCAACTCTAAGTCCAAAATGACGCCCTTCCTAGCTTGCTCAAAGCTGTAGTCTTCAAAGGGCAATAAGATTTGAAAACATTGTCCCGCAACCCAATCTACGAAAATCTTAACTTCAATAAGCTCTGACCACATAAGACAATATATAGGTATTAAGTGGGATGGAACGAAGGGAGAAATTTTAGGATGCATTTTTGTTTTACGCAACACTAACTTTGTGGAAGGAATGAGACCATGCTTTAGTTGAGTGTAAAACCATGCATTGCAATGGAGTGAAGTAACATGCATCCCATTGTGGGTGCATCCAAACTTAATTGTAGAAGTTGGACTTTTCCTTTAATATTCCCTTTCCTATGGTTCCTAAAAAACATTACACAAATTCCATGAATCTTGCACCCAACAAAGCATAATTGGGATGTAAACTATATGAGCATGTGCCTACTCTTTTGAACATAGGGTGTTTATCACAACTTAAAATCTAGGAACTCTGTACCATGGGCGCCTTTTATATCGGTGGAAATGTGTATCTATAAATGTACATCTATAAGACCATGTGCCTACTCTTCTTAACCTAGGGTGTTATGTATCACAACTTAAAAATTAGAGAATTTTGCACCAAAACAAAGGACATTTAAGTGCCTCTTTTATCAACGGGGTTGTATGTCTGTAGGACCATGTGCCTAATGTCCCATATAGTGAGTATGTCAATGAGCCTAAAATTATGGTATGCTTAAAAGGTAAGGGAATAATTGGCCAAGGAATATATTTTGTCAATATTGCCACCAACTATCACTCATATATAATCGAGTGTCATTCTTTGTTTGAAAATATTTGTTTGAGAGCTATTTATTTGAAGAGCGCTGCTGCTGACACGTGCTATGGGGCAATAGTTTTAAGCTGGTCCTAAAGACCCCTTTCTTGCTCTGCAAGAAATCGATTGTTCTTCCTATTTCTTGCCCTGCAATCAATCCCATGTTGGAGCGAGGCGCTCCCTGCAAGCATCGCGCTTTGCTGCAAGCATTCCCTCGGTTTCATTCCTTAAGCAAGGACAGATAAATATGTCGCCCTGCCTGATGTAGGAGGTTCTTGCCGAGTTTTTTGCCGCCATAGCTTGCTGCCAGGAGTTTCCCATCTGGTTTTCCTTGCTTGCACTTCTTGCGGTGCACGGCCATACGCAGCGATATAGGGAATCCAGATACACAGGCAAGTCGGATTTGAGCCGACTATGACCCAATTTGACGCAAGAATGGATTTATTAATAGAGATTGCTTCTGTTGTTTGAGCAAAGCAGATGCATGCCCGCAGCAAAAATGGCTCAAAAAGAAAATGCAGGTCTGGGTTTTGAAGCAGAAGGATAGGCTATAGGCGAAAGGGTCTGAAAAGGAATGGGAAACAAGAATGCCAGATGTGAAAATACAGATTTAGTCGGGTGCTAAGAACTGCCTCACAGATCATTGGAATGCGAAGCAAATTTTGGGATAAATCCAACGCACATTTGCATGCGATCTATTCCGGTAGCAAACACAAAGGTATTGGGAAAATTTATTGAAGCCTGAAGATGAAGATCGAACATCCATTGGGAACAAAAAGAAGATGAAGATGTTGCGCCATGGATTAGTCGTTATAGTCATTGTTAGCATTCTCTACATTATATCTTTCATCTCAATAGGTAGCGTCACAAATCTCTAATCATTCCTTATATACTTGCCACTTCATTTTCCAACCTGCTATGTTGTTTCAGGCAGCAGATCAAGGTACAATGTCTCCAAAAAAGACATTAATGCGCTCCAAAGCTTGCCGGTTTTGTCAAGGTTATGCTTGTTGATTAAGCATCCCTGCAAATTCATAGCTTGGGAACATATTTGGGTGTCTGCCACTGCTTATTCAAAGTTATACTTATTCAATATGATGTAGTTGGTGCTTTTTAGTTGGTATTGCTACCACATGCCTTCAGTGACAAAGCAGTGTGCTTCTGTTTCTTATCTTATCTTATCTTATCTTATCTTCTCTTCTTGCTTACGACATAAATGGCTTCTTTTTACTTCAATTTACATGAGAAAAACGGAATGGGAATGCATGTGGAAGCCATAGATTTCTGTTCTGTGCGACTATCATTCGCAAATGACACAGAGGCAAAATGGTTGGCATAACCCTCTTTTTCACTTTTCAAGTTATTCTTCAGTTTTCTCAGCCAACTCCCACATTTGGCAGAATAAATGGCACTCAAGATGTATATCTTGTTACTACATGATTTCAGAAAGATCCTAAAACTGGGGAGCTTGAGCCTCTAGAAATGATTTCAACCTTTGCGAGGCTTTAAGTCTGTGGGAGCAGGCAAGTGCTAAGGTGAATTAAAAGCGTAAATTGCCAAAGAAAGGTTTTGAACTATGAACCTAAGGTTATGACTTGAGTAACTTTATTCCAGGTGCACAACAGCAGCACAATCTTAACAAAAGAGTATATAGATTTTCTTCCAAATGGTTGGGAGGATTATGCATGGTGAAGGATCAATAAAGGCATAACATTGTATGTAATCTTAATCCCAAAGAGTTTCACAAGATAGGGTGGTTGTAGGATAACCCTGGAAAAAACGAGTGTCTACATTCAGGGGCAAGCCTTCTAGGGAGAACCTGGATAATATCAACCCATAAGGGAGTTGTGTAGAAAAAAAGGATTTACGGTATGTGAAGTGCAGCAAAGATTTATTATGGAATTATTATGACAACATGTTCTCCGTGGTCTGCTAAATTGTAAACATTCCTATTTCAAGAAGCCTGTTTTATTGGTTTTCTGTTCATGGATAGAGATTTCATTTACTTTTTGGCTTAGACTTGCTGCTTCTTTAGTTCTTTTGAAGGGCTTGGTAGAGTTATCAAACCAAAGCGCATGCTGAGTATGTACATGCACCAAAGGTCAAAGTTGGTCGACAATTAAATGAAAACCTACCGTTACAACTTTGGAAACCAGCATGAAACATTTGGACATGTTATCATACTTATTTGGGTTTTTAACAGTGGGTTCTCCTTTTATAGGAAAGCGGCATTTGGCAAAGGGGAGCCCGCTCATAATCATCATCGTCTTTTTAAATGGCGCCCCACAATATCCCTTAGAGCATAGCAAGTGCTAATGGTATTGCTATGTGTTGCCATCGAGGGGAAGAGGAAATGATGTCTAAATAAGTCAAAGTTTTGATACTTCAATTTTGATGTCCATAGGTTTATCTCACAACCAAAGTACCCCCTTGAGCTGGAGCTTCATGAGTATATTCACACTTTGTATTTCCAATCTGAGGCATTTTTCCTTGATGTATTTGTGTAATCTATTTTACCTTGCTCTCCAATTTGACAAGTAAATTTACAAGCAACATAAGATCAAGGTATAAATTACAAGGGGACTAGTCAACTATGTTCAAACCAGTTCGTTGAGTGGTGCCAAGGATGTTACTTCCCAGGAAAGATAAATCTACCATGAAGATTGAAACAAGAAAGCATTCAAGGGGCTAACTAATTGGATGGTTGAATGTTCAACACTGTATAAGGAGGAGAAAAGGGGAACATTTCTAACATCTAACTCTTCGCTCACTTAGAGCATTCAATTAAAGATTCAGTGCTAAATCTGTACACAATAAGTACTTCACACAGAACTGCTCTTTCTCCAAAGCAAGATATTCTCACACCATGTGTTCTAAAGTGACGCAATTCATCAAGTACACTGATGTAGAACAATACACTCTATTGAAGCATTATAGGACATATATAAGGGGTTCAGTTTCCATAGGTTGAAGAATGTTTTCATCACATTTGAAATTTACACAAATATTAGACATTTGCACTGTTTTCATCACATTTGAAATTTACACAAATATTAGACATTTGCACTGCCCTTAATATCAAAGGTCCAGAACCAAAGAAATATTTGCGACGGCCATTCTTCCGGACATAGAAAGTGCTTATACTCAGAGAGGTGCCTCCAGATAGCCTTGCCACATCCCCATTCTATTCCTCAATCTATGACGTGCAAGCAGGCAACTTATGCCCCCGCTTCGATCTTAAAATGTGAAGTTACATAATTTTTCTCTTTTCCTCGGTTTTCAAAGCATTTCTAGACTGTATTAAGAACACAAAAAATTTAGATTATCCGGCTCATATTCTAGACTATCAAGTCAACATCGTAGTTGATCTGCCTGAAATCTGCAAGACCCACATCAAACTTACATACTTTTGATCATGCAGTTGGATTGTAGGGCAGCCACATTAGGATTTTAGATGATCCACATGTAGGTTGATGTATATACGTTTTTGGGTCGGGCAAGGATGGACAAATTTACTACCAGGTTCTTGAATTGAAAAGAGAGCCATAGATTGGTGGTTCAGAATTTTTTTCTCGTGAAGCTTCAGCATACAGAATTGAGAGCCCTTTCGCCTGCTTTAAAAATTTTGAATGCATACAAAAGGTTGGGAAAGAGAAATGTTCGCGGCGGCCTTGGCTGCCGCGATAAGTTTCTTGTAACTTTAAACAATATAGAAGTTGGGTATCATTTTTATTCCACTCTGCATTTTGGTCGTGACACAGGGCCTCCTCTATAACATGAAATGGGGGCTTCCATTCCGTGTAACCGGTTCGTAGCAGGTAATATTTTAGGGCTTAATCGGTTCAGAGCAGTAGATATTTAGGGTTTCATTAGGGTTTGTGGCCGCCCTCTCTTGCGACCACGAACCACCTATTACTGCCAAAATGATTTCAAATGAACCACGTCTGTTGCCGCCGGAGCTCGTTGGATCTGCTTTCGTGTTTGCAGAGCTCTCCGATTTGTTTTTTCATGTGTAGCTCGCATGATTTATCCTTTATATTTGTTAGATTCATATCTTCATCTGTAGCTCTTACCATTCGAGCTGCAGACCTGCATCAGAAGAAAAGGATCTCCAACTCCCATATTATAGGGGAACTGCAATTTCTCTGCCATTTTGACACATGGAAGACCCGCTCCTGGCTATCGTCAGTCGCAGGGGCCCTTCCGATGTGTCAGAATGGCACCCAAACTGCAGTCTAATGGTCTAATCACATTCGGTTTCTACACTTTTGCACTAGCATATTACATTTTAGGAATGCTCGAGTGACGTCCATACTTACGCCTAGGGTAGATACATTGACCTTGGAGTAGGCTCGTTACTATCAAAGTTTTTCCCTTGTAAACCTACATAATAATGACCACATTAACATTCCTATATACAGAATATGGCAGTATTAACCATCTATTCATTACGAGTTTGAAATTAATGGGCAATTTTTTTTTTTGAAGGACGTCAGACTTTATTTATAACACTCCAACATAATACATAATACAATGCAGAGACAGAAATAAAAACCCAGCGGACAATCAGATCCAACTGAGCAGGGCCACCCGTCTAAGCATGACAATATGATGCAGTTCACACAATTTTCCTCTCCTACAAAGAGAAGAATAATATATAATCGTATTTTAAAAAAAGTTACTTTAACCAGGTCGAACTTCCACATCCATAGAATCATTAACAGCAACTTGATCTGCTCCTTGGTATCTCAATGCTATTGAATCAGGCACATCCACTGTAATAATCGTAGCAGATATTGGAGCTACAGAGTGAACCAACGCAGATTGAGGAGCCGAGCTATTTTTGCGATGTGCAAGTTTCTTCAGGCGTGGAGTAGACCATCATTCTTCCAATAATTCTTGCTTTTGAGCAATGTCCTGAAGACGAGGGCAGCTGTTCTTCACGGTTCAAAGTTATTCTTCGCAGTTGCTCATTATGATTCAGAGTTCTTCACAACTGTTATTCTTCTTTGCAGGTGAGCCGTGATTTGAAAACAACCCTGCAATGGATCTTTCTTCCCAGATTTGCAAGGGACCTTGCACCGGATTTTTCTTCGTTGGATACGTTGATCTGCGTCAAATCTGTTGTGTTTTTGCAAAAACTTTAGAAAAATCTGCCTCTCCTATTTCTATTTTGTAGGGGAATGGAGGTTGGTCCTCCATCCTCAACTTTGAAGGTGATCCGTTCTCGGCTAACGCTGGTTGCAGGATCCCATCTGCAAAACTAGGAATGAAGTCCCAACCTCCATTCCCCTATATATTAAAGCGACCAACTATTCCATTAAACACAAACTGAATCTTTTGTCTTCTCATATTTTTGTTATCACTTCAGGAACTTATACTACCTCAAATACTAATGCTCTTTATAACTTTTAGGATTTCACATCAGCTTTAATGCAAAATTGTTAGGTAACTTCATCCAAATGATTTTACATCTTTGACCATTTTTTGGGACACATATGCCAAATACGCAATGTGTCAATGTGCTATCACAACGAAAAAGGTGCTCACATCCCCCGGAAATTCCCCCATTGAGGAATCGGGGAACTCGAGAGCAATGGGTAATTTTCTTTGCAACGGAGAATTCTTGAATGAAAGGGTATATTGTACAGGGAGAGATTAGTAGAAATGGGGGATTGTCGAACAAAAAGGGTATACCGAATGGGAAAATTAATAGAGATAGGGGATTACGAATGCACATTGGGGTATTTTGAAGAAAGAGGGATTGGGTCAAAAGGGAATTCGCCAATGCTTTGGGGTAATTTCAACAAAAGGGGACTGGTTCAAAAAAGGAGCTTGCGAATGGATTGGGGTATTTTTAAGAAAAGGGGACTACTTTCAAAAGCGAATTTGCAAATGGATTAGAGTATTTCTAAATAAAAGAGGATTGAGGGAAAGGGAAATTACCAACAGAGGATTGCAATAAATACCAGGGTATTTTCAAGCAAAAGGGTATTTTCAATTAAAAGTAATTTCAAAATACTATCTACTTTCAAAATATTGAATGGTCATATATAAGTGGTCAGATCAGCTCATAAGCCAGAACCTTACCTTCATGATGTAGAATAGGAATGAATTTCTGGACTAAACAGTTGATAAACTCCGTTTCCAAAGGGGTCTCGTCTAAAGAAAGAACCCATGCTTCTGTGAGTGGGTCCTTACTATGCAGGGAGAAGCACACTCCAGTGTAATAGCTCTTGAGTTCTCCTGCACACTCATGGATAAATATTGACGTTATATTGCACTTGAAGTCCTCTGTTGACACATAATCTCATTCTTTGTAAACAGTACCATCGTAAAATACTTTGTTGAACTTGAAAGCCTTCCTTTGCATAAGGGTTCTATCATGCAAGCCATTCAACACCATCACACCACTCAAGTCCATTATCACCCCTCATTTTTCATGTCTAGCTGATCCTATAATAAGCTCTTTTTTTCAATAGCATGCTTGCAACCACAACTCCTTGGAAGGTACTCTAGTTGATCCACAATCTCTTTAGTTGTTTCTATAGATGGAACCCGAATAATTCCTTTTTCATGGTCTCTACAACCAATTGGTAGCCAAAGATGCTCATGTACCTGTTTGAGTGCATACTCATGAGGATTACGTTTCTCGGCCTCAAGAGTTAATTCCCCTTTCTGGAACAAATAAGATTAGGTATGGATTCACATGTTTTTTCTCCATTTAGAAACATTGGATTGCAAACCATGCTTGTTCGATTACGCTTCCTCCTTGAGAACTGGAAGCCATCATGGTGACACCCAATAGCTAGATTGTTTAGATTACCCTGCAATTAGAGAATAAGAAGATAATCAAAACTTGTTAATATTATAGAAATCAGGAAGAGGTATTGTAAGGACATGTATTAGGTCATTACCTTGCAAAACTTAGGTACACTTTTGATCCTACAATGACAAGAGGAACATACAAAAATATAGAGCTTAGCCTCTTCATCCCATCCTTCAGTAAGTTCTTGAGCTTTTTTTGGAAAGGCTCGGTAGACTATGTTGCAACTCTCACAAATGACTGGCAGCTCCCAATAGGAGTTTGGATCAAAAAATGCTTTCCAGTCTAACCATTTTCTTCCATGCCAATATTCTCGAATTGTCCCTTGTCCCCATCTGTCTTTCCCCCTCCATGCAAATCCCCATTCTTGCTCGAAAAGTTGGACTTCTCCACAATGTTCTTAACAGAACTTCTAATGGCAGAAGCTCGAACTCAAGTTGTTGATCAGAGATATAAACTCTTTTCCTCGGCGGCGATGGGCTTTCTAAGTCATTAAATATGACTTGTAATCTGTAGAAGTGAATGAGTTACATTGTAACATGTTTTAAACAAATATATTTACTTGTGTAGAATTTCCTGGAGTATTAATTATCTCACTCAAAATTCAAATAAATACATGTGCCAAGTTCAAGGTAAAGCATTTGAGTCTGTTAGCGATCTCCCAACCAGAGAAAGCATGCAATGCATGCATGCGAGACATGCATGCTCGCCCCCTCTAGAATCTCGATCCGAGGGCTCGGATCGATGGGATTCTACAATCGGGCTCGCATGAAAACGACAAAAACCTCCCCAATAGAAGAGAACTTCCTTATCAATACGGGATCGAGGGCGAAAGGCAAAGGATTATGGCCAAAGAAGAGACAAGACCAAGAAAGGACATGCCATAGCATGAAAGAAATGCCAAATTGGTCAATCCTAGCAGGGAGAAGCCCCTCCCCTGCATAGTTTCAAAGAATAGAGAATAAGGTACTGCTGAGAGAGAAGAGGAAGCGCCGATGAGACGTTAATGAAGAACCTCGCATAATATAGTGACCTCTCAACCAGAGAAAGCATGCAATGCATGCATGCGAGACATGTATGCTCGCCCCCCTAGAATCTCGATCCGAGGGCTCGGATCGATGGGAAAGGGGCAAACTGCTATAGAGGAATTTGCATGAATGCATTAAACTCAATGATGAAAACATCACTTCAAATGAGCTTTAAAGATTGTCTTTTGGAGTTAAACATGTCTTGGCTGTCACTCTTTGTTTGGGAAATAAGAGCTTTTTTCTGGAGTAGTGGGTGTGGCCCTTAAGGTTTAGTGCATGTTATTTTATAGAGGCATGGAACCCGTTTATTGTATTTTTTCTTTATTGTGACTTTGCTTCTCTTATTGTAATTATTGTTAGGGTTAAATGTTGCAGATAAAATTAGCAATCCAAGATTTTATATCCACGTGTTTCATTGATATGATTCTATTATCCAATTCTAGCATCTAGATTTGAGTTTTTTGCCAGAAAAACATTTTCACAAGGCTGAGTGCAATATACTTTAAAACTGAAGAAATAGAATAGAATAGAATAGTTTTTTTATCGTCCACTGAGACCAATCGGCCTATGGGACCCGGAAGGGGCCTAAACAAACTTATTACCGCCCCAGGGTTAAAAACCCCGCCCGAAGGGTTTCGAGGAAAAACCATGGCGAGTAATAAGAATGCCATCAAAGCGTACAAGTATACATCATCATGAAATAAATGTGTATGTACATGTCAAGTCGTGCGAAGGACATAGCGATCTCGCATGTCCATGACCTCCCGAAGGTATGATCCTAGCATCCGATGCGGATGCGTGCTCAATGTCACATGTAGCGGCTGGCGGGCGACCATCAACTTCAAAGATAGCGTCCGGATTTGATCATATCTTTGGGCAACTTTGAAGGGTATGAGATTCATCCTCAATGACTCCCATTTGGCGGCATTGATGAGCACGCCCCGGCGTGGCTCACCAATCCATCACTTTGTCTCCGGCGAAGATGATGTGCCCCGATAGATGAATGGAGGCAATGAGTCTGCGTCTTTTTCATGGGCAAGTGGGTGCGCAGTAGCATTGTGGGCCTCGTTCCAATGTGGGATTTATGTGGTATTTGGTAGTGTCTTTGTCTTGACCGTTCAAGGGCTGGCATCCCAAAGCTTGCTGATGATGCATGAAGCGTCAAGATATTGCCTCAAGCTATGGCGACCGCCTCTGTTTGCACATGTATGCACCGTGCTCTCGCACATTCCATCTAGCCATCCATTGAGCTCTCTTTTCCCTCCAAAGGGGCCTTGGCGTTGTGGCCCCATTGCCATGATATAAGCTAGTTTTGGGAGGCGAGCATCGTCCATGTTGACCACCTTACGAAAATAGACAATGTGGCGATCAAGGGCAGCCCTCACGAAGAGGCAAGAATCCTCATTTCTACGGTAGAATTTGATATGGAATTTTGTGGACTTCACCCTAGTGCTTTCGTACCAAGAAGGCTTTCACGCACTGCCCAAGTCATTCCAAGTAGCGGGGATACTCTTGGGCCCCATACTTCAACCAGGTATAAAAGGGCGGGCTCCACTAAGACTTTGAGCAGGTGTGGATGATGGGTCCAATCATACAACTCCGCTCTATGACTATTGTTTTGCATTGCATATAGTGCTTTCCAGCCGCCCGTAACTTCGTAGGCTGTATGGATGTGTCAGTGCATAGTAGGCGGAAACTCCACTCCCAAATATTTGTATGTGGATGCTACTTCCACATTACGCCTCGATAGCGAAGGAGGATCCCGGTACATGCGTGAAGATGATATAAAAACCACCTTAGTCTTGGCCAAGTTGGCGCCATATCGATTAAACTTGACAAAATGTGTCGGGGGCATCGAGATGTCGTTGCATGTCCGCTGGTGTGTAAGCTTAGGAGGTCCACATCATCGGCATATATTAAGCTGCTTGATGATCACGGTAGAAGGTGAGCCCCGTCGCCCCCCATTATCGACAAGCTGACTCTCCAATTGATCAATGTAAAGCCCAAACAATGTTGGGGGAGAGAGGGCATCCCTGGCGAACCCCGGATACTACTATCAAATGGTTGGCTTGTCGGCCGCAACCGACCGAGCATCTTTCATAAAGCACACCTTTGCGATTACGCAAATCTCGCAGGAACCCCGAACCCTATGCCGCAATCTTGCCCATAGATTTTCAGAGCCGCGATTGTCAAATGCCTTTTGCAAAATCCGCGAAGCAACAATATAGATCCCGGCGGTTCCTGCTTTGTCTTCAACGAGCTTCGCAATGTGAAGATGTGGTCAATGGTTGAGTGTCGGGGAGTCCGAATCCCGCCCGGGTGAGGGCCCGTATCTCTCTACCTCTGCCCGACCCGTCAAGCTATTTGCTTTCGAGAATCGGCAAGCAATTTTGCAAACACCGGCCGACCATGATTGTTGGTAATTTGGGCGATTGTGGGTCACTGCCTTATAGATGGGAACAACTTCGCTATTGGTCCTTTGCATGGGAAGCCTTCTGTAATGCCTTGTTGAACAAAGCCGGTCGGGACTGGTATTATGGGACGGCCTCCCCCCACTTAAGCAATTCGCACGCATGCCATCGGTCGGGGCTTTCCCATTGGCAAGGCGGCGTAAGCCTTGTTCCGCGTCCGAATCTGTGATTTCCAAGACTTGGCCTTCTTGCGGGGGTATCTTTGCATGTGCACCACGAGGGTCATTATAGGCTGTTGCAAGTATTGCCTCCTTTGCTTTCGGGAGTGATGTTCCACGTGGGCATTATGACGGCTTTCTAAGAACCCGCCGCCCGAGGAAGGTCACGGGTGACGTTCCAGGAGATAAAACATTTCCCTTTGATGTGCTGCAATGTACCTGGCTTTCTTAGCTTTAAGGAAGACGCGGTACGGAGAAAGCAAATGCCATGTCAATTGAATATTAGATGCTTGATATTGCACCTAAATTTATTATTCCTATCAATGGCCTGGAATGGCTTAAAATGTATAAAGATACTTTGGAATGATATGTGGCTTCGCTTCGCTTTACTGTGTTTTTTCAGAATTATATACTTACAAATCTGATCCAGGTGCTCAAATTACATGATTTTGTTCTAGCCTCCAAATTGAGATTTATGTGACTTCGCTTCTCTTTACCTAATATGTAGCAAAATAACAGGGGGTTGCTTTTGTGTTTTTATACTTTTTTCCCTAAGGTTTTTATATGATTTCGTGGCGTATTCTCGTGGGTGTACTAATGCGTACATCTAGAGTGCGCATGCATATTCCTTATTTTTTATAGCGCTTGCCAATGGTTTAGCCCCCTAAAAAAAAAAACATCGATTAGAGTGGCATGCAAAACTCGAAAAGTTTGTATTTTAGGGTTCTTTGGTACCCATCAAAATTTTCGAGTTGAAGCCCGAAAGGGCGGCTTCTTCATGGCTCTTTTTGGGTGCATTAGCGTGAGTAATATGGGATCTTTGCGGATATTGCCAATCTTTGTATCTGACCGAATAAGCATTTGAGATATATGTAGATTTAGAAATTTTGAAGCGATGGTAGTGGTGTGGAAATCGCTTTAGGGTTGTTTGGAAATCGATTTAGGCGGGACTTGTGGCCATGCCACCACATGGTTACATTCGGATCCGTTTGGTGCGGTAAAAAATATACACAAAGAGATCATGAACTGGATTCTTGGCTGGGCGATGCCAAATCTTGCAAAATGCTTACGGGCATCTTTGGTTTAGATTATCTCTTTAGGTACTTGCCGGGCCAGTGACCAAAAAATGCGCGAATCGCCTATGATAGCTAAAAGCGGTGGTGCTTATTCCATGAGAAAATGGCACACCGGATATGCTTAGATCTCGATTTGGTTATACCCGGAGGGCATATCTGAGAATGAGGGTTGATTCGTAAAGGCCAAAACATCACGGCAACACATTGATCGGGCATTCTCGATTGCATCTGGAGCTCTCAAACCCGGCGTTTTGATTGCATCACGGAGCTCTCAAACCGGCGATGTTTTCCATGTGATTAGCTCTGGAGTTCATCGCTTTTTGCAAAATCTCGGCCAATACAAAGATGCGATTTGATGCCCTACATCCGGCTTCTCCATATACCTAGATAAATCTCTTGCTTGCAAATGGTTGATTTGAAGCTTTAGGTGAAGCTTACCGGTTGTTCTAAGCATGCGCTAAAAAATAAATGGGACAAATGTAACGGATCGTATGGGATTAGATTGGGACTATAAGCCCTTTGAAATGAAGGATGTTAGTGATTGTTTGCTTTAGAAGTATGTTTTTCCTTTGGAGCGATTGAAAAACCCGGTTGAAAGACAAAAATACATGGAGGAGTTGCTTCAAATTGTCAAAAAAGGAAGGCATACACATTGAACAAGCGTGGACTCGAGCTAGTAAGAGCACCATGGGTCTGCTTCAAGTGAAGGCTGCGGATGCTATGCTCTCTTGGGTAAGACATTTACTAGTTCATTCTTATTTGGCTTAGAGTTTATGCGGCATGTGTTTTTGTTTTACTTGGCTGATTTTACTAGCTGATTTTACTAGTGTTGAGATTTTTAAATTTGAATTGCGGGTTAGATTTGGGGTGAAGGACCTTTCGGATGTGAGGTTGCTAGATCTTGAAAATATAAGAAGAGATTGTCTTTGTGAAAATGATGCTTCAAGTTAAGGAGGAGAATGGTTGTCAAAGGACATATAAACACAATTCATATTTACATTGTCTCTTATATGTCCTTACCTCTATTTTTCATTGATATATCAGCAAAGGGATTCCATGCCACGAGTTTGTTCAATTTGCTTTGCCTACGTCACGAACCCATAGGGAGACTTCATACACTAAGACACAATTCATATTTACATTGTCTCTTATATGTCCTTACCTCTATTTTTCATTGATATGTCCTGCGGGGGATCCCATGCACAGAAGTCCGTTTCAAGCTGCTTCACCTATGTCCAAACCCATAGGGAGACTTCATGCACTCTGAATCTAGGTATGTTTTAATTTTTTGGCCTAGTGGACATACGTAGGTTCAAATCCTATGGGGCACCATATATCCATTTTATCTACACAATATTTCATATTCTACTTGACGCTTGGAAATAGAATTCCTTATTTTACAATGTGCATTTGTTGTTTCACTCTACAAATTGTTCGACATGCAGATCAATGAAGATATCTCTTGTATTTACATTCTTTTTACTATCCTTATTGAAGCACATAAACATTATAGATGTTTGTTTTCTCCTTTGGTGGGTTTTCTTTTTTTTGTTTGTTTGTTTTGTTGGGCCCAGAAGGGCCAAAAAATTTATGATGTAACAACCAACACATAACTACCATTAACATTAATTAACACAAACCATTATCCAACACATTTAAATTAAAATCCCCCAGAAACCCCCGTTGGTTTGGGTGCATATTCACCACGGGGGTTACATAGGGCAGTGAGCCCTAAAACTTACAATACATGTACAAAATTAACACCATTAAGTATATTCTTTCAAACCTTATAGTATTTTGCAAACTTTAATATACTGATTATACAAAAACTTGTACATGCATACCCCACAAAGCGAGGGCTATGTATGCGGTCAGATCAAGGAATAAAAGGAAAATATGCCCATCTAACAGCTCTCGGTGCCCGGAATAACCCCCCGTGTGAATATGCACCCAAACCAAAGGGGGTTTCAGGGGGATTTTAATTTAAATGTGTTGGATAATGGTTTGTGTTAATTAATGTTAATGGTAGTTATGTGTTGGTTGATGTCCATGTGTTCTAATGACATGATTCTGTTTCAGTCTCCAGATTTGAGAATTTTTGCAGGAATAATGTTTTCACAGGGATTAAATGCAGCACAATTTCTTACTGAGGAAGCAAATGCCATATAAACATGGTTGATATTGCAATTATTAAATTTGTTTTTTGTGAACTGTGGAGATTGTTTATTATGGCTGAATTATATTTCTTTTACCATATAATGCAAGCTTAATGCTTCATGTACAATATTTATCTAAATGATCATTCATAATGTTTAGCTTTTAGAAAAGAAGTGTCTTTGAAGATTGCAAGCTAGATATGTAGCTCATGGATTCATTAGGCCTACAATGCATTTCCATGGAGTCTACGCAGACTTACATCCACAAGGAACATAGGATAGAATTTTGGCCAAACACATGCGAAGTAGTTTTTGGTCTGTTGATAATATAGGGTAGAACTTTTAGCCAAATACATGAAAAGTAGTTTTTTGGTCTTTCAAACGTTTGCTTTAGGGATTTCACACTATGTTTAAAAGTACCAAGTGTTCTATTTATGTCCTTTCTTTCTTCCACACGCTTGGATGTATCAACCATGTGACAACAACCACTGTCAGCTTTATGTGTTTCTTTAGGATATAAGAACAGAGCCTACAATCATGGGCTAGCCATAACATATACAAAGTATTGGGTTTCTTGTAGGTATATCTAATCCCGTTCCAGCTATAAATTTCTTATAATGCCCTTGGAAGTTGGAGAAGAATATCAAGGTATAGTGTTGCACAGATATTGCATGTCTAAGTGCTACCCAATATGTTGATGCACTTATGTAGAAGGACCATAAAATGATGGGGTTTAAAAGCCAAAGTCCTATTGCTAATTCCTATAATACAAAGGGAACAACTATGTCATCGCTCCAAACTTGCTGTTGCCTGTAAACTGGCAGTCGCTAGTGTCGCTGTGTGGCCGTTGTGGAAACCCACTAACTGGCACAGGAAAGTTGCCACAGCTCCATATCCGAGCTCAGCTATGGAGGTTGATGCATGCGTTAATACAAACAAAAGCGTCGTTATAATTGCTGTAGATGATAGTGAACATAGCACAAAGGCGCTTCTTTGGGCCGTCGAAATCTTTGTCATTGCAAATTTGGCGATGTCACAGTTGTTCTTGTCTATGCCAAATCTGTAGGTCAGGTGTATATATGTGCGGCCGGGTCTGGTTTGCCTAGTCAGCCTTTTCTTCTTACATATATTTCTGTTTCTGTGTCATTCTATGGTTTTTTTTCCCCTTGTTTTTGACCTAGATATTTCACTCCAGACATGATTGATGCCATGAAGAAGAAGTAGCAGAGCATTACTGACAGTGTCTTTGAAAATGCAAAGCGACTCCTTGGAAGTGTCAGTGACTATTGTGCTCATCATGCTAAATGTTTTTACTTATTGTATAAAAAGCAAAATCTCATTCTAAGTGAACTGTTTGTATCAGCAACATCCAATTTTACATGGGAAAAGGGCAACATTTATTTTCATATAAGTAACTTTCCCACCATGTTGTAGATCATCTATATGTTAAGGCAATTTCAACTTGCACAATCTGCTATATGACATTTGTGACCCTAATAATTTGGTTCCAATTCAAACATGTATGGAATATATCCAAATACCCAAGTGAGGATACCCACTTCCACAATCATAATGGTAGTTAAATAATTTGTATTTTATATGACATACAAATACCATATAGAAATGCTCCATGTCGAACGTTTATTCCCTTATCTAATACATCCACATGGTGCGACTCGTTCAACGGTGCTATAGATGGAGACCTATAGCTTAAAATATTGTGAATACTGGGAAGTACTGACATTGTGTTTGGAAGACACAAAACACGTACAAACATTTTTAGAACACTCTACTCAGTTACATACACAATTCGATCGAGGGGCACTTGTGGACGGGCTTGTAGATGAAGAATATGGCAGAGGTCTACGTCTCATTGGGGCATGGAATAGGGCTCCTACCCTCCAATTCATCCCAAATTCGATTGGGATTGAAGAGGAACAGCAGCCAGCAGCTTACACTTGTTTTGCCAACACTTACCCACCAGCCTCGAACTATGGATGCCTATCGTAACCATGCCTCTAGCCAAGACACTGGTTAGTCAATAGATAGCTTCTTTTTTCGCTGACACTTCTTTGAATAGATGGAATGATTAAATTCTCTTTTGTAAGTTGTTCTGAACACTTGAATGGTATTTACATTAGTTCTTTCTGCTTCTTCCGTGTATTGGGAATTAAGGGGAGGGTAGAGACCTAAAAGCCTCTTAGCATTAGAGATGTCTCTAGTTACATCCCTTTATCTATCTTAATACCCAATAATTGCGGCCTGTGCACAAGAGCCTACGAGCGTGGATGCTATATGATGTGGTTCGACTTGCGGTCTGAGTATCGGGGGTGAATCGGGGGTGGGGTCTTGCCTAAGCGCCGACTACGGGACTCCTATAGTGTGCTAGGCTTATAGCCGGCCCTTGTCGTGGTAGGGTATGGTCCCCGACACTCACGGGCGGCGGGCGTGGAGTCATAGATGAGTAGATCACAGGCTCGAGCAGAGTTGGTGGAGCTGACCTTGTAAGTCCGAATGCGGATCGGGCGGGGGTCGAGGGGGGGCCGCGTGTTCTCTAGCACATCCAGGGGATCCGTCATACTTTCGGGGAGAGGCAGCCCTCGACACGCCTCATCGGATCGGGGAGATGTAACCGGAGTAGTCCGTGAGTGAATCCGCCCAGGATTGTGTCTCCGGACCCTTCATCTTAGTCTCCTCTATTATTAAGCGCGCGGCAAAAGCGTCATCAGCCCTTTCAAATCATATCTTATAAAGATATGTAAGCAACTTACACGAGCTTCTGCTTCAGCAGGCAACATACCACATTCGACCAATCGCATATCATATGGAGTTTGTGCTTTTGTACCCAATTTCATTCTAAGAAACTTCTTCTGCACTTTCTCTACCCTTTTCCATGTATCGCGCGTAATTCTAGCCCCCAAACCTCACATCCATATAGCAATCTCTTGTCACGAACAAAGCGTCTTATATAACATCTTTTTCATTTTAAAATTCCAAATTTCAGCTTTACCACTTCTATGTTGCATGCTATATAAGGCTTTCAATCCCGCATTCACTTTGTGTTCTACAACCGTATTTCAACTAGAGCTCTTATCAACTTCCACTCCCAGATATTTATACGAGTTTACCAACTCTACTGACATGCCCTTATAATAAAATGCGGATGTTACGTCTTATTAGCTCCAAAGACTATTAGTTTTGTTTTTGCTAAATTTACTTGCACCCTTTGCTATCACAAAAATGTGCGAGCATCAAATGTTTACGCATCCATTCTTGGCGAGATAGGATGACTACATCAACTACATAAAAGCAAAAGCAATATCATATAACCATTCACCAATGTCCATCCCTCCATGTTCCATCATCCGGTTTTCCAACTCATGGAGGGTAAAACCCAAACAATGTAGGAGATAAAAAGGCGGGGCTTGTTTGACCTCGATATTACTCCGCACAACATAGCTGCATTCATTCACATAAGGGAGGGAAAAGTTGCACCAAGACTTTCTCATATAATATCTTGAATGCTTTGTCTTGGCTCCATTTTGGGACCCCAATTAGTTTCATTCTTTGCGAGGAGATTGTTTCATTCTTTGCGGAAGATTGTACCTATTCTTGTGTCAAAGGCTTTAGCATAATCCACAAAAAGAGCATATAAAAGGCCTTTTTTTTTTTGCCAATGGTGAATCTATCATGCGCGTAGCATTATCACATGGTCTATGGTGGACAGCTCAGGTCTAAATCTCTTGCCCCATAGCCCTAACTCCATTTTCATACCTTTACATACTAACCCAGTGTTTAACATTGTATCCACTAGTTTTGCAAAAAAAGCGCAAAATCATAATCATTCTATAATTACATGGATCTTTGCTCGTCTCACGCTTTGTATAATGGAATAACTCCGTTAACTTGCCACGGCGGGGAAAGCTCCTTTAAAATTTTGCATTTTACTAGCTTTAACAACATTGCATGGGTTAAACCTCCAGCCCATTTGAACATTTCTGCAACCAACCCACATTGCATCAATTTGCTTTACCATTTACAAGCTTACTCAAACCTTGATTTCAAATCAATGGGGGTGAACTCATATTCACCGGCCGGAGAGAAAGAGAAGTGAAGTGAAGTAGAGTGAATTGTATTATTTCGTCTTGTCCGGACCATCAAGCCTGTAAGGTAGTATAAACAATACATCAAAGTCAAATATATCATCATCGGGCAAAAACTCATCATCGGTATTTAGTCACTCTCCCTCTATCTCATCTCCACTAGTTTCAATAACATGTTTATTGCTACCTCCCTTAGTTCTATCGGATCTAGTATAAAAGCTACCTACTATTGTAGGTGGCATATCAAAAAAGCGGGTGTAGATTAGACAACTGTGTCTCAAACTTATCTCTCAAGGCTTGGTATTTGGACATCTTATTATTGCATGTGCTTAGGTCTTCTACCTCATCGCATCGCATGCAAGTCGAGTCCGTTACTCATTTTGTATGTTAAACCATCTTCCCACTTCTACATCCGGTGGTGTGTATTTGAGTGTCGCATCACCGCAAGTGCATGTCTCTTGGACAAGGAAATATTCTCACTTAAATAGCTCATTCCTAGGAGCATAGGATTCATTTTCCTTCCTATAGTGTGCCATCTTGACCTTTGGGTGCATACCAAACTCTTTCCACTTTTTCCACGAACCCATTCCCGAATTCTATTTTTTATTTCTTGCCAAGTCTTGTATCAATATTCCCCATTTCGTAGCTTGACTATCCCATCGCATACCACCCTTTTGTCAAATGTTGCTTTCAAGGCTAGCCTTGGTAACTCTCTTCATCAAATTTCCTATGCCTTTCGGATATGTTAAATATGCATAGAGCCTCCTTCTAATTGCATCATCGCACTCTTGCTAGAGACATATCATATGGGTTTGCATTTTTAACCCAAAACTTATTGTAAAACTTTTTCTGCACCCTTTCTATTTTTGACATAGCTCCAAGGAGAGTCAGGGGCCCCAAACTTTGCAACCATATAACACCACCGGGCACTAATGATTTAAATAGTGTCTACTTTAAAATAAAGTTCCAAATATCAGCTTTTTAGACCTTTGCTTTTGCATGGCAAACAACAGCCTTTATTCCACCATTAACCCTTTGCTCCATGTCCAGATTCCATGGGAAATGTTTATCAATAAGCCCCAAGTACTTATATGGTCGTGATTTCTATCATCTCTCCCTTGTATGTAAATGAATAATTCTTATCTAGATTAGTCCCAAAGAGCACAATCTTGGTCTTGTCGGGTTCACTTTCATACCCGTTGCATTAAAAGCTCCTAATGTACCCAAATGTTTGTTGCATACCTTCTTTACTTACGGACACCAAGGCGATATCATCTGCATATAATAATATGCGAATCACATAACTGCCAAGTTCATCTCCCCCCTCCAGTAAGTGGATATCCACCTTTCTAAATCATCTATAAAAATACCAAAAGTGTGGAAGGAGAAAGTGGGCACCCTTGTTTTGACTCCAATATTCGCATCCACTTGCTCTTTACATTGACCATCAAATGGAAAAACCCGACATGTCATTGACTAATACCTTCTCATATAATATTTTCGCCTTTGCACTTCCGGGGTGTATAGATGCGTTTATCCATTCCAAGCTCTCCCCTGGGAAGTTATCACGGGTACCATATCAAAGCGCCTTGGCGAAATCTACAAAGCACATAAAACAATGGTTTGAGTCCCCTTTATTTTGTGTCCATCATGCGGCTCTAAAGTGACCAAATGGTCAATAGTGCATTTCGGGTCTAAACCATGCACGGCCCCTTAACGCGCACATCATGTTGCTCAGCCCCAAATACTTATTTTATTCTCTAAAATAGTGGCAAAAAAGTTTTGCAAATAAATTACTTACCATAATCATACGGTAATTATTAGGATCTCGAGCATCACCTTATGAATAGGGACAACCTACTAACTTTGCCATGTTGGTGCAGGAACCCTCTCTCGCCTATGACATTAAACATCTCGGATTATTTTTATTGACCACCCCTTCACCTGCCCATTTAACCATTTCAGCCCACTAAACCCAGAAGGAATGCTTTTGCTTTTCCATTAACAAGTTTTTTCTAACCCTTCTTGCACATCATCGGTATAACTATAAGTTCCGGATTTGATGGTTTGCTCTCCACTTGAGATGTTGTCAACATGATATAGCTTTTAATGTCGGCATATGAGGGTCCTCCAGCGACAATTGTATGTTATTTTGCTTCCTATTCTTCACCTTTTTCCGAATTGATTTGGGTCAATCAGGTAACCGTGACCAATTCTTCTGTTTGAGAGCTAGGAATGCTATTTTTTCGCGTCGATAATAGTTTTAAACTCTTTGATCAACCCAGTCTTTCTTGCCCTTGGGAACTCTTCTTATCTTTGCATTCTTTTTAGTTTACATTCCTCTTCGAACCAGACCATTGTGTGGCATCCCTTTCTTTTCTGTGCCGAATCAAGCATGTTCTTCTTTGCAACTATTAGCAATGAGGTCAAAGGCCACCTGCGGCTCATATTTACCACCTCCTTTTCTAGCCAAATTACCTTGTCATACATTCTTCACAATACTTCATGTACTTCTCTCTTTTCCTTTGATTAACATGAATCGATCTATATTGTAAGTGCATGATCTTGCTTTTCTACTCGGTAATAGAGATATGTGCAATTATTGTACGTGGTGCGATTCTCTCCTCACATCGACACATGCAATAAAATAATCCACTATACTCTTACCTTTGCAAGTGCTGTGGTGATTGCCTGAAATCTCCTTATGCCATTATAAATTAGTAAGTGGAGTCCACTACATACTTAACAAATGATTTCCCATTCTGTTAGGCCATTTGTCTTCTCTTTACAGTTACTGGGATTACATCTGCCAATTCTAGCTCATAGCTACATCCATGATCTATCAAAATTTGGATCCTCATTGTTGCTCACTAAGGGGGCTGTTTCTGATAGTTCTCTGATTCAAGTCACCCACCTAATACTATTTCCCTGACTCCATTAGTTCAAGCTATCTAGCTCTAGTTGTTGAAATGGGTCCTCCATGTCCTGAGAGGGAGGAGGGAGGGAGGGAGGGAGGGAGGGAGAGGAGATCTTCATTTAGCTATGGAGATGGAGATTCTTGGCATGTGCGTTGTATAGATCTTGCATTTTGAGTCTAAGATCATTGGGTGTTTTTCTTGCGAGGTTTAGAGTTAGGCTATGCGTCAATGTTTTATTCCTCTACAAAACCTGCGACTTTGCTAAAAAACATGGGACTATTAGCTATAAATATTAGCTAACTTTGCTGTAACAAGGGCCTTATATGCATCTGATTTCTTATGGCTAAACCTTATGAAAGGGGTGCAGTCTTTAACTATGGATTTTTGAGAGAGAGAGATAGAGAGAGAAGAAGAAGAGAAAGATTTTAGCGTCCATACAGTAGTCTATCAGGACATGTGAGAGAGATGAAATAGGAAATGAAATGTTTATTATCGATCTAACAAGGACCATCCAGTCTAGAAGAGAGAGAGAGAGAGGGAGAGGGAGGAGGGAGGGAGGGAGGATCTTCATTTAGCTATATAGGCCGGAGATTCTTGGCATGTCGTTGTATAGATCTTTACAGCGTAAGCGTTGTGCTTAATAAAATCCAGAGAGTGGGCGAGGAAGAAGCAATCCGGAAATGTCGAGGTGATACGAACTCTGATTTCTATGAAGATAATGCGAACTTGGATTTTTGCGAAGATAGTTTGAACTCGGATTTTGTGTACATAGAAGGAATAAAATGCCACGGTAGAAATAGGCTATTCGGTTTTGATTTAAGGCATCATGCATGTTTTAATATAGTTTCTTAAAACATGGCAAAAATTCACCCTTTTAGTATACAACTCCACCGCCATTCAAGTGAATTACAAAGCATTTATGATTTGGCCCTAAAATCCTAGTCATAAGCTTAACCGCAAAGTTTTGAGGGCTTGAATATGAATTCTGATTTCAAAATCGCCATTCTACCGGCTAACTCAATCCCTCATTCTTCAATGTCACGACATGTTTCCAAGAAGCCCAAACACGGGGAAAACTCCCTTGCGAAATCCCAAAACCGACCAAATAATTTTTTCCTCGGGTTACCCACCGCGCTTTACCACGGCTGTGTCGATCACGCTGGATCTTGATCTTCGCGGGGCAATCTACTAACTTGTTGTGCGCACTAAAGCCGCGGATTCTTTAGTTTTTCATGATTTGGCGGGGAGCTTTAGCGAAGCCTGCCGCCGAAATGATCTTTGGAAGGGAGAGGCAAAAGGCACGCGGGCTGCCCGTTGGGTCCGTCAATAAATAAGCGTGCTAACTAAAGGGTTAAGGCTTGAGAGTTATTGAGAGGTATCTCTCGGGCATCTCTCCCAAATAGGCATAGAATTTTATCTCGTTTGTATATGGCGTGAGGATAAAAAAATTGCTTGCATGTGGGAAACGAGAGAGAGAGAGAGAGATGATGAAATGAATTGAAATGTTTTTATTCACGTCTGCGGACCCACCGGTGCATGGGGCGTTCAACAAAGTATATATTCAACATTATAAAAATATCATCTAATCGTCCTCGGGCGATTAATGCATTAGCCTCTTCTCCCCAAATCTTCTCTCAAAAATAATTATATGACTAACTTGTTCTCTCATTTTAGGACATCTCTTATAAATTTCCCAATAAAGTTTACCTTCCAAATTAAAACTCAGTAGGGGGTTGTAGAGAATATTGTACATTTTGATTTCCACATAGGTTGGGCATCTCAAAAGCACATGTTGCTCATCCTCCACTTCACGCATATTACAAGTCTTACAAAGCCTCATTTTCATACTTGAATATAAGCCCCATCTACCAACTTCCACCCAAGCTGTGTGAACTAAGCCTCATTACGCTAATGGGTGTCTAAGTTTCAAAAAATACCTTTCCCAGTGCTTGGCCTCTTGGAGTCTGGATTTATATACTTTAAGCAAGAACTCTTTCTTTACTTACCGGAACTCTCCAATTCTTCACTTAGTAACATCTATTTACATAACCACGTTCGGATATCCTTGTGATGGATATACAAATCACGCATATTTAGTCCCCACTTCACATCCATTCCTCCACGTCCGGCCTTACCAACCCTTCATCTTTGTCTCCTCCATTTGCCATCTGACAAACTATCGCCCGGCCCTTTCAAGTCTTATCTTATCTCACGGATATGTAAGCAACTTACACAAAGCTTACGCTTCTCACGGCACATACCACATTCGGCCAATAGCATATTATCATATGGAGTTTGTGCTTTTTGTACCCAATTCCGTTCTAGAAACTTCTGCACTTTCTCCACCTTTTTCCATGTATGCCGCCAATCACGGCCCCAAACCTCCACATCCATATGGCAATCTTTATCTGGACAAGCGTCTTATATAACATCTTTTTCATATTTAAAATTCCAAATTTCAGCTTTACCACTTCTACATGCTATATAAGGCTTTCAATCGCATTCACTCTGTGTTCTACCATATTCCAACTAGGGCTCTTATCAACTTCCACTCCCGGATATTTATCTGAGTTGACCAACTCTCTTGACATGCCCTTATAATAAAATGCCGGATGTTACGTCTTGTAGCTCAAGACTATCAATTTTGTTTTGCTAAATTTACTTGCATCCCTTTTGCTATCACAAAAATGTGCGAGAGCATCAAGGTATTCTGCATCCACACTCTTGGCGAGATAGGATGACTCGTCATCGCATAAAAGCAAAAGCAATATCACATAGCCATTCACCCTCCCACATCCCTCCATGTTCCATCATCCGGTTTTCCAACTCATCAATAAAAAAGCAGGAACAATGTGGGAGAAAGGGGCAGCCTGTTTCACTCAATATTACTCCACCACAACATCTTCATTCATTTACGTAGGGGAGGAAGATTGCACCAGACCTTCTCATATAATATCTTGGCAAGCTTGCCTTAGCGTCATTGGAACTCAATTAGTTCATTCTTTTGCGAGGTGGACCTATTCTTGTGTCAGGCTTTTAGCATAATCCAAAAAAAGAGCATATAAAGGCCTTTTTTTTGCCAATGGCCCCGAATCTATCATGGCACTTGCTTGAGTTATCGGATGGTCTATGGTAGGCCAGCTCAAAGTCCTAAATCCCGCGCTTGCCCCATAGCCCCTAACTCCATTTCCATACGCCACATACTAATCTTAGTGTTTTAACATTGTAGCCACTAGTTTTGCAAAAAGCGCAAATCATAATCATTCTATAATTTACCGGATCTTTGGCCAGTCTCACTGGCATGCATATAAGCGGAATAGCTTCTGTTAACTTGCCACGGCGGGGAAAGCCCTCTTTTAAAGCTGCATTTACTAGCTTCAACAACATTGCATGGGTTAAACCTCGGCCCATTTGAACATCTCTTAACCAACCCACGTGCATCAATTTGCTTTACCATTTGCAAAACACTCAAACCCACATTTCCAGTCTTCGAGTGAACTCATATTCACGAGAGAGATATGTGATCTCTTTCATATCGAAATACGGACACATGATAAAACTTGTGCACTTGGCCTAACAAAGCATTAGCTTCTAAAGCGCTTCTTGTTTTACCACAGGTTTCAATCTATTCCAAAATTGCTTTGGATTGATGTAATAACTCCTCCCACCATAACTTCGCTTAGATATATATACTTTTCTTTTAGACTTGGTCATCTTTATATATTCTTTCTTCAATTTTTCCCTTTCCACCCTTTTTGCTTTTTGAACTCTTGCCCTTTTGCTTTACAATCCCCATCAAACCATGCATTACAAAGGAGACCCTTCAATTTCCGTTTTGATATAAAGCTATCACGATGTGACATCAAAAACCATTTTGGCAAGCTTCCTCACTAAGGTATTAACATCCTCTGGTTGAAATCTATTTCAAGTGCCTTTACGCACAACTTCTCATATTGATGCCTTGTTATATTTGCATATTAATCCTTTGCACGCATGTTGTATCACTATTTATTTTCATTTTACGCAAATTTTTACCGCGTATCACAACTGATAAAGGTGCATGATCATTTCTATGTGTGGCATTGCTTCCTCTATTTGAAAGTCCAAAGATTTGTTTGACAAGGGATGCCGAAGCTAAACCAAATCCACAACACTAGCATCTCTACGGGTGAGCTTACCCGGAGTGTGGAAATCTGCCTATGCCATTATATATGCAAGTCCAATCCACTACACATATTAAAGTACATGGGCCACGGAGTGGGCCACATTACCCCAGATTCTGATTCCAACCCTGCTCCTCTACCTCCAACTCCATCTAACATTACCACCCATACCGGGATCACCTTACGTACTTGTTATTCTTTGCCTTGTTTGCCATACTTTCCATTAAAATCACCCATTAGCACAACCCCCTTCCCTGTAAGAGCCACATGGCATCTTTGTTCTAATCGATAAAAGGGATCATCGTCCATATTTCCGACATTATACACACAATTGAACTACGTGGCGGAAAACAGTATCCCGCGAATAAAATTTTTCCATCTCATTCCGGGATTTCAATCCAAATATGTCGATAGAACCATAGTGCAATACTAGCTTTATCATATGCCTAATACTTTTTCTTACATAACATGCAACTCATTTATGCCTTTAATCTCCATGATTTCTCATACCAATGAGTGGAAGTAAACATAAAATCATTTATCTACGGTAAACCTTTTTCTTCATGTTCACATGTCTCTAGAAAAAAATAACATCAACATTCTCAAGCAAAAACTAATTACATCTGCTTTATCTTCCACTAATGGAATCAATATTCCGACACACAATCTGGCGGTCTCAAATCCTATGCCTCCACCGCCTATATGTTTTATCCACAATGAGACCTTTCCCATATTTTTTTCCAATAATGCTTTAGGCATCATTAGTCTATGTTTTATAGATCCGTCTATGAGACCATCAAGTAGTCTGATAGTTGCACCGGCAAGGCAAAAGAAAATCATATATACAAATCAATTTTTCATATAATTAGAACTCTAAGAATCCCTCAATCAATGGCATCATTAGTCTCGGCCCTCTCTTTCTCCATATAATTCCTAGTAGGTGTTTATAGATCTTTCTTATGGTTTGACACACTCACCTTCATCACCCCTCTATCAAGTATTTCATCCTTGATATATGGGTTCTTGAGGAGCTAATCCATTGGCGGTCTAGAGTTTTTGATCAAATCATATAAAGATGATCCGTTAGGAATACTTAATTCACATAATTCGAATAAAAAATTTTCATATAAAAGATGAGGAGCATCCCTTAATGGACAAAATGAGAAATTACTCCTAATAAGGTGTGCCTCATCCTCAAATGACATCGACTCCACATGTTTTACAGTATCGTGAATAAATTTGGGAGATTTCCCCATCTATCAACCTCCACTCCCAATTGATGTGAACTTAATCTTAGTCTGTTTTTAAAGCAAGACAACTTACCCAAGAGATCTGCGATGCTTCTCCAAGTCTTTGGATTAATTTCTTTTTGTAAAATGCCATTTTCAGTGCACGCATTATGCCAAGATTTTTTTCCTGATATTCGCGTAGACCCATTCCGTAGCTCATCCCCCTCTGATGGCATATCTTCTAGTACCATTCCCACTTACCCAACCATTTACTCACCCTCATTATACCATCCCTTAAGACTACTCAGATCATTGCAAGCCTCATTGTAGTCTATCGCAAGATCCATGTCATGGACCTTTTTGCACATATTTGAGCCGGAAATAATGCTTCATCTTCTAACATTTCCATCCCCGCTTCAAAACAACATCATATGATAATGGGTTGCATTTTCCCCCAATTTCACGAAGATTTTTCTTTTGAATTTTTCGACTTTTTCTTCATTGGGAGAGTCTCGCCCCCAAACCTCACATTAAAAGACAACACAACCGGCCCCGACCAAAAGGTTTGATATAACATTTTCTTGATTTCAGCCTACAATCCCTGCCGATTACGCATGGCAGATAGTGCCTTTAATCCCAAAAGATCGTATCACGTTGCCTAACCGCCTTGTTCCACCCATAATTGTGGTCCACTATAAGCCTCCTAAATATTTGTATGTGTGTACGCTATTTCCACCTCTTCTCCCTTATATTGGAAGTGGAAGTTATGAACTCTTTTTCCAAAATGAGAATTTTAGTCTTATTCAAATTCACCCGCATTTTTAGTAGCATCACGTAAATTGGCTAATGCCTCCAAGTGTCTCTGCATATTGTGGTGCCCCAAGCAAGGATAACAATATCATCCGTGATATAAGAGTAGAATAAGCACCGTATCCGCAATTGTAGTCCCTCCACTATGTCTCTGCGATCCACATCTCTAATTGGTCTATATATCCCAAACAATGTAGGATAAAAGGGCATCCTTGCTTTACCCCAATGTACCTCACTATCTCCTCGCTTTACATGATTTGTTTTAGCGGGAAAGATAAACTTACCAACACTTTTCTCATATAGTACCGATCTGCGTTCGAGGCTCTGTGGCAACCCTATGTGATCCATGTATTCCCAAATGTTCCTTCTTCTTAGCATATCAAAGCTTTAGTAAATCCACAAAGCAAGCAAAGAGCGGCTTTTTAGTTTTTCTTCACAAAGCATCATCCTTTGCTCTCATAGTGATTAAGAACTAAATCTTCATTCAACATCATACACTAATTCATCTAATAGCTTTTCCCGGTAAGAATATTAGAGCTCTCCTCCTCCTTCCGATCCATAGTCTCCTAGTGAGAGATTTTAGTGCTTTGAATACTATTTTCTCGGACCTGCATAACCTCTACTAGAAAGTACCCAATGCGAACCTGGAGCCAACACAAAGAAGTCCACCACTGAAGATACCTGTATCCCAAATTTTACGAGAGAGAGAGAGAGAGAGAGAGAGAGAGAGAGAGAGAGTATTTAACGTCAATGCCACTAGGGCAAGAGATCCAATGGACATGTGACCACACATCATACTACATTTTCGGTTAGGCCCCAACCACTTTACATTACGCCCCGTGAGTTTTGACCCAATAGTTCTCGTGATTCTGCGATTCTCGAACTCGAGACCCATAGCTGCAAGAACTAATGTGTTACCACAGGACCAAACACCCGGAAGAGAGAGAGAGAGAGAGAGAGAAATGAAATGAAATGAAATTTATTATTACGCCTTCGAGACCGAGGTCTATGAGACGATTACATTGCCTCAAAATTATAAAATAAGTCATCGGTCGTCCTGAGAACAACACTTTGGGCTCCTCTACCTCAATCAGGTCACCCTTTGTTGCTTCATCGGACCTCTCTATGGTTAAGAATGTCCATAATACAACCTCCAATGCATGAGCACATTGTCGAAAAGAAATCAACAAGCGAAATAGCTTGACCCCATGCTTGACGGATATCCGGAATAAGCCCGACAAAAGCGGGACATGGGCCTCATCTTCTACTACTCCCATCACATAGTCGACAATGTCCTAAGATCATGCGCAATGCGCCCATCTCCCGATCTCCACCAAGTCGGTGTGAGCTCAACCATATTCTTGCGATTGCATGCCTAAGTTTCAGCGATATGGGTTCCCTAAGATCGTAAAAAGCTTCTTGAGAGATGGATTTATGTGAGCCTTATAATACTCTTTCTTCGGCTATGCGGCTCCATGACTTACTCAAGAAACTATCTCAAACCCAACCACTAATGTCCTCTTTGTGCATCTCCAAAATCCGTATGTTCATCCCCCATTTCATAAGCCATCGCCTATATGTCGCAGACACTGACCTTTATTTCGGGTTTCCTCTAAAAGCAAGTCTAGGTGCAAGCTATTATTCGCATATCATATAGGACTTTGCACATATAGCCTTGATGAATGCGCAAAGAGCCTCGGAAAGTGGCATCATTCCACTTTCAACTAGCATCATGTCATATGGTGTTTGCATCTTTTGTGCCCAACTCAGGTATGAAAAAAGTTTCTTCGTATCTTTTCCACTTTTTGCCAGACTATCATTAGCAAGGCCTGGTCCCCGGACTTCACTGCCCATATAGCACAACCGTGCGGACAAGCACCTTGTAGAGCATCGCAGCTTCATCTCAAAATTCCATATCTCGCATTCACACACTTCCTTTGCATAGCATACAACGGCTTTTAGACCGCGTTCACCCTATGTTCCATCGCTTGATTCCAATTAGGACTCTTATCTACGGTTAGGCCCAAATATTTGTAATTCTCTACCACTTCCACTTCCACTTCCATAGTAGAATCGAACATGTTAGTCTTTTTTTTCCCCAAACACCAGCGCCTTGGTCTTATTAGATTCACCCGTACCCTTATCTGCATAAAATTCACATCCAAATGCTTTTGCATCCTTTATTCCCTCGCAATACTACATCATCACATATAAATGCATTTGCATCCTCTCACCGGGCGGTACCATCTCCCCATGTGCTTTCGTACCCCACCCTTCAAGTTGGTCTATGAATGGCCGTAAAAAAGAGTAGGTGACATTGGACATCCTTGCTTTACTCCCATATTGCTTTCTACCATCTCATCACATAACTCCACAAGGGGAATGCTGCACTAGAACCTTGCCATAAAGCACACCTACCGTATGTCCGAGCTCAATCGGGATGTTCAGGTCTACCATTCTTCGCCACAAATTCCGCCTATTAACCATAAAGCTTTGCTAAAGTCTACAAAAGTAGCATACAATGGTTTCTTCTTGCCGACTCATCGAGTCCGAGTCCATCATAGCAACTGAGTAACCAAGTGGTCAATTGTGGACTCTTTTGGTCTAAAGCCCGCTTGTCCAATGGCTCTAGCATTGTTATCCTCTGCCCAAGCACTTATCTTGCGCTTCGCTGATAGAAGCCGAATAATTTTGCATATAGGCGCCAACCATAATAGTCGCGGTAATTACTCGGATTGATACTTCCCCGATTTATGTGGCGGTACCACCTATTCACCGCCGGGATGTTGGAAAGCCATCTCTCGATTGCCATATTAAACATATCTACCAGCGCAATTGCTTCTTCTCCCGCCCATTTAAGCATTTCAGCCATAAGACCATTAAAGCGTCATGGCTTTGCCATTAACCCAAGCCTTTTAAGCCATCTTGCACATCGCCTAGAGTGAAAGCAAGTGTATCTGATATAGCATATGTGTCTTCATTTGCCTCCATCATAACCGCCTCCGGGAACATTATACGCCCACGACATGTGCCATAAGTGCCTCTACATGTAATCCATCAAGTTCTATATTTCATGGGTTTAAGTCTTCTCCGGAACTTCTTCGGATCTACAGCAATTCTCCATCATTTTTTTATGTTTCTTGTATAGGTATGCCTTCTTTTATTTTTAATCACCTAATGTATATCCTCCGTTCACATGCTTTCTCTCGCTTCGGCCAGCTCTAAATTTTGCCCTCGTGCTTTTGACCTGCGCATCGAACCAGCTATTGTAAGGCAGCCCCATCCTTTGACGATATGATACAAAGCAACTATCCGCTGATTGCAACAAAATCTCGGACAATGCATCACTTTTTCCTTGTAATGTGTCGGGCCATACAATAGAAGTCACTTTCTTTTCACATATATCACCATATTTATCGCTTTGTCATTATTTCAAATATATTATATTTGCTTTTTTATGTATGACTTCACCCTTACAGCTCCATTGCACCTTAATCTTTATAGAGATGGGCACATGATCTGAATTTTCATTTTCATCTCCAATTGACATACCAACAAGCCGTTCGGCAAAAGGGTTTGGCAATGACATAATCTACTACACCGGCATTAAGCAGTACGTTTTGCACGATCACGGGTATCTAGCGATTGCCATTAAAGATTACCATCTCAAAGCCACTACACAAATGCATCACATGGCGCCCCTGCGGTGTTGGCCATTTCACACCATCATCGATAACTTTGTTTCGGCTGATTTTTTAGTTCGTCATTATCCATCATCTCCAACCACTTTTCTGTTTCTCCATCATCGGGACTAACCATAGCTGCACTGTTGGTTTCCCGTTGATCCATTAAAATCCCCTAACAATACTACTTCCCTGTCATTTTCGGTGTTAGTATATCCCGCCCGGATGAAAAATTGGGTCATCTTTATCCAAATCCCCTTTGTTATATATAGGCGACTCTCTTGGTGGAAAATAACACCCGCGTAGATCTTACCAATTCTACACGGTAGCTCAATCCAAATGTCTTGTCGTGCTGATGCTTTTGTTCCAACACACAAACCGCATGGGCAATTTCATTTCCTAGCATAACATGCAATCCCTCAAGAACCCTTAAGATTCCACCCTTTATTATTCCATACCCGAATGCGGCATTGTGAATCCAAAAATATCCGGAGACCTTTCTCTTCATGCTCACATGTTTCCAAGAAAAAAATTACATCTACATCATGTAACGGATCTACCATAGTGCATACTTTGCTATGTTTTAAGGTATTTATATTCCAACATACTAACTTTGTGATTAAGCTATTTCCTATGCATCTTCTATCACCACTTTTCCTCCCTCTCCGATAAGTCACGTCTTCCCCCGCTGCCCTAGCCTCCTTCATTTTCACAATGTCTTCTTTCCTCTGCTGAAATTGCATCCGGTTAAATCATCGTTAATCCAGATAAATTGGCCCTGTTACCGACGTTTACGCATCACTCTTTTTTAGCTTCTTTGCTTGCACATTTGACCAGAATGTTGCGTGTCCCCTCACCTTTCTTGCCAATTCGATATGCCTCCGTAATATGCACCGGTGCTTGGATTTGCATTGAGAGAGAGAGATGAGATGACATGAAATGTTTATTAATACGTCTATGAGACATGTTTGAGTCAATGTTTTATTCCTCTACAAAACCTGCTCCTCAGATGTTTAAAGCTCTCTGTGACAAAAAAAATTTGATCAAAGGTCTTCAAGGAGTTCTCTCATTTCTATGCCAACAAAACATGTATTTCCATTCTCTGCATGTATTTCCATTCTCTGCTTTATTAGACTTGTCCTTATGCTCCTGCAATCTCTGTTCCATGCCAAGCACCAAAGGTTTCTTCAAGTCAATTCTCATAAAATCATGGTATCAAGTATTCTTTGTTTTGAAGTAGCAATTATGATTGATTGTGAAAACATGACTTCGAAGTATGATTTAAACCACTTCACCCTCCGGCCATGAAGGCCAACCCTCCGTCCTTTTGCTAAACAACAAATGTATAACATGCATGCATGCAAAATCTATAAAATTATAGATTGTGTTATTCCATAAGATCAAGGCACACTCAAGGCACAAGGAGCCCAAAAAAGAACTATTATCTTTAACTAGTATCATATCATCTAAAAACCATGATATATGTAGTTTTTTATGTATGAAGTTACTTGATAGAAGAAAACCACATACTGTAGTGGTTTTTCAACGCCTATGATAGTTTATGATACAATTGCTGATGGTTAGTGATATAGTGGTTTATTAGAATTATTTGTGGTTTTTATGCATGCAACAGTATGGTTTATTGAAACTAGTATGACTTATTAATCCCACCCCATGGTAATTACATTGTGACAGGCCAATGATAAAAATTTTATTGCCCAAATTATAGTCTATGAACATAAACTCGTACGACAAGCACTTAAACACATAGTCCTATTAGTTTAATCACCTTAATGTATTGGATAAAAAACTAAGATTACTTAATAACAACTAGTTTGGATAGATAATGAATGTAATTCTTCGCAACTATAGGGAATTTCAAAAAGCATAAATCGAAATTGATATTTATCATCCTCATAGACCAAAAATAGTCGTATGAAATCAAATACATTCCTAGCATGGAAACATGCCGACACACATTAGCGCGGAGGCAACCTGGCATGGAAACATGTCGACGCGCATTACCGCGGAGGCATGTTGACATGCCAGGAATGTTACTTACAGTACATTCCTATAATGTGGAAGCCACTTAAGTGGCATTCAGCGAATCAGAAGCTGCCACGTGTCAATCCTATAAATAGATTGTTTTCTTTATTTTCCCTCCGCTTTTCTTTGGCTATGGCAGCATTCTGTTGTGAACGTGCCATAGTATGTCTCTTCTTTGGCTATGGCAACACTCTGTTTTGAAGGCGTCAGCTATGGCGGCACTCTGTTTTGAAGGCGCCAGCTATGGCGCCTGGCACCAATGATCTTGTAAACGCGGCAAAGGTGATAGCTCCTCTCATGCCCTTTTTTTGCAGATCTGGACGTCTCTTGCCTATTTTGTTGGATCTAGAGGCTATTACCTATTTGCATTTCTCTTTCCAGAAAGATTTGCTTTTGTCGTTTGAATCTCTGGTAGGTTTTCTCTCCTTTGAAGCTCTCGTGATTTTTGGTATTACCAATTTGCATCTTCCGCGATTCTTGCACTGGGGGGATCGGGCATGTAGAAAGCTCTGAGGAAGCAGAGTATCAGATGAGCATGGTATCATTTTTTTTCCAGATTTTTTGCCACAGTAGTCCTTCTATTGTTGCAATAGTGATGATTTTAGAAATTGCAACAATGTTGATTGCTTTTCATGGCAAGGCATTGGTATGTGATGGCAAGGGGTTTTGCTGAATGTGCATGATATTAGCATGTGGGTAACTCATTGCTCTTTGTTTTGTCTGATTTCATGTTCTTGTGGATGAGTACATGTTTGTGAAAACTGGAATGTAACATAGAATAACAAGACAGAATGAAAGAACAGAATGTGAGTACAGAATGTGTAAGTAGATATCTTGCAAAAACGGAATGTAAAACAGAATGTGTAGATATCCTACAACAAAAATCACACAGCAATTCCTGTGATGGAATATATGACACGTGGCAGCTCAGGATAGGCTTAGGGTGGCTTTTACGTCAATTTTATAAGGCATAAAATTGGGCTTTTTTTTGTGGAGCGGTGCCGCCTTTCATCACTGCCTGATGCTCTGCTCTCCGACCTTTGTACTTCGACCTGCTCTGTTCTGCCTAGTGCTCTGTTCTTGGATTCTGTTTTCTTCTATTCGACCTTATTCTATTTCAAGCCATTTTCGTGAGCTTCAAATTGCATGATCTCCAATGATTCAGGTTTTATAAGATTCATTTTGAGATCTCGAATGATCCATTTCGAGCCAACCATTGCTTCTGTTAGTTATAAGATCTCTCAAAAGGAAAAAACGGATCCATCTGTATATGCTGGAGCTGTAGAAGCTTTTCTTGATGTTTCGATTTGGAAAGGTTTGTGCAGATTCCAGACCATGGCATCATGCCCTGCTTCCTAATACATGGCTACATTAATCGCATGTCTCAGCCATCTCTGTCTTTTGCTATAAGCCATCGATTTCCTTCCTCCATTGATCTTGCGGGCAACATTTTTGAAATTCGGAATCTTGCCATATCCATAGCCAAAACCTTCAAGAATACATTCCATAGCCAGCATTTAGAAGATGGATTTTTGCCCTGTAAACCTTAGAGCCAGCATCTCAGAAGCATTTCTTGTATTATTGAAGTGGGATTCGGCAGTTATGAAGCTTGCATTTCCAAGATTTCGAGTCTGTTGCTGCCACAGCTACCGGCTTCCCTGCCATTGCCGCCAAGAGCTGCCACGTGGCAGCATATGGTTCGTAATTTGAACCATATGTTCATTACTATGCCGCCTCGCCACCTTACATGGCGCAATATCCTCCCACCGTTGATTATCTATATATATAATGGCAATAATGGCAAAATAGGAGGATAGTCTGTGCGCGATCTTAGCCCTTAGATTAACTTTTGGTGACGTGGACGATAGAGATTGAGTTGCATTGATTGCAGTTGAGGTATCGCCATAAGCGAAGAATAACGGCTCCCATGGTTCGGCCCAAGGTCGTCATTAGATATTAGATAGGGTAGATAACGCCCTGGGCCGAGGGCGTTACCATAGAAAAAATTGAGGCATGGCCAAAATGGCGAGGGGGCATGCGCGTGACGCGAAACCATTTTAACATCTTCCCACTATGATGAGCTTGGGGTTAGGGGCATTATCTCGTAACACCTTTGCCAGGAGTTTTGGGCCATCAGATCACCATCAAAATCGATCAAAATCGTCCATTCGATAACATCCTAATAACACCCTAGGATGTTTTGAAGTCGCAATGTGTTATGGCTCGTAACACCATTGACCAAGATTGATCTCAACCGTTGGATCACTATAAACTTGAGGGACAGTGTGTTCAGGTCCATGAAAACTCCATAAGATCGAAAGTGCCTGTAGTCTTCACATCTGGAAGCAATTAGAGCTCATTGGCTAATTCGGAATTGAAAGGCTTGATACTTCTTGCATTATGGTATCATGCTTAGACAGGTGGCTTTGCTCAGTTTGGTTTATTTATCCACTGGTTTTTTATTCCTACGTCTACATTATATCATGCATTGTCTGAAAGTGATTAATAAAGTCCGACATCCTTCAAAGGGAAAAAAAAAAGCACACAAATTGGATGACTAACAATATCCCATATACCATGTGTAATAACGTAAAGAAGTTGAAGCTCATATCATTTTAACATACAAGAAATTTATTGCGGCGGCCAAAGCCCGCGCTTTAAACTTATTCTCTTTCCGACTTATTCAAAGGGGTTTTATCTTGGAATGGTGTGAAACCAATAGAAGAAAGAAAAAATATATCATGTTTTCATATGCATACACCAGAAATAAATGTATGCAATGCGCGTTTCCTCTACCATAATGAGAATCTACTTAATCGAAACACAAATTTTCTAAGTGTGTACATCAACATGGGTTCATGAGACATCAAAGTGGGAGATGGTTGACTCTTTGTTGAGAATTTTTGTCATCTTCAAGCGTTTGAAGGTTAGACACAGCTAAACCTAGCATTTACATCGACTTGAAATGTTTTAGGTTGAGCCCTAGGGATAAACAATGGTGTAATGAACGAGAATGGGGACCATTCTTCTTGCTGCCCTCGACTTGAAGAATCCGGAGGTGGGACCACACTTTCTTATTCAATTGAGCAAAGCAGGTTTTCATAAAGTCATTCACAATACACATTGATGCTTCAGCGATGCAGTCTTTCTTTGCGACAATATCCTTTGGAGGCATCGTCTGCGGTGACAATCTTTGGATGTAGGAACTACAAAGGTGGTTGGATTCTTTAAAGACAATGCATTTGTTGCATGCTAAATTGATGCATAGCGACCATGTTTCTAGAAGGTGGTATAAGCGGAGATATTCCCATCAATGGTGTTGGCAATGGTGTTGTTGGCAAGTCTGGGGAGGCCGGTAGCATGTTCAACTTTGAAAAACCCATATGCCATAAGCACATAGCCGCCTTCTTAGGATATGAAGATTAGCAGGCATGATTGATGAAAAATCATATATTACTCCCCATCTTGTATGCAATTTGCGGAGAAGAAAAAAGTAGAACTTGTATGCCATTGCCAATTAACCTTACATATCATAAGAAAACAAATGAGAGAACAACTTGCTGGCTATAAGGTGGGCTATGTCTTTTGACCATTTTCAGTCTTTGTATGCTAATACATGGGGACCTGCCACTCTACTCACCTTATATTGTATTTCAATACATTAAAATACATTTGGAGCGTAAAAGCTCTTCACACATCGGCACTAACCTTCCCGGGGGCTTTCGGGCGTGATCATCCAGGGTAAACTCCATCTACTATTCCATTAGATATTATGCATGAATTAGCTTTGTTTGTGTATAGCTAGGAAGGCTCTTGAATTTGGTCCATCATCACCAAATCGAACATGATCTTTATCAACTTGAGGTGAAATTTCAATATTATTATTAGATATTCTTGCACCCTTAAGGCGATTGCTTCTACTCGTTTGCCTCGCGATTTCTTCTTGCAGGCTTTGTAACACTTGCGTGTAATATCTCTAAATCGCTAGCTAAGCTTGCCCATCCATGACACGAGAGGATGATATTACAACCTAAGGATAACTACATAAGAAAATGACAAAACTAAACTCATAGAACCCCCAAATTTCTACCCCCTGCAAATAATAATTCTATATGATAGAAGCCTTACGTGCCATGATGAGGCAACAGGAGATGGTTCATTTTGATAAATGCGATCCGCGAAGTTCACCATGCAAACAATTATTGGCGGTGACATGCATCCAACTTCGTGATACGGCATGCATCAACTCTGAACCACGTGTAATCCAAGCATGATCATCCCTAAAGGCACATTCAACCTTTATATAATTGTAAGATTTCACGAGTTCCATATTTTAACATGTCGAAGAAATTTGAACTTCAACCTAATAGATAAAACACCATTTCCACACAACCAAAAATCAATTTATCGAATCATTACCCTTTATATATCTGAATCATTACCCTTTATGGCTTAGAAAATATGAGCATTTACAAATTAAAACTGTCTCTTCAAAAAAAAAAAAAAGAACTCCAAAGGCAGACTTAGAAGTTGAAACAATAATAGTTTCTTTATCTAGTATGTTCACACATCATTTTACTATTAAAAGAAAGCATCCCTGGACAAATGGGAACCCAGTAATAATACCACCATCTGAAATAATAAATAAAAATATTTCAGACATGGATTTTATTAGAGCTTGTGAACTTGCCGCAGTAGAAAGCTTCTAGGTCCAAGCCATCGCAGGAAGCTGTAGCAAAAAAGCTGAAGCAGCTCATAATAAAGAAAACAAAGTAAGGAATTGCTTGCAGAGCAAGAAATCATAGTCGTACAGACCCAATATCGGCCATGGCCCAGTTCCCTGCTGCAATAGGCAAATCAAAATGATTTTGAGTTGTTTATCCTCTACAATAGGCATGTACATGGCAAAATAGTGATCAAGAGCTCAAAGGCTTCCGCCATACTGTATACTTTGTTACAAATCACATTAAGACACTACATCCAGAGGGAATTGGCGGAAGGCGATGTTGCTCCTCCCGAGCAAAAAAGAGAAAAGAAAAGATGCCCCTTTTCGTTATAATTTTTGAAGCAGAATCCATTAAACCCGATCCTATCTATCTATTTTTCATTTGTCTCCTGCTAGGGGCCAGTTTATTAAGCATCAAAGCACTATGCGGCCCAGCAGAGGCATGCCTTCCCGAGCTTGGCCGACTATAAGGAGTAGTGGTGCCACGACTGTTATGACCTGCTTTTCTAGATTTCAGTTTGCCACCAACATTACCTGCTTCATATGGTTCTCTACCTTCTTCCACATCTTTGGCCATTATACAATGAAAAGCAAGCTACCAAATCAAGCCCAAAACTGTACTGGGCCAAGGCATTGATGAAATTCGATGTCGACTGATTTAAACCCTAACTGAGAAAAAGCCTTTGCAGTTTCAGGCATGCTAGCTGCCAAGCAAATCCGGCAGTTACAGTGTTGTTGTATGCAATAACGCCATTTGTTTTGTGTCGTGGGTGCAAAAGCCGTAGGAGGAAGCATGGCGCAGGCAGCTCCGATGCCCTCTTTTGGGCATGTACACCGTACCCACCGCTTAATTCTTCGAACTTCACAGAAGAAACCCTAGTAATTGAGACCGTAAATCCGACCTAAATCCTATATAAATCCATATTTGGGGCGCTATTTTTCTATTTGCATTCTCTGATCTTAGCAAAGAGCGCCCATCTCTATGTATTTGCATTCTCTGATCCTAATACAGAGCGTTCAAAGCCGGAAACGGGACCTGCATCTCGCAGACAGAGCCAAGCTCTGTTTCATAAGAAAACCTTGAAAAAGCGAGTTATGTTTCTAAGAATCGAAAGCAAAGGGCAAACCTGGTGTGGCCGATGAAAACTGTTGATGCTTAACTCCTCGTTTGAAGCCGTGAATGAATAATGGAAGGCAGAGGAGGGAGAAAGCAAAGCTTTCTGAAGAATCTCCCGCTTGCTTCGAAGCAAAGCTTTCCTCCCAAAAAATATGGTCATGGTCGTTTTAGTATCTAGGTTCCATAGACAGGTGTCAATACCAGAGCTGCTCAAAAAATATTACACCCTCAAACAAAAACAAAAAAAGACTGCATTATATATGTTAGGATAGACAAGTCAAATTGCTTAAGTCCATTATTGCCCCCTTGCAAGTCGTGCACATGGTTTTCAACAACAAAATATGTGTGTCGAGAAAGATAAAATGTATAAAGACATTAATTAATTAAGCTATATATGCTTCTTTATAAGAATAGAATAGAATAGAATAGTACGAGGCAAAGTACGAGGCACCAAGTGAGTGTGCATTCCTGTCACGTTGAATAAATTATGCATTATGTCTAGCATGTTGCAAACACGATCGTGCTGAAGATGTGGATGATATCGATCCTTGAGCTGGAACAATCAAGTGGTGGAATTTAAAAAGTTCAAGTAGACCATGAACTTGGTTTATATATTAGTATTAGTTGTATGTGAAAATGCAAGTAACATTTGAAAAGATAATAAAGCTAGGAATTATAGAGCACATGGGTTAGTTAAAGCTAGGATTATAAAGCACATGGGTGAGTGATGATAAAGCTACGAATTATAGATTAGGATATGGGCATGCATTTTGGAGACTCCAAAACACCAGGGCAAAATGGAAGAGGAAAATGACGCAATCCAAGACTCTAGAAAGCAAGGCGGGATGTTAGTGCTACTACCATGGATAGGCCTAGTATCTATATCAGGGCTTTTGGTGTTCAAATTTTTTATAGAAAAGGATCCAACTGATACGAAAATATCAGGAGAGGCAGCCCTAATAGCCGGAATGGTGGGCATGGCTATGGCAGAAATGGTGTCACGTTTTGATGCTGAGAACGAAGGATATGGCAGCCTTGTGAAATCTGCTCTGGTTTCCGGATGTGGGTATTCGGTTGGAGGTTTCATTCCAATATTTGCCGTGGAATTTCTGCTCAAATACAATGTTCTACGCTTTACCCTGCTCCTTGCATCCCTTGCAGCGTTTGCCATTTTCATTTATTTTTCTCTTCCCTTCCAAAATGCCACTTCCTTCACTTTGAATGGCTGGATTGCTTTTATCGTTACTTATAGTGTTGTATATATTTTATCTCGTGCCTTTTGCATTGTCATGCTATCCCCTAGCCCATCATCATACCGTGTCTATCTAGCATCTAGATCCAGTTAGTTTCTCCCTCGTAAATATAAATGTAAATAGTAAATTTAACTCCAATTCTTCTCTTGTCTCTTCACAGAGGGATTACAACATGAAGTTCTTGAGTATTCAACACCAATTCAGCACCACAAAAGATGCTCAATCAGTGTAACTATTATTTGCATGTACAATTATCATTTGCTTCTGGTGCAGAGGGCTAAAATACAGGATAAATGTTTTGGGCCTTGTACAAGAACTTGTGGAACCTGATCCTTGATTCAGCAGACGAAACAATCGTATTTGCAACAAGATAGAGTCAAAATTGTACCTAGGCTTCTGTTGATATGGTATTTTATTAGGTTTTTTTTTTTTTTTTTTTCCGTTGTCCATAAAAACTCATTCATTTTAAATCAATTCTAATGAAGCAAGCATTTATATTGCAAATAGCTGGGGAGTTTTACGTATAAAAAGCCTTTGTGGGCTTTTATGTCATGTAAGCATTGCAAGGCAAGGTGGCCTTTGGGCTTTTACATCGTGTAAGTGGTGCGAGGCGAGGCGACAAACCAGCCACGAAGGCAGCGAGTTTGTTGCTGAGCCTCACACCTCGCCTGTTACACAAGTAAAAGCCCACAAAGGCTTTCTATAAAACGTAAAATTTTGAGTAAGAAAAAATATATTTAGGATGAAATTTCTATCAGCCACACATCATTGGACTTTGTTTTCCATTCCTTCCTATACCTAACAATGCAAAGATTTGAAGCACCTACACACTCCATTCTCGTCCGTGCTCTGACATCTTGAATTGCACCTAGGAAACTTGCCTGGAGATCAAGTGCCACACTAACAAATACCATCCAGATTGTGTTGAAGATCGTTTTGTAAGGGATGCAAAGATATTGTGGATGGATGTATAGGGGAACCCAAGCGGCTTATAGGATGGGTACAGGGCAAAAGCCCCAATGAAACTTGGGGACTAAGCCCCGTCACCAAATATAATAAGCAGAGAATAACCAAACATATTACAGCGATAACAAGAGGCACTAAAGATAACCGAACCAAGTATTCTCAGGATAATGGTCGGCAAATTATAGATGCGCTTCCCCTGTAGACTACTCACTTTTTTTGGTAGCATGGCCTCGCACACTTTACACAATTCCTCATGCCACCTAGTCAACTGTGTTGGGAGAGACCCCCCTGGAGAGAGAAGTTGGTGTTCTTTATGTGGCTTTCATGCTAAAGGACATACAACCCCTCCTGCAAGGTATTCAACTGTGCGACAATATGGTGAGGCCGGTTTGGCCTCTGAGCCCAAACTATGTAGGCTACAACAATGCTGAGCATCTGGATGTGCATAATATCTGTGAAGAAGTGCACTGTCTTTTTATTATCTGATACACTATGGAAGTCATGAACAAGCACGCCTAGATAATGGAGGCAGACAAAAGAGATGGAATGTGTGCCAGACCATCAATGTGGATAGAACTGAGTCCACTTTGATAAAAAAAATTGGATTTAGGTACATGGCAGGAGAAGCTCACATAGATGCACGTCTGTTTTGGCAAACAAGAACACCATTAATTCTGGCTCCACTACCTCGGAAAATGATTTTCTATAATATTGAATAATTAATGCATTGTTGATCAATGCTCATATATGTCCCGAGGTCCTCCAAAGTTTCTAACATGTGGATGAAAAGTAAGCATGCTCTCTCTTCACCTTGGCAAATCATAACGACTTTGAAAAAAAAAGTACGGATGCTAATTGGCCAAAGAAAATTCAACATGGATTTTTTTTATTAATTGTTGCCTATGGGTCATTTTCAGATCCCAAATGCACCCTAAGCCTAAAATAACCTTAAGCTTCTTAGCATAGGCTTTGATAATAATCTTATACATTGAGTTGAACAAAATAATAGGTCACCAATCACTAATTACATTTTATTTTATTTTTTTTATATTGAAGGACGTCATTTTATTCATCATCACACCATGACTTAAGGATTAAAGTAACCGCTCTAGTGTTCAACACCCGATCCAATTCATGAGCATGACATGAACATTGCTTGTTAAAAGGGTTAATCTCGCCATGGTTGAATTAAATATTTCTTTGTGATTTTCATGTCAAAGAAGGTAACCAATAAAAATTTGAGTTTCTATAATTCTATTTATTGTTAGAAGCATTTGACTATCTCTACATATGTAATTCAGTTTGTTGTTTTTCATTTTTGTTTTTGTTCCTCACTATTTTTTCCGCGCCGCAATCTACTTTAATGTTTGTATGCCACGTATTGTTAGAGAGAATCTTCTCCGGCGATGCTCGAGGCTTGGCAAATGGAATCTCTTATGCTGGATGCCATATCGAACGGGATTAGAGCTTTCATGCACGACCTATATATAAGAAAAGCACCATCCCTTTCGGCTGGATTCTACCTGAACTATGCTCCTGCAATTGCCCTATCAAACAACAGAGGTGAAGCAAAGAAGTTTAGCATGCTTCAATTCTCTCCAGCTAGAAGCCCTTTGGATGCAAGACGGAAGAATATCTGCAGATAATTTCTCGCATAGTTGAGGGGTTGCTCCAAATCTTCCCGAGGCGAGGAGGCCGAACTATTTCTAGGTCGAAGAAGTAAACAAATGAATCGAGGTGGGGAAAACAATAGTGCGAATAGTATGCTCTTCTTCGTTACTTTCGACACAAAGCTCTTCCTCGTTACCTTGGCCGAAGACGAGCCCTTTGGTGGAACAAAGCGGGAGGAAAAAGCAGGGAGGAATATTGGATGGAGTGACATGGACGGAAGATAAAGCGCAAGACTTGAACATATTTGAAGATAAAATGAAGCTAAATACTTGAAAGCGATTCGTTGCTCCGCCCCTTGATGCGCAAAAAGCCCATGTGCTAAACTCAAAATCGCGACTTGTGAAGGAAAATCCCCATCATGCGATGAATCCTTGGGTTTTCGGCGATTCTTCCCATCACGAAGAGACGCGAAGCTTGATTTAAGCTATAATCCCCATCTTCCTCTTAGGAGGTGGGCTTGGAGGGCGCTTAGAAATGGAGGAGTGGATGAAGCGGCTGGATTTTTCGACTCACGGTTGTAGAAAAATATTAAAGGTGCCCGCTGGGCGTCTGAGCCCTATCAATTGACAAAAGCCTCTCAAACAAAATCCACGCATATTGAATGGGTTTGTTACATGGAACACGGAGGTAGAGAAAAATCGAGATTTGCGGAATGGCCAAGAATGATTTTGCCTACGATACGCTTAGCGACCATAAATTTGGAACTTAGTCCCCTTGTTGGCGATAGCGATTTACATTAAATGGAAGTCCAAGGCGAAGTAGGCGTTATGGTTCTGTTATGGTTTGGCTGCGTGGTGCAAATGCCGCATGTTGGTGGCGGAGATCGGGGCTTGTGGGGCCTTTTCAAAAAAGTTGGGCAAGGTTGTCCACACGGATAAATGGAACAAAAAAAGTTGAACCCTTTAATTACTTATACTAAAACCAAAATAAATAAATATCTTGCCTTTCTACACATATATAATTGAGCTTTCAATTTCTATTTTTACATTTTTTTCGTGGATATTTTTTTGCACCTTAATCGATTTGTTGCTTTTGTTGCCATGTTTTTTCTGATAAATTCAATCCGTCGAACTCCGTCTAGGTTGTCGTTATGGTGTCCACAAGCTAAGCTATGGCAGTGTATAATCTCTGTCCACAAGCTATGGCAGTGGATAGTCTACGGATTTAATGCGGTTATTTGGCCTTGGCCACTGTATATAACTTCGTAGATCTTGTGCACTTATAACTACGAATAATTCTAAAAGCGTACTCGGATGTGCTCGGTTGCTGCTCGCATCGATCCGGTCTGTAAGTTTTCTTGCATCTATCTGTTTGTTTTCTTGCATCTATCTGTAAGTTTTCTTGCATCAGTCCAGTCTAGAATGTTTGTCGGATTTGTTTTCTTGATTTCAGACCCTCTGTCTTCCCTTGATCTGACCGCTACCTATTTGTTTGTGGAAGAAGAGCCTGCATGCATACAGGGTTTTAACGGCTTTCCTCTAGTTTTTCTCTTAAACATTCCAGGATTTGAACCCAGAAAATAACCTAGCAAGTCTATGAAAGTAATTCTCTATTATTCTCTGTTAAGACGGCCCAGTTTCGCCATGGATGTGCAAGAAAGCCCATAGAATACCCCAAGGCTAGAACTAAACTTTTTCAAGCTCTGGCTAGAAAAGTAAGTCTTTAGGCCCTATTCTGCCATCGTTGTGTAAGAAAGTCTGTCCACCATTTCTGCGAAAGCAATCAGAAGCAAGAAGCCCAAAAACGGCAGTCCAGGATCCCAAGTAATAGCAGAACCGGCAATCTGGCAAGAAATTGACCACGAAGTCACGGCAAAGAAATCTATCGCGTTGATATCGGCTGCCCTTTTTTTTTCTGCCGCAATACTGACTAGTGACGTGTCATCAGTAACCTTTAGGTTTTAATATCATTTTTTTATTATTCATATCAGATACTACGCCCTGCCCATGCCGTTCTAAAACACGCACCAATTGTTAATACAAAAAGTTTGCTTTACAACGGCCATAGCGTTTATCTTGAAAGCACAAAACACATGGCTATCTTTGCGGGGTTCGATTCACGGAAGTTGATAGAGTGATAGGAAGAATAAGCGATGACCTTTGTTTGAATCTATCAGTTGTAATTCAAGGATGCCTATTGTGGAAGCTGAACTATCACAAATCTCAAGCTAGATAATATCTGGAACATATCATAAGTCTGGTTGATAGGGTTGGAAGAAGAGAAATGTTCGCGGCGGCCAAGGCCGCCGCGATAAGTTTCTTGTAGGTGCAATGCTTAAAGTCTATGGCTGATTTGGGTGGCAAATATGATCAAGGACACTTTCTCTCTCTAGCCCGAGATCCATTATCTCACTAGTGCCTGGGTTAAGGACGCTTTCTCTCTCTAGTCTGAGATTCACTCTCTCGCTAGTGCCTGAGATCTTACCACTTTCTCTCTCTAGCCTGGGATCCACTCTCTCACTAGCGCCTGGGATCTTGCCTCTCTCTCTCTCTCTCTCCCCGGCCCGGCTCTCTCACTAGCGCCTAGGACCCACTCTCTCACTAGCGCCTGGGATCTTGTCACTCTCTCCCTTTAGCCCACATACCAGTGTGTCACTCTCTCTACTTGCCCATTCTCTCGCTATTGCTTATTTTCCATACATTCTCTCTCTGGCTCTCATTCCAGGGCGACTGCCACACTCTCTCTCTCTGGCTACATACCTCCCTCCCCCCCCCCCCCCCCCCCCTTCACGTGGTCAGCATGCAGGTGTTTCATTCTCTCCCTCTAGCCCACATACCAATGTTTTACTCTCTCTCTCCTTTCCCATTCTCTCTCTATTGCTTATAAATTCTCTCTCTAGCCCCCATTCCAAGGTGACTCATAGTGCGCCTGTGGCTTGTGCCAACTTATAGCAAGCATAAGATGCGCGAGATAGGTCGCCTTTTGGACATTTTTTCTCTCTAAGCCCATCCCAAAAATCTCCTTGAGATCCTATCTTCAATCCAAGCCCATTCCAAAAGAATTCTAGTAGCAATCGAAATCGAACCTCCCACCCATAAGGTTGAACCCATCATCCCCAGGTGCCAACCATCAGGAGCAAGCATCATTTATGCTTTGCTTCCATTGTTTCAATTCCAAAATAAACATGTGAACTTGCAAAGAGCCCTTCACTACAAACCCCAAACAACCATGGTCCATTGTGTAGCTCGTTGCCATGTCCCCCACTTGGAGGGAGACATCCCCTAGGCCCAAGCTGAGGCCCAATCCCAGTCTACTACCCAGGCATGCCCACAAATTGTTGATCTCGTGCATGACAATCCTGCCTTGGAGAACCAAGCTGAGGGGCGGCCACAGAAACAGCCTCGACCAAACATCATGGACAAGGGAGAGGCCTCTTCCATAAAGAGGGATGCATGGGCCAAATCCTAATCAGCAAGGCCGGCCCAATAGTCTGGGACTGGTTGCTCAGGCCCCACGGTGAACCCAACATCGGCAGAACCTTGTTGCCATCTCAAGGATGGAATTGAAGATAACAGTGCATGCATTGTAGGCCTGACCAGTCCTCAGTACCCCATGTGCTAAGAAGGCAGCTGGCGGGAGAGAAACATTGGACCACATAGCTAGAGACCTACATACAACAAGTGGAAGACGGCCTTCACTTGGCGCACTTTGAGAGGCAGTGGGACAGACAAGAGCTCACTCCTGGACTCCCTGTCCACTGCCATGGAAGCCATAATACGGGACAAGGATGCAGAAGACGATGGCAACCATTTTTTGGCTTCAATCAGAGGTTGATGGGCTAACAACACGTCACGAGGAGTGCAGGGCGCCTTTGAGGAGAGCCAGACATAGCTGAGAGCCCTTGGGGTAGGGTCGGTCATGGGAAGTACCCTCATTGGGAGAAAACCCGATTCTGGATACCCATTGCTGGAACTCGAGCACAACCTCGCTACTCGAGACCGAGATCTGCGGGAGCTATTGGCTTCCACCACCAAGCAAGACAAGGGCCTCCATGCAGAGGCTTATGAATAGCTGCAGCGGTGCATGCATGAGGTGGCAAAGCAGCAGCAATTTCTACAGGAACTAAGCTCCAAGATTGACAGAGAGTAGAGGCCACAGTACAGGCTGCATCAGTCTCCCATACCCAGTAGCTGGCAAACCCTACACGCCGACAGCTAGGAGCACGCACTGCCACACCACCACCAAGCCAGCCCATGCCACCACCACCCTAGCACAGGCCGCAGCCCACACCTGACGTTGGCCCGCATGCTACAAAACTTTGGGAGCGCAGGCCATAATTTGGTAATCCGAGGCCTACCGGAAGAAGAAGGGAAGAATCTCATTCACCACCTCCAGATGCAGATCCTCGACTGTATGACATTTCCTGTGCCTATCTATATTGCAAGAGCAAGCTGCCATGGCGCTCAATGCCCTGACCACAACTGCATTGTCACATTCACAGTCGCAGATGCACATGTACAGGGTGCCATACTGCATCAAGGCAAGCAATTGAAGGGGACATCCTTTTATGTGGACTGAGATCTCACACCAGAGCAATAAGAGTCACGCAGACAAGAGCTCGTCAAAGTTAGAAGCATCCGCCATCGAGGGGGAGCCGCAGGACTAGTCTGAGGCCAGATGTGCATTTTTTGCCCACCAAATGCTGCTACAGACCCAGGAACACATTGCCATAGCCCAATCCTCGTTGATCATGCTTCTATCCCGCCTGCTTCAGCTTCACGCCCTGCTCTCTCTTCCTCAATGGCCACTGCCCCTCAGTCACATGCTACATCCGCTCCCACAGCTTCTCGCTGAATCCCTGCAAATCAATCTACTTCTGCTCCTTGCTCTTTCCCTGCAACTCAGTCTGTGCATGCAACTACTGCTGACAAATAGGAAATGTTCTTCCGGATGGTCTCCTGGAACTATTGGGGTTTGCCATAGCAGAAGGGGGATAGTCTGAACTCCATGGCTGTAGGTATAGATCTCATCTTCTCATAGAGACATAGGAGCATGCAAGGACAGGCTACCCGATCTTCCGGGTTACCAGCATTTTTCGATATTCAATACCTGCATAGGAAAGAGAGGACATAGGGAGGTTGACTATTACTACCGGACAGCTTTGGCTTAGTCAATCTCCCTGCAGAAGACAGATAGACACAACTGGTATCTGTGGGTGCGGGTGCGTAATTATAGTGGCAACCCTCTTCTTGGCCGCCTGCTACTTCCCTCATGCAGAGAGCAATTTCTATCACAGCCATTTAGAGGTGGATAGGATGGATCCTTATGTCGATCTATATGATGACATACAACAACAAGCAGCTGGGTAGTGTCATACTCCTTAGAGATTAGAGGCAACTTGGCCACTAGCAGGCAGTTGCTTCTGCTATGTATTATCTTTGACTTGGTGATTTGCAATGGCCTGACATAGTGGTCCCCCTCCCACAAGTGCACTTGTAGACAGGAGAACCAAGGCAGAGGAATGGTGGATTGTGTGTTAATGGCTGCGCAGGATATGGGTATTATCAATCACTTTTGAGTAGGCACAAACAGTCGAGATGAAGAGGCCGATTACCTTCCACTCTACCTGAAGCTGGCATGGCAAGCAGTTAGAACCCACTCTCACCAACCTCAGTTGTGACTAGATTACGAACAGGCAGAGGATTATGCTGGGATGTTCATAAATGACCTGGCAGGACTTTTGCAGGTCCCCACGCTAGAGCATCAGACGAGCCAGCTGATTGAGATGTTTTGGGAGAACCCACCTACGAAGGATCTCAAAAACCATATCCTTCTCGCATAACCAGTGGTTTGACGCTGAGTGTAAAGAACAAATGTAGGCTTCACTAGATCGTGGATCCAGCAATGCACTCACAGGCCACTGCACAATATTGCACTTTTCTGAAGGTAAAGAAAGTAGAGTACCTCGCGAGGCATCAAGGGAAATTGTTATGTCAAGGTTGCGCCAAGAAAGGAGAGAAGGGGATGCACATCGATATCCGAGAGCGCAAGCTCCCAAAACAAAGGTAAAATGGAATTGTATTCAATGTTATAAACAAAATGGTGATACTAAGTATAGTATTAGTCATTCACCCACCGCCCATTAATAATATCCATTACTTAGTTAGATCGGTGCTCAGCGCTAATAAGTACTTAGTCAGCACCTATGTGCTGAATGCTGTCAGTGCTTTCATCACGTCCCGCAGCAAGATGGTGGAGATAAGAGCTGAATTTTGGTCAAGACTGGCACTTAATCAGGGCCATCTGAAAAGCTCAAGAACCTAGTTTACATGAAGAGATCGGCTCTATTCTCTCTGATAGGTAAATAGACTTGTTGATCAACCACTGTATCAGGAACAGTAAGTCAATAAGGAAAATGGAGTTTGTCTTTGATATCTAAAATTGTTTTACCAAGAGGAAGATGACAATTGTTTCCTTGATATAGGCAACAGAAGTATCAAAGATGATTCCTTCATTAAGGCTTGTGGATCCAATAACCACAAATGCAGCTACTCCCACAATGCTACATTGAAATTCTCCATGGAAATCAAACTTTAGTACCTTCACTTGACCTTGATCAAGTGTTTCTAGAAGTAAAGAGTCAACTGCTCCTTCTTGCTTTGGAATCATGACCAGATATGATGCATTTTCAACTCCTTCACGATAAAGTGAATTACGGTCTCTTCCTTGATCTGGAAACAGAATTGAGTTGATTAGAGGTGTTGAAAGTGTTGGAAGTGCTATAAGTGTTGAAAGTTTCCGTAATCCGAACAGAAAAATCAGTTGATCAGGTATTAGAACATGAACGCATCCTCGCATAAATGCCGCCAAAGTATCAGAAATGAATGCCACTTGATGAAATGTTGCTATATTGCTTGAAAATGGGAAAATGAAGGACACATCAAGATATCCTAGCTCAATGGATAAGGTATCTATTAATCCTTGCTTCATTAAAGATGTTGGAATATCAGAAATTGGCATCCATTTATTGGGTGCTACTGCATCGTCTGATATCCAAAAAGTAGAAGGATCTAAATCCACTACTTCATGCTTACTAGGAAGAGATAATCTGCTGCCAATGTGCTTCTCCTCTTCAATGTGCTCATCCCCATTCAGGGTAGATTGAGTCTTTGAATGTCCTGCTGCAAAGAGAGTAGATTTACCTGCATCTTGCCTCATCGTGATCTCTTCCTTAATAGAAGTGACTGCTTGATGGAAGCCCATATCTTTGTCTTACATGAAGCTGTTGCACAAAGAATCAAATGCATTAGGTAGTGACATGAGGAAGACAATTGTTGCATCGATTGTGAGATCTAATGCTAAAAGCTTCAATCTGCTGGGGCATGCTTCATGCGGTCTTGTTCAAGACTTTCAGTCTCTTTTCAACGCATGTTTGCAGCTTCAGCATGCAAATGCCCAATCATATGGGGTTTTTGGTCATGTTTCTCAATGAGAGCATGCCACAAATCGTGGTTATTCTCTTGCTGGAACTCATCAAGGATAGAGTCAGCTAAAGAGAGCCTGATATAAGCCATTGCCTTATCATCTCGGTGCTATAAAGCATGCAAATCAGCAATCTTCTTGGCATCCAGTGCAGGTTCTTGGCCATTGACAATTCCCCAAACTCCTTCATCTCTAAGAATGAAAATCATTATGCTTTTCCATTGCTGGAAACCTGTGCTGTCAAAGATTTGAATCACATGACCGCCAGAGAAGGAAATCTAGTTGTAGCTTGCATCCTTCTCTATTGTTGTGTTGATCTTAAATCACTCTCAGCCCACCTAGTGCTCTGGTACCATGTCAAGGTTGCGCCAAGAAAGGGAGAGAAGGGGATGCACACCGATATCCGAGAGCGCAAGCTCCCAAAACAAAGGCAAAATGGAATTGTATTCAATGTTGTTTTATCAATACATGAAGTATAATGATATAAATAAAACAGTAATACTAAACTTGTATAGTATTAGCCGTTCGCCCTGACGTGCGGGCCCTGACGTAAGCAGGCTTCAGACCTTGCCACTCAACCATTGATCATATCTTCACATTGAGGATCTTAGTTGAAGACAATAAGAACCGCCGGCAAGACCCGTATTGCTGCTTTGTTGACTTCACAAAGGCTTTTGACACCGTGCCTCGAAAAATCTATGGACAAGACTGTGCCGACTGGAGCTTCCTATAGATATACAGAATGGAGTGTATAGGTCGTATGAGGATTGTTCTAACCGAATACAGCGACAGACAATCATTGACCAGTAGTATCGGAGTCCGACATGGATGTCCTCTCTCTCTAATGTTGTTTGGCCTTCACATTGACCATTTTGAAACTTGCCTCGCTGACAATGGCAGGGGTGACACCCAGCGTTTGCATCAGGTCATCAGGCAGCTCATCTGTGCGGATGATTTCGACCCTTGGCCCACACTCTGAAGGATATGCAGTTTCATTTACATGCCTTGGACATAATCTGCCAGGCCACAGATATACCCGTCAATCTGGCCAAGACTAAGGTGGTCCAGATATCATCCTCACGCCACCCCAGCCCCCTCCACTCACCTACTGGGGGCAAATCATGGAGGTGATGCCCACCTACAAGTACTTGGGAGTGGAATTTCCTTCTTCACTATGTTGAGACGCATCCATCCGATTACGAGTGACGACAGGCTGGATAGCGCTTTATGAAATGCAGAACAGCCGCAGGGCAGAGCTCTATGATTGAGGCCATCAATCACATCTATTCATGGTACTGGTGGAACCCGTTCTTCTATACGAGGTCGAGGTTTGAGGAATGGTGGTATGCCTGGCGACTTGGAATGACTTAAAGCAAATGCAGAAAGCCTTAGCACGGCACTTGAATGAAATCCATGGTCCCATAACAAATTCTGCTGCAGGAGACAGGATTTTTACCTCTTCAGAGGATAGCCCTTGATAGTCACGTCATCTATTTCCAGAAGGTTGTCAATGTGGACGATGCCCATCTTCCGCACCTGGCTTACACCATAGCAATGGGACCGCAGCGGCCCAAGGCCTATTAGAAGGACAAGAGAGCTCAGTGGCTTGCCAAATGGAATGTGCAGGAGCACAAGTGCGTACAGGTGAACACAACGGCAGACCATGATAACCTAAGGCATTACCTTGATACTTGTTTCCTCAGCAAGCTTTGGGATCCTAGGGCACTGGAGCAAGACAAAATGGCACATTACAAGGAACATCAACCTCATGCTGGGCCCACAACACTATCTGCATTCACATCTACCCATGAAAATGTGCAGGCTCATCGCTTCCATTCGCACAGGTGCCCACCATCTGTGAATTGAGACAGGTAGGTGGATTAGGGTGCTATGCCAGGCTAGGCTTTCTTAGTGCTGCCAAATGGGAGCCTTTGAGGATGAATCTCACACTTTTCAAAGTTGCCCAGCATATAACCAGATCCGAGCACGCTACGCTCTCTTGGTCAGGCCCGACGTGATATTGAGCACGGCCTCGGTGCGATCTCTAGGATCATACAATCCAGAGGTAATGAACCTGAGGGCTCACATATGCCCTTGGACAACCACTTGATGGGCAGAAGATACTTCATCGCGTATGTATATTATGTATATTTGTACAGTTTGTCGACAGTCTTATTGTTGCCATTTTTCCATCGAAAACCCTACAAGGTGGGGTTTTTTTTTTTAACCCGAGCAGTAATACGCCTGTTGTGCTCTTGTATTGGGTCCAAGGCTGATTGGCCTCCCTAGACGATAAAAAACATTCATTCATTCAGTCATTCATTCATTCATTCATAGTATCTATCTTTGCTATCATTAACCTTTTGATCCTTGAACTAGTTATACGTAGCCTTGTCTTTTTCTCATTTGGTTTGTTTTGTTTTACAATGTGCATTACTGGGACCTTGTCCATTGTCTATTTATGAGCCTAATGCCCCTACTGATTGTATTGTCCCATGGCTCTTGTATCCTCCGTGAACATTAAAATTCCGTCCGTCCGTCCGTCCGTCCGTCTGTATGTCTGCCTTCCTGTCTGCCTGCCTGTCTGTCTGTCTGCCTGCCTACCTGCCTGCCTCTCTGTCCGCCCCTCCGTTGTATTCATATAACAAAGACACATATAGGATACTTACATATGACCCTATTCTAACTGACATGACTCTTAGATTCAGAAACATATGTCTTTAATACTTCAATCTAGATTCTAGATTAGAATAGCACCTTAATATAGGTGTACGATTCCGTTTAACACTCTCAGGTGCCATAATTAAAAAAGTTAGCTTCCACTACATCAAGTGCATATCCAGTTGGAATTGGTCACTAGTCAATACCTTCCTAAATGCCTCATTTTGTTGGTTAAATAATGCCCCAATATAACTTTGTTAAAGCTGCTATCTAATACTTCTTAGATTCTGAAGGTGCTATCGCAGTATAAGGTTATCATACCTTTTATACACGATATGGAGCAAGTGTATACTTGGAATATTCCAATGTGATACAATTAACCCATGTCATGCTGTCAAGTCTTAAGGCGATACCACATTCCTCTATGACCATTTGACATTCTTATTGTTGATACCTTTGAATATTCCCCTATGTGCAACTTGGATTTGTAACTCAAGTTTGCAACATAGATGAGAAGGTTTGCAACAACTATCTATGTGCCATTTGGCAATTTGAAACAGGATTTTGTATTGTCATATAGCAACATAGATTTACCACATAGTGAGATAGCTTGCTAGAAGAATGCATTATCTTTGTGGCACCTGGACACTTTAATCTTTTCGAATTATGTTGCCACATGGTTCTTCGTGGATACTTTAATCTTTTTGAATTATGTTGCCACATGGTTCTTCGTGGATGATTCAAATCCAATCAGTTCAATTCAATTCTTATGCCACTTACTTTTGTCTTGGTACTTTACATGGCAACTTTGAAAAGCAATGATTACTTTGTTAGTGCACTTGACAATCTATTTCCATAGGGACTGAATAACGTCCTGTGCAGAGGCCCAGGAAATGATGGCCGAGTGGCCATGTGACCAGGAAAGGCCGAGGCCGCAGGGTAATTTGACAGGGCTGGAGAAGATGCACCAGAAACTGCATCAACATCAGCATATAAATACCCAGTGGTTCTGTATAACAGGCTCATGATCTAGCAAATCAGTCCCATCTTCTTTATCTTCCGTTAATGCCATTGATCCCCTCCCAGCGAAATTCATGCTCTGTCAGAGCTTAATCTGTGATCAATACTGTTTTGTTCTAGGTGGTTGGCTCCTTTTGCTTTGTTGCTCCAACGAATTTGCTTCGTCCTCAGTGACTCTGCTTCGATACGTCTGCTCTGTTTGAATACCTCACGGGCAATATTCTGCATAGTATTGTGGCTTTGGACCCTGTAAGTATCCTGCATGATTCTCTCTTTCAGGATTTGCCACAGAAAGGCTTGAAATCTGTTTGCTTCATTTCTTTGGAAGTTGCCCTTTTCCTGAAACTTCCTGACAAAGAGCAAGCACTTAGTATAACAGATCATTCGCCTTGTTCTATCATGAGTTTGAGCCTAAATCTAATCTTATGGGCCCTTTTCAGGCATCTCCCTGTCAACCAGAGTGGAACCGTATTTCTATGATTCACATCTTCCTTTGATCCTTGATATGCTTCAATATATCCTCACCCTTTTTCTATTCTATTCTATTCTATTCGATGCCCTTTTCCAATTACCTATGCACCCCAGCCTGAGGTTACATTTCCCTGTCTCTCCATATTTCTTTTACTTCCTTGGCTTTTACCTCAAGAGCAATTTCAATATGGGGCTTAAGTTATTTGGTTTAGGCATGTACTACCATGGGATGATATCTCACTCGCTAACCTTTGACTTGTGCAAAAAATCTTCAGATAAGCTTCCAGATTTTTGCATTTTTCTTTGGGTTAAACTTGGAATAGGGTTAAGTATTGTTGGTTATGGTTTTTCGTTGTTGAGCAATTTATGGGGTGATGTATATATTTCTTGACTCATTTTAATTTCAATTTGTCTAGACGCATTTTTACAATCTTTTCTACATTAACTTCAAGGCCCATTTCTCACACATGTTTTATGGCTCGCCCCTTCCTCTGCAGCTCACCCCTTGGCCAGGTTCAGCCCCTTTGCCAAGTGGGCCTTTTCAATTAGAAAAATCATTAAGAAATGAAACATTTTCCTTATGTTCATAGGTGGATAGTCTTTTGGGTAGGGCGTTGGCCTCCCCAAATGTGGCCATGGGTTTGAATTGTTGTTATACTTGAATTCTCCTTTCTAACATAAACTTCTAGGTTTGAACTTTTGTTATGCAAGTCAACCAATGTAATCTTTAGGTAGAATTTTGTTCTATACACGTCAATCACTAGGCTTTCATTTTGAAGTTCTAGGTTTGAGCTCTTGTTATACACATCAACGATTGTTATACGCGGTCACGCACTTGATTTTTCATTTTAAAATTATTTTCTGGGTTATGGTAAACCACTTCATTCTCAATTTTAAAATCAACTCGTAAGCTATTTGAAGCTTTACACCTTTATGGTGCTTTAGTTCCCTTGTAAGTTGCTCATCTCTCATTATCTACATTCAGCTTTGATTTCGTGTTCCTACAATTAGGCCCACAATCTTCTCTGCTCTCACTTCTCTACTCTCCTCTGTCATCCTGATCTCCGGCTTGTACCTTTCTCCATGTCCTTGATCCAGGCAGCTTGTTCCTCTCTCCATTCCATTGATTTTTCCTTAGAGGATTACATTCACCTTATATCCCTCCTAGTCTGATATTCTTCTTATTTATTTATTTATTTATTTAATTTTTCCTTGGGGCTTAACTTTTAACTTTTGTTCTTTTGGACATAATACCCCATTTCTGCCTTTGCCTAGGTCTTCAATAATTTTTTTCTCATCTACTTGGTTTACTATCTTCTAGTTCAAGATCTTTTTTTCGTACATGATATGTGTTTGCTAACTTTCTTCAAGTTCAGTGTTTGAATGGCGATCTGAGCTTGAGGCTCGGGGTTCGTACATGCTACTTAACCATATGCAACTATATACCATTTCCTTAGCTAACAAGTTATTCTAGACCATTGATTAAGGGGATTTGTCATGAAATTTGGTTAGGTGTCATTTTCCTTATTTTATTCAGACACATTATGTGGGTTTTTCGTATTCCTACATGAGGGTGTTTGAAACAAGAACACTTTACATGTTGGGATTTTCTACATTATTAGCATGGGGACCTCGAAGGTGTGCACACGGAGCAGAGCAGAGTTCATTATGTCATTTAGGTGATTTGTCTTTAACGGTCTTTCATCGTTATGGGTTTTACTGCTATCAGCGTGAGTTCTAAGCTGCATTTGTTTTGAGCTATTGTTTTTTGTTGGGACATGACCTTGTTGAACGTTTATTTATTTTCGTGGCTATTTCCTTGTTTGAAGTTATATAGATATAATACGTACATAGTTGAATATGGATTGATCTTTTTGACTACATTTTATACATCTATTATGGGTTTGCATTTGAAAGCGGCTTTGGTATCTTTCTTTGCGGTATTTTGTTGCATGCATGGCAGATTCGTCAGAATCAAATCAATTCATGGAGATTTGGGCAGCTCAGGCATCTGAGTAGTATTCATCTTGCTTTTCCAGTTTTCTATGCATTTTGCAGGCGTGATTTTCATTCTTTCTTAGCACAATTGCCTCGTGCATGCTGGCTGATTTATGCATGTCAATTGAAAGAGTAACGTTTCTCGCATGCATCTCTGGTCCAGATTGTTTTTTCAGATGGAATCCCTCGATTGCTTTTTGTATTTTGCACAGATAACAGACGGTTGACGTGTTAAGGTGTAGGTTTGTCATCTTATGGATTAGTTGGTTGAGTTTAATATTCCCGCTAACGTATGCTTCTTATCTTGTAGTAATCGTAACGGACTCGGCTTTGCGGGCCTCATCTCGTCTCCTTATATTGTTATCCTCTCATAATAAATCGCTTTAACTGGGCTCCTCTTGCCAACTTATATTTTTGATCCTCTCATATTAGAACAAGCTTGACCGCTGCCAATTCAATGAGTCATGGTTTTTAACCCAGTCTTTTGTGCTTGCCCTCTTTATCCATTTTGGCTATGCCTTTGACCTCAACCTCGATTTTAAACTCCATCTCCGCTCAGTCCCCCTAATACTGTTGTTTTCTTTTCATTTGTTGGAGTTAACTTGTTGTATTCTCTTGGGCATAACTTGTTGTATTCTCTTGGGCATTTCCTTCCTTGTTGCATGGCACATATTGTCGTGCTTCAACAATTGATTTATATGATTTTTTGTGCATTGTTATGGTGGACCATCATTGTGCACATAGGAGATCAAATGTGGTTTCTAGATCAATGGCATTTTTTATTTTTGGGACTTGTATTGGGATCACAGCACTCCATTCTTCTTATATAGACTCGTCTGTCGTTTCTTGGAGGTCTTATCTTTTTTCATCTTCTAGTTAGAAAATGAGCTCGAGGTGATATATTATTTTCATTCGGTTGGCTTTGTTCAATTTTTCCACTAACACTCCCCTTGGTCTATTGCCATTACCTTAGGGATGGAACCTTTGCAACCTCAAACTCCACGTTGTAGTTTGGCCACTGTGTTCTTCAATGCACTTGTATCTAGAACGACTTGCTTCCCAGGGGTTCATTTTTGCCATGCAGCCGCGTTTACCCCTACGCATCACTAACAATACATTACCGCTCCTTATCTTCACCATTAGTTTGTCATCATGCTATATATCTACCTATAACCAGTTATCATTTTCATTTTTTGGATCCTTTGTTCTCGCTAGCCACACTTTGTCATATCGTCATCCTCAAGAATTCTGCTCTAACCTTGACACTCTCACCCTTCATCTCCCCTATATCATTGGCTATAACCTTATCTCACCTTGCACCCTATGGTTATTTCTTGTTGCATTTGTTCCCATGCCCAGCATTCATCATTTTTCATATTTGGCCTCAGCTTAAATTATGTTATGTTGTTGCCCTTCTTTTCGTGCAATTGCTCTACAATCTGTTATTATATTGATGCTTGTCCTGGGCTTATAGTTTTGGAAGTTCTCTGGTAGTCGGCCGGTTTTGTGTCTCTTGCGAGTCCCTTCCCAGAATCGCATCGATCCGAGCCATCGGATCGTCATTCTGGGCAGGGACGAGCCATTATATAAGGCTCTTCTCCCTTCAGGACCGGTTATCGGCGTCTTCTCACAGCAACACTTCTTCTATTCTCATTGCTTCCCTCCCTGCCCGCCCTGCTTGTTAGGGGCGCGCGTCGTTTTTTTCACATCTGTTTGGTCATGCACTCTTTGTTGTTATTCACCTTGGGTGTTGCTATAATCATGTTTTTTTCGGCATCATGCCGCATTATTCTCCACCTGCGGGTGATGCTGTTTATTTCCACCTTGAGGGTGATGCACATCTCTTTTCACATGGTTGTTCTTCCACCCGTGGGGTGTCGCTCTTCTCCACCCTACGGGTGATGCTATCTCATTTTTCTGCAATGTTATTTTCATGTGTCTTCATCGCTCACATCATTATAATTAGAGTGCTTGTTGTTGTATGGATTGCTGCATCACTGCACTCTTTGTTGTTGTCCACCTTGGGTGTTGCTATAATACTGTTTTTCTTTTTTCATCGGCATCATGCCGCATTGTTCTCCACCTGTGGGTGATGCTGTTTATTTCCACCTCGAGGGTGACGCATATTTCTTTTCACATGATTATTCTCCACCCGTTGGGTGACGCTTTTCTCCACCCTACGGGTGATGCTATTTCCACTGCGGGTGATCTTTGTTTTTATTTCCACCTCGAGGGTGACGATATTTCTTTTCAGTTGTTGGCGACCATTTCTCATTAGGGTTTTCCTCGAAAACTTCGAAAAGGGGGTTTCTTATCCCGATAAGAAGTTGTCGCCATTACCCTTCTATTTTCCGGGGTAGCCCGATATTGTTCCTATGGTCGGCTACCCTCTCTATTCTTCAAACATTGTATCTTCTATTTCTTTGTGATGAATGACAAGCCTATCATCGGCCGGTTTTGTGTCTCTTGCGAGTCCCTTCCCAGAATGATCCATTCTAGGACTGCCATCGGATATAACACTCCTACCAGCTACACTACGGATTAAATTCTAGGACTAAATGATGAGGCCTAGTATGTTAAGGTATGTTGAAATCTATTTTTTTAATTTGGTTTTCCCGACAGGTGGAAAACTTTTTGGATTTTATTTTCAGGTTAGCTTTTAACTGCCAGAAAACATTTTCTATATTCCAAAAATCGAGTGTGGCTTTTCCTATGACTATTTTCCCATTTTGAAGGATTCGATGGACTCTTTATCCGCGGTATGTTGTAGGATTATTTTGGTAGAATCGCCCATGCTTACATGTGGTAATCTAGGCATGCAGGTGGCTTAAGAATAGATTCAAAGGGTAAAAGCATGCTACGGTGTACCACTTTTGGAACCCTCAAAAGTAGCTACACTGGGTACTTTTAAAACTGGTACTTTCTGTTTTCTCTTTCCATTAAAATCAATCAAAAATTTTTGAATTGAAGGTCAATAACATGTCAATATCTAGTACTAGAGGATAACAATACAATTAGAGACTAATATAAATGAATTAACTCTCAAACTTATTATTTATTGCAGCATTTATACAAGTTCTAGTACCCAGTGCTGGGTACTTTTCTGGGTAGTTTCGCACTCCCTAAAAAGTACTTTAGATGGTACACCCTAGCATGCTTTCACCCCAAAGCTCCAGTTAGGTTTTGTTCTACAGTCCGATTGATATAATACCTTACTAACTGTGTGAAATACTTACTATATGCTTTTTGGATGCAGAACCCTGCTATACCGGTGCTTCAGATAACCTCTAAAGTAAGATTCAAAGAAACAGAGGCGAGATTGGATACTGCCAAGCCTAGGTGGTACTTTACATGGCAACTTTGAATAGCAATGATTACTTTGTTAGTGCGCTTGACAATCTATTTCCATAGGGATCAGATAACGCCCCTCGTCGTGCAGAGGCCTCAGAAATGATGGCCGAAAGTGGCCATGTGACCGTGAAAGGCCGAGGGGGTGGGGGTATTTTGATGTGGTCGAGAAGATGCACCGTGCATCAACATCGCGATATAAATACCCGGTGGTTTACGTATAACAAAGCTCATGATCTAGCAAATCAGTCCCATCTTCTTTATCTTCCGTTAATGCCATTGATCCCCTCCCAGCGAAATTCATGCTCTGTCAGAGCTTAATCTGTGATCAATACTGTTTTGTTCTAGGTGGTTGGCTCCTTTTGCTTTGTTGCTCCAACGAATTTGCTTAGATCCCGGTGACTCTCGCCCGATACGTCACGCTCGTTTGAATACCTCACGGGCAATAATCGCATAGTATTGTGGCTTTGGACCACGGGTAAGTATCCCGCATGATTCTCTCTTTTCAGGATTTGCCACAAAAAGGCTTGAAATCTGTTTTGCTTCATTTCTTTGGAAGTTGCCCTTTTCACGAAACTTCCTGACAAAGAGCAAGCACTTAGTATAACAGATCATTCGCCTTGTTCTATCATGAGTTTGAGCCTAAATCTAATCTTATGGGCCCTTTTCAGGCATCTCCCTGTCAACCAGAGTGGAACCGTATTTCTATGATTCACATCTTCCTTTGATCCTTGATATGCTTCAATATATCCTCACCCTTCTTCTATTCTATTCTATTCTATTCGATGCCCTTTTCCAATTACCTATGCACCCCAGCCTGAGGTTACATTTCCCTGTCTCTCCATATTTCTTTTACTTCCTTGGCTTTTACCTCAAGAGCAATTTCAATATGGGGCTTAAGTTATTTGGTTTAGGCATGTACTACCATGGGATGATATCTCACTCGCTAACCTTTGACTTGTGCAAAAAATCTTCGGATAAGCTTCCAGATTTTTGCATTTTTCTTTGGGTTAAACTTGGAATAGGGTTAAGTATTGTTGGTTATGGTTTTTCGTTGTTGAGCAATTTATGGGGTGATGTATAAATTTCTTGACTCATTTTAATTGTCATTTATTGCTTGTTCAATTTGTCTAGACGCATTTTTACGATCTTTTCTACATTAACTTCAAGGCCCATTTCTCACACATGTTTTATGGCTCGCCCCTTCCTCTGCAGCTCACCCCTTGGCCAGGTTCAGCCCCTTTGCCAAGTGGGCCTTTTCAATTAGAAAATTCATTAAGAAATGAAACATTTTCCTTATGTTCATAGGTGGATAGTCTTTTGGGTAGGGCGTTGGCCTCCCCAAATGTGGCCATGGGTTTGAATTGTTGTTATACTTGAATTCTCCTTTCTAACATAAACTTCTAGGTTTGAACTTTCGTTATGCAAGTCAACCAATGTAATCTTTAGGTAGAATTTTGTTCTATACACGTCAATCACTAGGCTTTCATTTTGAAGTTCTAGGTTTGAGCTCTTGTTATACACATCAACGATTGTTATACGCGGTCACGCACTTGATTTTTCATTTTAAAATTATTTTCTGGGTTATGGTAAACCACTTCATTCTCAATTTTAAAATCAACTCGTAAGCTATTTGAAGCTTTACACCTTTATGGTGCTTTAGTTCCCTTGTAAGTTGCTCATCTCTCATTATCTAGATTCAGCTTTGATTTCGTGTTCCTACAATTAGGCCCACAATCTTCTCTGCTCTCACTTCTCTACTCTCCTCTGTCATCCTGATCTCCGGCTTGTACCTTTCTCCATGTCCTTGATCGGTGACTTGTTCCTCTCTCCATTCCATTGATTTTTCCTTAGAGGATTACATTCACCTTATATCCCTCCTAGTCTGATATTCTTCTTATTTATTTATTTATTTATTTAATTTTTCCTTGGGGCTTAACTTTTAACTTTTGTTCTTTTGGACATAATACCCCATTTCTGCCTTTGCCTAGGTCTTCAATAATTTTTTTCTCATCTACCTGGTTTACTATCTTCTAGTTCAAGATCTTTTTTTCGTACATGATATGTGTTTGCTAACTTTCTTCAAGTTCAGTGTTTGAATGGCGATCTGAGCTTGAGGCTCGGGGTTCGTACATGCTACTTAACCATATGCAACTATATACCATTTCCTTAGCTAACAAGTTATTCTAGACCATTGATTAAGGGGATTTGTCATGAAATTTGGTTAGGTGTCATTTTCCTTATTTTATTCAGACACATTATGTGGGTTTTTCGTATTCCTACATGAGGGTGTTTGAAACAAGAACACTTTACATATTGGGATTTTCTACATTATTAGCATGGGGACCTCGAAGGTGTGCACACGGAGCAGAGCAGAGTTCATTATGTCATTTAGGTGATTTGTCTTTAACGGTCTTTCATCGTTATGGGTTTTTTCTCGCTTATCGCGTGAGTTCTAAGCTGCATTTGTTTTGAGCTATTGTTTTTTGTTGGGACATGACCTTGTTGAACGTTTATTTATTTTCGTGGCTATTTCCTTGTTTGAAGTTATATAGATATAATACGTACATAGTTGAATATGGATTGATCTTTTTGACTACATTTTATACATCTATTATGGGTTTGCATTTGAAAGCGGCTCTGGTATCTTTCTTTGCGGTATTTTGTTGCATGCAGGGCAGATTCGTCAGAATCAAATCAATTCATGGAGATTTGGGCAGCTCAGGCATCTGAGTAGTATTCATCTTGCTTTTCCAGTTTTCTATGCATTTTGCAGGCGTGATTTTCATTCTTTCTTAGCACAATTGCCTCGTGCATGCTGGCTGATTTATGCATGTCAATTGAAAGAGTAACGTTTCTCGCATGCATCTCTGGTCCAGATTGTTTTTTCAGATGGAATCCCTCGATTGCTTTTTGTATTTTGCACAGATAACAGACGGTTGACGTGTTAAGGTGTAGGTTTGTCATCTTATGGATTAGTTGGTTGAGTTTAATATTCCCGCTAACGTATGCTTCTTATTTTGTAGTAATCATACGGACTTCGCTTTCGCGGGCCTCATCTCGTCTCCTTATGTTGTTATCCTCTCATAATAAATCGCTTTAACTGGGCTCCTCTTGCCAACTTATATTTTTGATCCTCTCATATTAGAACAAGCTTGACCGCTGCCAATTCAATGAGTCATGGTTTTTAACCCAGTCTTTTGTGCTTGCCCTCTTTATCCATTTTGGCTATGCCTTTGACCTCAACCTCGATTTTAAACTCCATCTCCGCTCAGTCCCCCTAATACTGTTGTTTTCTTTTCATTTGTTGGAGTTAACTTGTTGTATTCTCTTGGGCATAACTTGTTGTATTCTCTTGGGCATTTCCTTCCTTGTTGCATGGCACATATTGTCGTGCTTCAACAATTGATTTATATGATTTTTTGTGCATTGTTATGGTGGACCATCATTGTGCACATAGGAGATCAAATGTGGTTGCTAGATCAATGGCATTTTTTATTTTTGGGACTTGTATTGGGATCACAGCACTCCATTCTTCTTATATAGACTCGTCTGTCGTTTCTTGGAGGTCTTATCTTTTTTCATCTTCTAGTTAGAAAATGAGCTCGAGGTGATATATTATTTTCATTCGGTTGGCTTTGTTCAATTTTTCCACTAACACTCCCCTTGGTCTATTGCCATTACCTTAGGGATGGAACCTTTGCAACCTCAAACTCCACGTTGTAGTTTGGCCACTGTGTTCTTCAATGCACTTGTATCTAGAACGACTTGCTTCCCAGGGGTTCATTTTTGCCATGCAGCCGCGTTTACCCCTACGCATCACTAACAATACATTACCGCTCCTTATCTTCACCATTAGTTTGTCATCATGCTATATATCTACCTATAACCAGTTATCATTTTCATTTTTTGGATCCTTTGTTCTCGCTAGCCACACTTTGTCATATCATCATCCTCAAGAATTCTGCTCTAACCTTGACACTCTCACCCTTCATCTCCCCTATATCATTGGCTATAACCTTATCTCACCTTGCACCCTATGGTTATTTCTTGTTGCATTTGTTCCCATGCCCAGCATTCATCATTTTTCATATTTGGCCTCAGCTTAAATTATGTTATGTTGTTGCCCTTCTTTTCGTGCAATTGCTCTACAATCTGTTATTATATTGATGCTTGTCCTGGGCTTATAGTTTTGGAAGTTCTCTGGTAGTCGGCCGGTTTTGTGTCTCTTGCGAGTCCCTTCCCAGAATCGCATCGATCCGAGCCATCAGATCGTCATTCTGGGCAGGGACGAGCCATTATATAAGGCTCTTCTCCCTTCAGGACCGGTTATCGGCGTCTTCTCACAGCAACACTTCTTCTATTCTCATTGCTTCCCTCCCTGCCCGCCCTGCTTGTTAGGGGCGAGAGTGCGCTTTTTTCACATCTGTTTGGTCATGCACTCTTTGTTGTTATTCACCTTGGATGTTGCTATAATCATGTTTTTTTCGGCATCATGCCGCATTATTCTCCACCTGCGGGTGATGCTGTTTATTTCCACCTTGAGGGTGATGCACATCTCTTTTCACATGGTTGTTCTTCCACCCGTGGGGTGTCGCTCTTCTCCACCCTACGGGTGATGCTATCTCATTTTTCTGCAATGTTATTTTCATGTGTCTTCATCGCTCACATCATTATAATTAGAGTGCTTGTTGTTGTATGGATTGCTGCATCACTGCACTCTTTGTTGTTGTCCACCTTGGGTGTTGCTATAATACTGTTTTTCTTTTTTCATCGGCATCATGCCGCATTGTTCTCCACCTGTGGGTGATGCTGTTTATTTCCACCTCGAGGGTGACGCATATTTCTTTTCACATGATTATTCTCCACCCGTTGGGTGACGCTTTTCTCCACCCTACGGGTGATGCTATTTCCACATGCGGGTGATGCTGTTTATTTCCACCTCGAGGGTGACGCATATTTCTTTTCAGATTGTTGAGCGACCATTTCTCATTAGGGTTTTCCTCGAAAACCTGAAAGGGCGGGGTTTTTTATCCCGATGAGAAGTTGTCGCCATTACCCTTCTATTTTCCGGGGTAGCCCGATATTGTTCCTATGGTCAGCTACCCCTCTCTATTCTTCAAACATTGTATACTGCTGCTGTGATGAATGACAAGCCTATCATCGGCCGGTTTTGTGTCTCTTGCGAGTCCCTTCCCAGAATGATCCATTCTAGGACTGCCATCGGATATAACACTCCTACCAGCTACACTACGGATTAAATTCTAGGACTAAATGATGAGGCCTAGTATGTTAAGGTATGTTGAAATCTATTTTTTTAATTTGGTTTTCCCGACAGGTGGAAAACTTTTTGGATTTTATTTTCAGGTTAGCTTTTAACTGCCAGAAAACATTTTCTATATTCCAAAAATCGAGTGTGGCTTTTCCTATGACTATTTTCCCATTTTGAAGGATTCGATGGACTCTTTATCCGCGGTATGTTGTAGGATTATTTTGGTAGAATCGCCCATGCTTACATGTGGTAATCTAGGCATGCAGGTGGCTTAAGAATAGATTCATTTCCAGTTAGGTTTTGTTCTACAGTCCGATTGATATAATACCTTACTAACTGTGTGAAATACTTACTATATGCTTTTTGGATGCAGAACCCTGCTATACCGGTGCTTCAGATAACCTCTAAAGTAAGATTCAAAGAAACAGAGGCGAGATTGGATACTGCCAAGCCTAGGTGACATCTTTCTCTGGTTTCTTTGTTTTATTTCCGTCTTATAAAAATGGGTCTTTGAGCTTTGCGAACATTTTAGCTTTGAGAAAACATGTTCAGGGATAACTGGGTAGAACATATACGTCATGGGGGTTTCTTTCCAAACTGTCACGAAAATGTTGTACTTCTCAAGATCGATCATTATTTTGACAGCGATATTTTCCAGCTGGAAGGCCATCAGTTCATTGCAAATCTATTGTCATTGTTCTGGATATGGCTAGTGTTTTTCACTTGATTATAACTTCATGACATTGCCATACCCAGTAGTCTTTCATGCCTTATTTCTTTTTTTTTTCTGCAGGTTTATGCAAATATTATTGTTGCAAGAGCAATATTCTCGAATAAGGGCTCGCATGAAAACAGACATAAGCGCTAGCTAGGCTTTTCATTCATCTCAGCAGTTTTTCTACAATGGTATAAAGTGGGTAGTTGCACATCGCAGGCTACCCAGAAAAATGAAAAACATAGGCAATATCCAGTTATAACACCTGGACCCCAAATAAATTGTGTGCTACAGATGTTGGCTAGTGTACCTGCCGAGAGCTTATCGTCGGGATTAAAAAACCCCGCCCTTTCGGGTTTTCGAGGAAAACCCTAGCGATAAAATCTCGGTAAGGGGCTTGGACAATGCAAGGCTGCTAAATGTTCCCACAAAAAAACCCACGCTCCACCGAGAATACCGAAGTCGCGCATCACCCCTGGACCTGCACATCATCAACAAAAAACCAATAGAGAGAAAACCTCGAAAAAGCGAGGGGCTGGTCACGCGTGCCACACGACAAAAAATAACATTTACCCCTCAAAAAAGCGAGGGGCTAGTCATGTGTGCCATGCGACAAAAAAAATAACATTTACTATAATATACACATTAAGGGAGGGCGGGTGGGAGTCAAGGGAACTGCTGAGAGAGGAGAAAATGCCGATGAGAAGTCGATGAAGGACCTGCAAGAAATAGCGTCCCCAAATGAACCAAAGCCTTAGAAAATGCATGCAATGCATGCATGCATGCATGGGAGAGATGCATGCTCGCCCATTCGAGAATACCGATCCGATGGCTCGGATTGATGGCATTCTCGAATAAGGGCTCACATGAAAACAGACAAAAGCTCCCGACAAAAAAAGAGAACTTCCTTATCAAAACGGGATCGAGGTCGAAGGTTGAAAGATGGTAAAAAAAGGGACAAGATCGAAAGAATATGTTAGAACATGGAAAAGGACGCCAAACTGTGAAACCAAGCAGGGAGATGCCCCTCCCCTACCTGGTATCAAAGAAAGAGAGTCAAGGGAACTGCCGAGAGAGGAGAAAACACCGATAAGAAGTCGATGAAGAACCTGCAAGAAATAGCGTCCCCAAATGAATCAGAGCCTTAGAAAATGCATGCAATGCATGCACGCATAGGAGAGATGCATGCTCGCCCATTCTAGAATACCGATCTGATGGCTCGGATCGATGTCATTGTCTGCTTTTTGTTGTTTCTTGCAGCTAAAGAGCCAACAGAACATGATTTCCTTGGCTCAAAGATAAGGCATTATTGTTCTTCTTTTGCCATACAAGTTCCAGCTGTAGATATATTGCAAGCAGAGGCTTCAAATAATAGATTTCCAAATCTGGGTTGCAAAAGTACATAGTTTTTGTTCTATTATATTATTCTTTTTGAGGGCTCCAGCTTTTTTCACTTAGAACTTAGGTTGTCAGGTAAAACAATTTCGTTTCATATCTAAGTGTAGCACTTCTTTTGTAGTTTGCAGCTTTGAGTCTTAAGGTTAATTCGTCCTCCAGTTCTAAAGTTGACGCCGTTAGTGAGCAAAGGATTCAATTGTTTGTTTTATTGCAGAGAGCAGCAATTTCTACTATTAGGTGGCCTTAACACGCGTTGCTCTTAAACATTGTTTTTGTGTTGCCTTTGTTTTGTTCCTTTTTTGTGTTTAGTAGATGGTTACTACTGATGCAAGTGCTGGAAAAATTTAGGTTCGAATGCTACAAGCTCCATCTCAATTCTCATCTACAACACTACAACGACAGGACGTGCTTGCGGAGGCAGTTAATCACTATAATCTGATCAAAATTGAACCTCAAATATCTGACTCTTGCTTCTATTTCAGATTCAGACTTCTGAAAGTATGGATAGTACCAAGCATGCATATTTTGTCTTTGCCTGAGTCATTTGCTACATATATATTGGTACATGTTTGACCTCAACCCAGAGAACATAGATATTAGGTGCCAAATTGTTAAATCCTTCATATAGTGTCAAACCATAGAAAACCTGTCCTGTTTCTATGGAACTGAAAATTGGGTTTTGTATTTTGATATTGCGTTGTGTTTACTGTCTTCTACATTTGTTAAATCCTTTGAAGCTACATAAATGAACATTTGCAGGCAGACATTTACTTAATATGTTTGTGCAATCCCTTGAAGTCTAAAGGATATTAAACAGTTGCCTTTATGCTTATTGAGAACTGACATAGATAGTTGTGAAGGTACAGTGTGAATCAAACAAAGACAATTACATGGTGCTTTGTATCAAGGCTATCTTAAGGTTTGGGGTGGAGGGGAATGAACTTAGCATTTTGAATAAAGGATCTCATTTAGCCAAGGATGGCCACAATACAACTGCACAGGAGATTATATTCGAAGTAATCTCAATGCAATTGTCCGAGATAGTCTACCCTCACTGTCTTGAGCATTTTTAAAAGAACACACTAAGGTAAAAGAACATCAAATCACACTATATTTTAGGTTTCATCTACTTCCAGAGAAAGTGAAGCGACATAGGCTGGAAGCTCAAATGCATAATGATTGTATATGAAATGATAATATAATATAAAATACTAATGTAGATTGTTGTCTTCTCCTTAAAGCATTGATTTATGAATGATCATTCAACTTTCAAATACAATGCCCATGATGTTCCTATTTTGTAGACCAAAGACAAATATTAAGAACTTTGACTCAGGATGCAATTTGCTAGCATTGACATGCCACCATTGTATATCTTAATACAGAACACATTGATATGACTTAAAAGATAGCTATATCTATGGCATATCACACAAATCATGCCTCTCTAAATAATTACAAATCATGGTATGTGACATAGAGGATCACTCATAAGGGCTACCATTAATGTAGCCAGCATTTGAAAAAAGCTACACAAATATCTTTAAAAGGTCATATGACCATTGAATGGTCAAAACTATTGTCCAAATACCAATATGGGGCTTTACATGCCCAACAAGTTGCAATTTGTCTATATAACCACCATTGAATAGTACATTACCCATTTGAAAAAAGCTACACAAATATATATCTTAAATGAATGTCTATGAAAACATGTATAATACAAGGTCATATGACCATTGAATGGTCAAAACTATTATCCAGATACAAATATGGGGCTTTAAAATTTTGGTAAAAAAATAAAATGCATTTTTGGCATATGCTTTAGATGCCATGTTCTTTGAATCTTATGTCAAGTGCCTTTTACAATCTAGGCTATTCTTCCCTACACCTAGAGTGGTTAAAGTTGAAATACATTACCGTTAGTTGCTCTATTGTGACAATTCAATATACCTAGCGTCAAGATTTATACTATATGTATTATATATGTGTCAACAAATTTATTGTTGTGTAATAAAACTGTGCTTATGCCCGACTGCGTGCTTCAGACATTTGAACGATTGATTAGTTTAAACCAGAGAGATAGAGACACAATAATATATTGATTATTATAGTAGTTTAAAATGTATGAAGGGCACAAAATCCTAAAAAAATATGAGTTGCCAAAATAGCAACACTCTTCATCAAGACAATAGCTATAAATGCACTGCCATTAGTCCATTAGTATAACATCTATACTAAGACTATCATTTTTTGTATTCCAAATTTACTATTTACTAAATAATGTAGCAAGACTCAGGACTTCTATTGCTCATTAGATAATACATTGTGCTAGGAGGATGGTTCTTTCCCATGTTAAGAGGATGATACATGCTACTCGAATGTTGCTCTTTTAAATAAGCATTTTGCTTTTGATACTTTGTATAACTACTAATAGAATTATCCTCCAACGATACAAGATTTCATATGCTTCAACCTTATAATGATCCCACAATGATATTTCATATGCTCCAACTTTATCCTATTACATGTTCAAGCAAGGAACACCTCATATACAAAAGATCGTGGTAGCAATTTGCGTGGTTGCTTTTGAAAGTGAGAAGATAGACCATGCACATCCCAGATTTCTATGTTACATGTAAATTATAATAGAAAAGCATGCCTTTCCTTTCAACATGCCACCCATCTACACGTCACATTCTATTTATCAATATAGAGGAGTAGATGTTTTAACCAAAGCTCAACAACCAAAATAAACATTACCATGAGATTTTCTTTCTATCAATTCAATTATACATTCGATCTGTTAAATGTGTGGTGGAACATCAGGTATTTCAGTAGGGACAACTTATTTTTTTCAAAACCATTAGTCTTGCTCCATGCCAGAAAGAAAATGAGAAGGTTTATGTATCAAACTAACGATAATACCTAATGCACTGAGCAACTCCTTCGTAAGGATGCCTAAATAATGCACAATACTATTTTATGTCTTGAGAATAGAACCGTATTTATGCTCGATAATGCCGGGCACCCGTTATTAGTATAGGTAGATAGATAGAGTTTTTAACGTCACGCACTTAATGCCCCTAAAAAGAATAAGAAACTAAATAGTCTATTTATGTGTAAATACATAAAAAATTTCCAAATTGTTAATAAACATATTTCCTTGAAGGATATGATTAGTTAGAAACCGATCAACTGGTGAACTCCTTTAGGAAGAATAGCAAGGGCAAGCTTCCTGAGAAAAGCAAAGGATCTAGCAAAGGCATGGCCAGCACTAAACCGGACCCATTCCATGGTGTAAAGGTCTCCAACCACAGGCAAGAGTGTCACCAGAACAGAAAGGAAAAAAAAGTCGTGCTGCAGTTTAATTTTCTTCAGAATTCTGCCATCGCCACAATGAAAATCCTCCAGTTCCAACCAGACCGCGACATCCGCAGCCCTGGGATTGATCAGCCACAAAGGCCAAACGTGGAGCCTCGTATGCAGGCTTAGCTTATTTTTTGCAGAATCATAAAGAACATCAAGGATTTCCATCTCCCTGTAATTGTAGCAGAATCCAGCCAGCTGATACAAGGCTATCAGATCGTCCAACCCTTTGATGCAAAAATAGGGATGAATCAGAACTACATCAGCAGAGAAATAAGTCCGAATCACCTGCTCTTGAATGTCGGGTTTTGGGTAGGATACTAGAGCTTGCATAATGGCGCATATTTCCTTCTCCGGCTTCTCCATATCGGTTGCAGAGGTTGGGCTATGGAGGTGCTGCTTTGTATGGAGGCCACAGTTCCGTTCATTTTTGCATTGCATAAGACAAGACAAAGGGTACCCTATTGCCAAATGCAAAGATGCATATTTGTCACATATATGCCATGGTTGTGTCAACATGTGTTTTGCCCACAATTGCCCAACATCACAAATGGTTGGAACCTTTGTTGTGGCATATTCCCTTGGTATTTTTGATGCCACACGTCGTCGTCGCGACTCGCGAGGTTTACATGCACCACATCCTCACTATGGTGTGCTGTTTTACCTGCAGAAACCTGAAGAAAAAGTCGTGATGGATGGTCGTGAATAACGACCAACCTTTTTTCGTGGATGACTCTCCTCAATGGCACATATAAATTGCCGTCATGGAAGACTCCATTTGTCATTCATAGAGCCAGATTCCCTTCATGGTGGCTAAAGTTTGTTGCAAGCTATTCCCTTGGGAGGTGGCTAGGCTTTGTTGCAAACTCCATTTCTGTGTTGTCTAGACAATGGAGATGCCCGTTCCTGTCTTGCTTGTTTGTGCTTTGAATCTTGAACCTAACCAAGGCATGTCGATTTGCAGATTTGACCATGAGCAGTCTAATTAATGACTACATTTTTTCCTTGCAAAATTTTATGATGGAGATGTCGAATTTAGCTTTCTTAAGATTCTACAATAGTACTCAATTTATTATCTTCTGCAACTGTCGAAAGGAGCAAGTATTACTTAAGCTTTTATATGGTTTTGTCAAGTATGAGTGTACCAAAACTATATAATGCTGATGTCAAAAATATGGTTTTGGGTTTTCTAATGTATTGTGATTTCTTTGTTTTAAAGATTTCAAATTTGAAATTGGGATTTCTATTTAGGGCACAAAGCAGGGTGGCGTGGCCATGGCAGTGGGGTTCCGGAGCAAGCCAGAGAGCCAAGCTAAGAGCCGGTTTTTGTAGGGGCCTTCTTCTACAGTGGCATTCGCTACCTTTTTCCCTTTTGTAACAATATAAGGCAGAGATGAATCGGCTTGTGTGGTTTGTGTGCAGAGATGAATCAGAGTGGAGTTGGAGATAGCGAGGGCTTGGTAGCAATCCAGCATACCCTATTGAAGAATAGCTATGCTATGGCTACGATCAAGCACTATGGCTACTCCAGATTTTCTTTCCTTTGAAATGGCATCAAGGGTTAATTTCAATAGAGCCACCCTATGGAACTACTACAGGTTGTATCTCCCTGGTCCGATGCGGCAAGAATAGGACAAGTTCCTTTTAGGAGCACAATGGTTTCATGGGTGACTAGAGGATTGTGACAACACAGGTCCGTACCCGACTTAACGCCCCAAAATCCATAGGTCGAGATCACCCGCAGCTATCGAGCCTAGTGTCCTTTCGAGATGATTCTTGTGAACCAGGGGTGTCAAACCCATATTTGGCACATACACAGTGACCGACTATAAGCCTAGCACACTATAGGGGCTCCAATAGCCATGCTCAGCAATACCGCACCTCCACATCACCATTGTGTCCAATATCTGATGCTCAATCACAACATAGCATCTACAGCCATGTGGGCTGTTGTACAGGCCGCATTTATTGGGATTTACGTTTTTCTAGCTAGAATCATGTACAATCCTACTAGCTTTTAGGTCTCTATTCCCCTTCCCCCCCACAAGCACAAGAGGTACATCAAAGAACTACCAAACGTTCATCCATAACTTCAAACTAGAATCATCATCATAAGATTTATCATCTATCTATTCCAACAAGGGTTGAGTCCTAGTTAGAAACTCAAGCTATCTATCCTATTAATTGGTTTCTTGGATGGACCTGTTATCTCTAAAATTCTCCATCTTCTGGTGGTTATGGCCATTCCTCCTCCTCCTCCAAGTTCCCCAAAATCAATTTGGGGCATATTGGAGGTGGGGCCCCAATTTGGGCTCTTACAATAGTTAATCGAACCACAAGTTGAAAAAGTTTTAGAACAATCTACTCCTCCGACTTGAGAATAACCTTCACAAGAAATGGACTTTTTAATTGCCTATGGATGGATATGTATACTTACTAAAACAAATACACAAATGATGTCACAGTTCCGTAGGAGATACACTAAAGGGTTTTTGTATAGTAGCTAAAGGCCTTAGTATACATATATTATGATTGTCCATTATCCTATATAATTGCAGTTTCAATGTTCAAATGCCTAAATGATTATTAGAATGAGAGTATCCATAAGGATTATTAAATCAAAAAGCAGCAAAGTCTAAGTCAGCATCTTCTAGTATAATATATGCATCTTTCCCACCTAGTTCCATTTGAAGGGGCACCATACCAGCCTTCGAGATAGCAATTCTAGTATTTCCTTCTGTGAAATTATTTATAGAACAAAAAGCAATAAAATGCTTAACCGAACATCTTTGATAATGGCCTACTCATATCTATTAAAGCACAATTATACTATAAAATGTTACAAAGGGAAAAGCTATCTTGCAATGTAATAGAATAGTACTAAAATAGCTAAAATTTGCATAGATTATTGCGCTATCATTTACCTAATACAGTTGACATCAGGATGCATGGTAAGAAAATCTCCAATTTCAGATCCTTTTCTAGTGACACAGCTGATGAGGCCTTTTGGAAACCTTGCTAGGTGGAAGCAATAGTGGAACAGCACCCCGCCATGCATAACAATAATGAATCTGTGATATAGAAGTATATGGATCTGACCTATACACATAAGATGTATCGTATGCCCATATCTGTGTTGGAGGTTAAAAAACAAGTGCATTCCTTGCGTTGAATGCAGTGGCAATCTTAGAGATTGCAAGATTGACAGGGTGATTGAATGGAGGAATGGCAAGCACAATCCCTAGTGGAAACTACAAGACTCATGTCTGGACTCATTTCAATTGCTATACAATAACAAATGTGGATTTTCAGTAACACAATTCTGATAAATACCTTGGAAGATAGGCACAATTTATTCTTTCATTTCCTAAAAAACCGCCCGACATAAGGAATTTACCCTCCAAGAGAATTGTTACACCATGTTCAACTGTATAAGAAATTAAATTTCCAGCGCGGATTATCTACCACAAAGTTCAAGAATAAATTCAACCCATCAACTTGATGAAAAAACATTACAACGTTTTTTTAAGTTCAAAAGTGTAAGAACCTCTGAGACATCATCTTTGGCAGGTTTAGCAACTTCCTTGACAAGGCATTCTGCAATTGGGTCTTTGTGATCTTTAAGTAGAGCTACACTTAGCCCATGACTTCTGTGCAACCTTGGCATTCTCAATGATTTTGTTTACTTCCTCTTGTGTGCATGCTACATCATTGAATAAGTCCTGACGTGGCTCATCATCTTGCCGTCCTTCATTCTCAGTAGAGGAATTTGTAATACAATAGCTGAGAAGTTAAGGAATATATCCGCACACAGGACACATGGAATCAATACCGTTGGATAATGGACATCCATGGATAATGGACATCCATTATCCACGTAAATGTCAGGTGGCAGTTTTTCTGCCTCCTAGTCCAATCGTGCGATGCCACGTGGACATCATTCTTTTACAGAAAATGAAGCTTAAATGTCATTTTTTGTATTTGCTTCCAGTTCTCAAGTTTTTACCCTACATTCTTAACTTCAATCGATATTCTGAACTTTTTTACCCCACATTCTGTTATTTCATAATTAAATCCAGAATTTGAAGCAGACAGAGATAATAAGACAATTAAGCATAGACTTACAGTTAAACACAATAAATTACGAACATCCCACAACAAATAATAGTCTCAAGTGCACAACATTCAAATTCCAACATTTGATCCAACTACTTCAGTTGAATCATAAGTTACATTGCAAAAAACACGTAACTAATAGTTCGTAACCTACTTCTTCAAAGATTTCATCAATTTCTTGCATGTCATCTATGGCTAAGCTAAACAAAAAGCTTCAAGATAGTAGCCATCCCGCAGACCTCCAACCATATTAAAAGAACCCGCACATAACGAAAGACAATATTAGAAAAAAAATATTGTAAATCTTGCAAGAAATACTAATATCTTACAAAGATTTTAAAGAAAACTCGCCACAAAGAACAAAGCAGCCGCTATATATCATCGTTCTTGAAGGACGCTTAGCGCCGGCGAAAAAACAAGTAAAATAAGGTCGATTATGAATCTTGAAAAAAAAACTTAAACATTTCAATGAAAGATCGGCAAGTAAAGGCCCTCAAAAATGCCGATGCGCCTTCAAACCGCCACGCTTCTAAGAAAACAGAGCAAAAAACAATGTTAGGTTTAAAAAGATTGAAATCTAACTTAGCATTTAGGTAGATTAAGGTGCAGCGACTCGCCTTAGCCGCAAAAATGCCGCAGCGCCCTCACATCGCCATAGCTCGGCCGAAAGAACTTGCTGTGTGGAGGGAGGGAAAGAAAATGACAAAGACGATAAACAAGAAGGTTTTCGCCACGTCGGCGCCACGTCGGCAGAAAAACTGCCACCTGTCATTCACGTTTTAGGAATGCCCCCACGGCTTAAATTCCATGGGGGAACGGAATTTAAGCCGTGGGGGCATTCCTATATACAAGAATTAACAAAATCAAAATTTGTGGAGTAGCTATTTGATTTTACATGTCATGCACTCAGTCTCATCTTCCATTACACCTCTTTTTGTTAATACATTCTAGATAATACATTCTTCTAAAAGAAAGTGGAAGTCCTCATGCTTCTATAGTAAAGCATCTTCTAGTTTAGACCATAATCTAGCTAGTAACATTTCTTTAACCCCTCTCTTGTGAAGAGTGGCAAAGCACAATCCCCTTTCTGGAGCACGACCAATATGGCCATAAATCTTCATTATTCAACTCAACTTTCTCGTAATGATATCAAGATGCTGCAACAGACAAGATTTCCTGGATTCTTTAAGGACGACATATCCACAGAGATATCATTTTCGTATTTTATGGCTTCACAATGGTACTGCCATACGCACCGGCATGGAATCAAAATAGAAAGCCATCATCCCAATCTGATGAGAGCGCCTTTTCCTCTCTTAAGGTCCAGCCTCTGTTCTGTTTGAGCTTCAAAATCCATCACTAAAACTGGAAATGAGCATTATTTAACTCATTTAAATTTCTATTTCTAACAAAACAGAAATGATGAGCTGGGTTAAAAAAAAAGGAACGTCAGAACAAGGGTGTCCTATCTCTAGAGATCTTTATAGAAAGCATGTAATAGCCAACCTATGTTTTGGAGCCAAAAATGTACTACCGCTCCCGCTTCACCACTTTACCAGCCTGTTCGGTTTGGTAAAAACCACTTATGGAAAACATGTTTGGCTTCTGTATCACATTGGAATGGTCTGTGTTTCAAGTATTCCTACAAAAAACTGCAGGCCTTGCCATGGCCATGCATGCAAAGGGAAGAAGAAGCCGAGGTGGGATATGGCCCGAGGTTGGATATGGCCAGTGTTTGATATCGCCAAAATATTTCTAGCATGGCAGGAGGTTATTTTTTAGGGATTATCTAATTTTCCTAACCATGGATTCTAAATTTTCAAGATCCAATGGATTCAATTAAGTCGAGCTGATGTGTCTTGCTAGCTGGATAAGCTAAAATTGTGGCAATTGTTGTATGGGAGGTTAGGCAAGCCTGGTAAAAAAAAAAAAAAAAAATCTGATTTGCCAAAATCGAAGTTGCTTTTTAGCAACCTTCGTGGAAGGCATAACGCATATTCGCGGACCATGCACAGCGGCCACAAAATTCCCCGCCCTCTGCAGACTTTTGGGGAAAAAAACAATGGCCTCCCTCTGTTTCCGCCGAACCTATGGCAAAATCTAAAAAAGGAGACATTTTGGGGACGTAATGTATGCATATGTGACAATTGCAAACATGAACATTTCTGTAAAGCTATGCACTTTCCCCTTGAATTTAACATATTGCTGAAAGAGATAAACAAGATGCTAATGCATCAATGGGTTGCCAGTTGGAAGACCCATCGATGTGTCCACAACTGCTCACCATTGTGATCACTACGCAAGTGGCAAGAATCGATCTTATATATCATTTTCCATTCATTATAATCATCTTGCAAGTGGTAAAAATCGATTGTTGTAGTTTCGATAGAGAGTATGGGATGCTATTGCTTTCGTAATTATAGATGTATTATGTATAAACCCGAACCCACTCGTTTAGTGTCATTTAATGGAGTTAGTGTTGGAAATGAATTTGAATTCCATCATGACATTTCTCTTCGCCAACTTTCTCTTGCAATGGAGGATCTGTGTAACTTTGAAATGGTGCTAAAGATGTTCTCAAAATATGGGACTTGATTTCCTATGATATGAGAATGTTCTAAGGATGTGTGCTACCATTGGATGATTAAACTGTCGTTTCTAAATATTAAGAATGTGCGTGTGGATCTAGTGAAGGATAATGAAAACAGCCATAATGGGACTGCACATTCTATGGAAAATTTGGTTCAACACCGTCTACATGTCCTCGGGTGTCCCTCAAATCTTAAAAGTCCACAACAGTGGACAAAGAATATGCTATAATAGCCTTAGATCGTGGCCCTCTACCCAAGGGTTGCCCATAAAGAATATGCTATAATATTCTTAGGTCGTGGCCCTCTACCCAAGGATTGCCCTATGGGCAACCCAAAAATGGCCTTAGGATGGAATCACAGTACGTTCCCTCCTCTTATTTTATTTTATAATTACCAATAAAATAACGCCATGTTGGCGAAGTTAAAGCAAGAGATATCACACTTGAGCCTTCCCGAGCTCCGTCAGCACATGGTTTAGGGGCAGTCGAGGGATGGGCAACCTCGGCTGCCCCTCCGCGTTCCTCGGGTACACGTCACACAATTCGTCCGATTCAACTTTCTCTTCCATTTCTTTCCACCGAGTAGCAGCACAAGCAATTCAATCTGACCTTTGACACAGGTACGTTTTCAAAATCTGTTCTTTTGCCTTCTGTTCTTTCAAAATCTGTTTTGAGTTAGTTTTCTTCCTTCCTTTTATTTATATGCTTAAGAGAAGTTCATGAAAATGAGAGTAGTCTGTGAATTGAGGCCATATGTTTTTTCATTTGCATTGTTCAATCTTTGAATTTAAGCATGCTCTTATCTCAAGCTTCTGGATGCAGATGGACCACTTTCTTGCAAGCAATGTCCAAGGATCACAGGAAAGAGAAAACACTTCTCATCTAGTCCAGCCAACAAATTCATTCATGCCTGCTCATTTTTACCAACAGGTTCATCCTACAGGAGCCAATGCTTTTTGCCAGTTTCCCACTAGCCAAGCTCCATTCGTTGCTACGCGCACACCCATCCCGCCACTTCCACCTGTGTACTCTCAAGTTTTGCCTCAGAATCCTCACATGAAGAAGGAAGTAACACCTTCTGCCAACCTAAAGAAGAAAAACAAGATTTGGAGACTTCATGGGGGAAGTGTTGGAGACACTAGATGAAGACAAACTAAACAAGCAAGAGCACCAAGAACTTAGTGAGGTCGAGAAGATTACAATCATGAAGGACATTCTTGCAGCTCTTCTTCCTAAGAAACGAATGGCATTGGTGATTAGAATCTTATTTTATTAGTCAATTCTTTTCAACGTTCATGTTTCTTTTTATAACTGGTTCGAGTTCAGCAGATTAAGTGGACTTGTGTCACTGATTTAGGGGAACCATTATCCAGTAATGATTGTCTCTGCTATTTCTAGTGACCATATTTCAATATTTTGTTTCATTGAATTTCAACGCAAGCTCCATTTGGGTGTATTATTTGAAGTAGCAGCAATCTATTTTTTAAATATACATGTTTGGATAGGGCAGCTATAGTTTCAATTGCACGTTTGATTGAAGGACACCTTATGTTACCTCACGAAGGTATCCAAGAAAATTTAATGCAGGTCAAGAAGGTATTCAAATGAACTTTAAGGACACAAGCTTATATGATACTAGTTACTACTTCGGGCAGAGGCAAGTACAATGCAAGCGATAGCATTGATGTCCAACAACATTTTATGTTTCTGCTCAATGTTTATGGAACCACTCTATGTTGACTTGCAGCCAATGATCAACTCTGTAATAAATGTACAATTGTACATTGTGTTAATTGTACATTGTAATAAGTCAGCTCTAAAGTACACATGAAATAAGAAGAATTGCATAACAAGTTTCGTCTCAAATACAACAACCATATGCCCAACTTCCAAATGTAACATTGAAGATCATGTATCTTTGTTTTAAAAGTCTGCACATGAAATAAGAAGAATCTGCAATTACATAAAGTGTTCTTACATAACATGTTTTGCATGAAACACAACATACATCACTATTTGCTTCACAAATACCAGCAATATTTGCAAAGCAATTGTGATCAATATTTGCTAATTATTTTCTTCTTGTACTCATTAACTCAACAGTTTTGTTTACATACGTCGCTCTGGCTATTGCATTTTGTCTTGCAGCCTCATTTGCAGCTGTAGGCTCCAACAAACCATCACTTTCTATGCTTCTAGCCAATGCTTCATCTCTCGTCAGTGAAACGCCATACAAGTCACGAATGCCATAGCTACAGTAGCTGATTGTTTCTGAGGCTGTAGCACTTACATCTACACGTCCACCACTTGTACGAAGCCGCTTGCTCTTTCATGAATCATAGAGTGCTGAAACTCCTCCAAAAAGCATCGCTACATTGCAGAAAATCAGCAACGCATGTTTGATCTACTGATGACTGAGCCAAAAGCCTTTTGGCATAGAGTGTTGTATAAGAGGCATCAACCACCTGGCAATTTTACCTCAGACCAGTGGAGACAGCGGTTGGAGGAGTTGTATGACCCCCCAGGAGCAATTGCTGACGTGCCAGATCAACTAGGAGAAATACTACAGCTCTAAGAGGCGGACATCCACCAGGGTCTTAGGCATCTTGCTAATGGTAAAGTAAAGGACTTGCAGGGACTTGTGCCGGCCGCTGAAATGGGGTGGGCCAACTTTGCTCGGGCCTTTGGCGGGATAATCAATCGGGCCATCGAGAGGGCCTCCCGCAGAATGGATGGTTAGCAAAGTCACCCCTATTCATAAGGCGGGAAGCTGGGGATGACTCCACCAACTACCGTGATGATCATGGTGAGCCCGTTACTGCGAAAAACTTCTAGCGGTGTCTTTGGAGAAGAAGTTAACGCGAATGGGCTGAGGAAACCGGAGTACGCAGTAGATTGGCCGTGCAGAGTTTCCCGCCACGCCCACTCCACCGATGATCATATTTTTACTCTCGTAATCCTTATGGAAGCTAGCCGCAATGCACGCGTGACTTGTATTCTTTGTTTTCGCGGATTTTAAGATTCAAGATATGATACGGTCCCCGGGACTTTGTTGTGGCAACGCCGTAGGAGCTACATGTCCCACTGTGATTTTGAACGCCATCTACCGCTCTATGACGTAATATATGCCACTTTGCCTGCGCCGGATTAACCGGGTGAACAAAGACCATAGGTGTTAAAGAGGGATGCCCGTTACCTCCAACGCTTTTTGACTCTATATTGACAAGTTGGAGACTTGGATGCAAGAACATGGAGGTGGTGGCGTGAGTTGCCGTGAGGCATATACAAGAAAACAGCTTGCTCTATGCACGATCCGGGCTTATTATCCCATACGCCTAGGAGTATGCAGAACATTTGATGATGCTCACCTATCAATTCAGGACATAGCAGAATGACAACCAACCGCCATAAAAACCAAGTCATTGGTTAATCCTCGTCAAGGCAAAGATGATATCCCTGACTTCTATTCTGCAGAGGACAAAGGATGGAAGTTGTAAGAATCTTTAAGTATCCGGGAATCGATTTCTCTGCTAACATTCTATGGGATGACTGTGTAGAAAGAAGGGTCAGCGAGGAATGGAAAGCCCCCGTATGCAATGCGTAATAGCCGGGCATCGAATAGATCTGCGATTGAAGCACGCAAAGCACACCTGCTCGAGCACTCGTGGAACCAAAGATTGCCGTATGGGGTAGAGGTCCGGGGGGCCGGTTAGCAAGGGTACTTGGGATAAGCTAGAGAGAGGGTATGAGAAGGCTTTCCCCGACATACGACCTAGGCGCCAAGGACACGGTGCCTTATCCAATTTTGTTGTATGAGATCGGCTTTTGCCCCTCGTAAAGATTCGCTATGCTATGCAGGCACCTTGCGTATTTCCATAAGGTTGACAGACGAATGGATGCACAACGCCTTCCTCCCCGGGCTGTTATTGGCACAAGGGCCACAACGCCCGAAGAGAGTGTGTGGCAGGAGCATCGTAGGGGATGGTTCGCAAGATGGTCCATAGACTATCAACACATTATGGATATGTCGGATATCGCGAGCGTGAGTCGATTTGAATGAGCTTTCTTTGCCTCTATGTGGGATGCGCCACTCTTGCAAAGCCCAAAACAGAGCACTACCACACACGGTGTCAATCCGCCGCTTGAACACGCCCCCACCAAGATATCAAGGCACACATCTCCACCAAGAAACGGAGAGCTATAGCCGCAATAAGGGACAGGGTCCCACCATCTCGCATCTGAGACAGGCCATTTGGGATACGGATGGAGGGCGTGGAATCCCCAAAGATGAGAGATTATGCCAAGATTGTCACATGCGAGATAGTAGAAGATGAACACCATGCTCTACAGAATGCCCAAGAATGCCCAAAGATCACCGATCTTAGATGCTTTGGAGATAGCAATTATCAACCGGCGGCTTCGCCAATGGTGGCACGCCTTAAGGCCCTACATTTACGCAAGTCTCCACCGTTAGGGGAGTCCCTCACAAAGACGCGTGGAATTTGAGCGCCTGGGGTTAGGGCCTCAACGCCTCAACGCTACTGGGTTTTTCCTCCCACATGGGTTTTTTTTCATCCCGGTGGTAGAGACACATTGTACGGGGGTTTCGCGGGTTTTTTTTGTGTTTGGAAACTTTCCGCTATATTGTAAAACCGTCTCATAGGCGAGTTGGCCTCCGTGGACGTTAAAATATACTTCCTTCCTTCCTTCCTTCCTTTGCTTCTGAAACCCAACTGTTATCAAATCCGTCATTATGCACAATGCACAAATTATGTAATGAAATTGCAATCTAAAACTATATCAATGTGTACTGGAACAGAGAAACAAATTACCTAGGGCCAGGTTCAGAATCATGCTCTGAGTTATGCACACTGGATCCATGAGGCGGATCCATATCCAAGAGCGTGGTCGATTATGATTTCCCGCGTTTTGATCTTGCCGTGGAGTAGGTGAATTCAACGTCCCGAGGCTACCCTTCCCCCTGCCACGTCATGGAGGGGGGAAATTTAAACCTTTTAGTAGCAGCTCGTTGCAAGCAGTCTATGCTGAATTCCTAGGAACACTAGCATCCTACCTGCTGAAATCGAGAATTTCCGATAGGGAAAAAAAAATTGCAGGAAGTTTTCCGGTCAAAATCTGTAGGTTTCTTTATATTTTTCCGGATGAAATCTAGATTTTCATAGGCTCCTTCCACCTAACATAAATTTTACAGGAAATATACTTGTTAGGTTTTTAGAGTTTGTCCCACACTGGTTGCAAGGTTGTAGATAGGGCGCAGAAGACAAGCCAGAAGACATGAAGAAGCTAGAGCAGAGAAGGTAGAAGCCAAAATGGATTTATTGGCGGATCTTAAGGAAATTGATTGAAGAGACGATCTTCAGGTGGGTGTCTATCTATTGTGTTTGGATTCACGAATTTATATTACCAACGCGTGCTAAAATCCGAGCTTGAAAGATGCTTTTAATTCTTTTTAAGACTTACCTAATTCATACTAGAAAGTTTAGAATTAGAGGACCACTAAAACTGCTACGAGTTAGTACTTTGACAAACCGTTGTGGGTTGCAAAATAGAAACTCGGGTTGCAGTCCATCTAACAGTTTGTTCATTTGAGATATAAAGCCAGCTCATTTTTCTGTTTCTTATCTTCGATTGGGTTGTCCCATGCCATGTTTGTATGTGCTCATGATCCTATCAAGCGCAGTTTCATTAAATATGACAAAATAGCAAATATGGGCCAAAGTTTAAATGGCATGCATGCCCTATTTAGACATGATTCCTCTCATGGCTTGCTCCTCCTCCGCCTCCAACAATAACAGAGGCTCATTCTCTTCTTTTGATCAACTGCACCCTGCATCGTATAAACCAGGCTTATTCAACAAATTCACAGTTTTGGCCAATGAAAGGTTTTTACTTTTATTTCGACCTGTCACAAAATTGGAAGGCAAAATATGGATTTGGAGTTTTTATGCAAATGATCTGGAAAACATGGAACAAATCTGGAGCTCACGGAACAAAATATCAGAGAAGTCTCGGCTTGCTGGAGCAGTGGAAGAATTATTCTGCGTGAAGGCAACAAAGAGGTTTGAGCAGTTGAATGGAAAGTTGTCTATGATGCGAATGATACAGTGGTAGGTAAATGCTACAGCTCATCGGAAGATGGCTGCCAAATCTGGAACTGGAGGAAGTAAAGGCGCAGCTTGATGTTAATGAATATAGGAATTTATGTAGTTTCACCAGCAGTGATTCAGCAACAAAAAAGATTACAATTTGTGCAGTGAAAATGTAAGGAAGAGTAACTGAATCAGACTAGACCAGGATGAATTAGCTTATTAAATATGAGTCATGCATTATCTGGGTCCCCAGATTTCGTACACATAAAAAAGTGCAGTTCTTATTAACAGATTGGTCTTTGAGCGACAAGTTAAGGCAAAAGCATGAATAAGTTTACTTTTAGTTATTGGTGCCACGATAGAGCAGGCTTTTTGACAATGGTAAGAAATGCAACCTGATCTGGCTTGATGATTTTGTGCATCATCTTTAAGAAGAACATCAGAGTTTCCCTTTCTTTGGCTGAACATAAGCTGCCATAATTGCTGTCCAAGAGAAAACATTTTGTGCTTCCATTTTGTGAAACACAAAAGTTGCAGCATCCAATGTACTAAAGTTACTGTACATTTTGGATGAGAAGGTTCATAAAAAAACCTGACTGACGAGGCCATGTGCAGCAATTTGACCATGAATCCATTTGCCTTATATTAGGGCTTTGAGTTAAATGTGGAATAGAATTTAGAAACACTCTCTTCAGCGTTCTTTTTTGCTTCGATCTAGTTGTTAGAAGAACAGGCCTCCATAATTTGCTTCGATCTAGTTGTTAGAAGAACAGGCCTCCATAATTTTGTTTATTGTCTAAGACTAGACAGTAGCTAGTTAGATGTCTTCTTTTTCTGATAAATAAACAACTGCACAAAAGAAGGGATTAAGGTACACAGATAAAATCATAATGCCATTAAAACAAATCGTTTAGCACAATAAAACTTTGTTCCTAGGTATCTGAAGAATAGGATAGTGAGGAATAGAACAGTGCATCACATGAAAGAGAAAGATTATATTAATGTCTACGAGAGACCGCTTGGGTCTATGAGACCAAATATACATCAATCATGTCCAGCTAGGGGCGCATTTGCAGCCACCTAGAGATATTGTTTAAAAAAGGAAAAAGAAAACTAAAACAATGAAATTAAGAAACTTTTGTCTTCTTGGCCACGGGCTCAATTATAAAGTAATGCCAGACTTGTTTTCTCTTTTGAAGGACTGCTTATGTTTTTCCTTTACTGTCCGCTTTCTTGGATGAGATGGTCCAGGAAGAGAACCTGCCTTCTGTTTATTATCATTAGCACCTCCAATGAGAAAGAGAGTGATCAGCCTTTGCGTAAGATCGTTTTCATGTCCCGCTCTTCCCCCAGCTTGCTCCTTTAATAGATTTCTTCTATGCACAGTCATTTGGTGAAGAAAAAGAGCTATACATTTCTGATCCTCATAGGCGATCAGTTTGGAGAGGGAGGTAGGTTCCCGATATAGGCAATGGAATCTGCCCCGTATTTCATAATAGACTGGACATGTGAAGATGAAATGTTCCTCAGACTCAATTACATTCAAGTGACATAGTCTGCAGATCCTTTTTGAGCGCTCCACCTTCGGTCTACTAGCACGACCAGCTTCAATTTCGAGCTGATGAGATGAGACCCTGAGCTGACCGATAGCATGTCTCACCTTATGTGCAAGGTGAATATTCAAATATCCTGGTCGCTCGATAAAACCATCTTCATTGAACTCAAGGAAGTGATCTTTGTAAAATTGTATCTTGGTAGGAAGATCACTTGGAGTTAACCATGTCTTTGATATCTATAAAATTTCCAGATCGTGCCGTATGAGCTGGTTCTTATCTTTTTCAAGTCTCTTTTTTGCTCCAGGTTTTACCGCCGTACTAGCTGCAGCTACGTTATGTTGAAAGGGGGCCAGGTTTCCCAAGCCAAATCCTAAAGAAGCAGCCCATTGCGATGCTTTTGCGTACCAACATTCCTGCACTCCCTTTTCAGCCAGATCTTTTGAGCTCTTGAGAGCAATCCATGGAAGCCTGCATTGGCCTTGCTGCGAGAACCCGAGTTGGTGCACTTTGTGCAAAAAGGAGACTAACTGGAATGCTGCGTCTAGTTGTAGCGGAGTGGCTGAAAATTCTGCCAATATGATTGGATGTGGCACAGATGCTTTGCTCATAATCATTTTGGACAGAAAATAAATTTGCAGTCTTTCTATATGACCCCATTCTTTGGCTGTCATGTCCATTCCCCACATCAAAGCTCCATATAGTATTGAAAAGATGAAGCTTTGCTGGGACATCCTGAAAATCTGCTTTGAAACATTTCTTCTCTAGCATGAGCAAGTCAGCGAACTTGTGCAGGACCCTTCAAGTTTCAAGAACATAACTTGATCCATGAAAATAATACGACGACGACTTTAGCAATTACCTGCAGCTCCTACCAATACGCATGCAAGTTTTGGAAGCTTGTTGTCGGGAAACTGTTATAGAAAAATGCGTGTTCAAATGCCATGATTGCAGCACTTTCTTACCATGCTATGAGAAAGACGGACTAAATCATTTTTGGCAAGGTGGGTATGCAGACAACCTGTTTCATAATTTTTAATGTTTATGGAATTCACGTTCATGACTATGAAAATGGGTCACTTATAACCATCTAAGGAACGCATATGAAAATTGTTAGAAACCTGAAACTTCATGCAGGAAAACACGCCATAACAGTGTGAACATTCAGATAGATAGAATGGACAGATATGGGATTTGAAGGTCAATATGCCAATCCATTAAATTTTGGGCTTGCAATCTTCCTCTTTGATTGAGCTTGAATCCATTGAAGATATGTCATATTTGCAAGAGTATCTTGGATTTGAAAAGATTGATAAGAGTCACTCCGAAACAATCCCAGATTAATGGGGATTGTTATGCCTGCAAGAGAAACAATCCCAGATTAGGAAACTTTTGTTTTCTTCCTGGCCACTGGCTCAAAGTGTGAAGTGAATTCAGACTTGTTTTCTCTCTTAAAGGAAATGTTTATGTTTTTCCTTTGTTGCCCTTGATATGTATGAAAATTCCAGATCGTGCTGGATCAGCTGGTTCATAGCTTTTTGAAGTCTCTTTTTAGGTCTAGGTTTTACCGCAGTATTTGCTGCAGCCATGTTACATTGGAAAGGAGGCAGGTTTTCCAAACCAAATCCCAAAGAGGCAACTCACTGCGATGCCTTTGCATACCAACACTCTTGGACTCCCTTTTCAGACAACGTTTTTGAAGCCCTGAGGGCAATCCATGGAAGCGTGCGTTAACCCTGCTGCAAGGACCCAAGCTGATGCACTTTATGCAAATAAAACACTAACTAGAATGCTGCATCCAGTTGCGGAAGAGTGGCTGAAAATTCTACTAACATGATTGGATGCGGCATAGAGGCTTTGCTCATAATCGTTTTGGACAGAAAATAGATTTGCAGCTTCTCTATTTGAGCCCATTCTTTAGCTGTCGTGTCCTTCCCCGACATGCAGGCTTCTTATGAAGGAGCTGGTTTAACTAAGGTATTGAAAAGATGAAGCTTTGCTGGGACATCTTGAAAACCTGCTTGGGAGCATTTTTTTTCAAACATTGCAAGCGAGGCATATTCTTATGTGAGTCTTGCGTATGCTGCATCTTTCATGCTAAAGATGGGACCTTTAAATTGCACACCAAGTAAGTATAATGAGAGACCACTTCCACTTGCTGATCCATAAAATAGAAGGGGCTGCGGAGCATGCAAGATCGTGACGTGTTGAGAATCATCACTTTGTTTTGTCCAAGTTCACTTTAAGCTCTCTTTGCGCGCAGAATTTCTCAAGTGCCAATAAATGATGCTGAAGGCGTTCAGGGGAAGAGGATATCATCTGTATACAGAAGGATGGCTCCTGAGCTAAAGCAGACCCGCCATCCCCAACCCTGTCACCTCCAAGCACTGCTCCAAAGCTTTCCAGCTCATCAATGTACAAACCAAAGAAGGTAGGGGATAAGGGGCAGCCTTGTTTAACCCCTATTGTGCTTCTTATTTCATTCAACCAGCCTCCGGGCACTTTAATTCTTCCCAAAACATTTTTCATAATGTAAACGGCCCATATGACTTGCTGTGACAATCTCAATTCCATAAGCCTATGAAATAGGCAGTTCTGAGTGACTGTATCAAAGGCTTTACGGAAATCTACAAAGCAGCAATACACTTTTGTTTTCATGGCTTTAGCTTCCTCAATAATAGACTGCAAGGTAAAAATATGAACTGTTGTTGAGAAATTTCTCCTGAAACCACCCTAACCTTTTGCTCTAAGGAGATTTATCTTCAAATGTTCCATATAATCTTGCCATGGCATGTCCAATCATGATGAGGTGGTAGTTGTTGGGATTCATTTGGTCTCCAGCCTTAAAATTTGTCTTGATGATATTAATGATCCAAGCTTCGAAAAGCCTGAGCATATTATCTTATTGATTAAATTTGCCACACGGCACAAGGGTGTCCATTCCACGGATTAGAAATTCAGCCTGCAGGTCCTCACAATCTTTTGCTTTCCCAGTGTTCATTTTGCTCATAGCTTCTCGGATAAGGGAAGTAGAGAAAAGAGAGGCGGGTTGGGGCCGGGGCTGCAATCCAATGTCCAGCAAATCTGCTTTTTCCACATCTAGAAATGTCCGAGCATAAGTGGTCCACACTTTGGGGTCTTTGAGAGGCAAGTCAGATTTCTTAGCAAGCTCCTGCGAAAATCTAGCAGATTTATTACTGTACATCAAGTTAAGCATGTCTTTCCTTAATTGCTTTATATATATTCTCTTTCTCACGCGGATGAGCTTCTTGTAGGCTTCCTTAGTCACTGTAGTTGTAGAAGAGCAGAATGCCAATTCTTCCTTGGGCGTCTTGAAGGTTTTCGCATTCTTCGTCATACCGAATGTTTCGAGGCATTTGTGCATGTTGTTTACGGAAGGAGCACACCTTATGTGGGGAAGTGTTCAGGCTTGGTGTAGGGCAGATGTGAGCATCATGGCAATTTCTTCTACATTTTGAAAGATATGGATGTCCCTCAATCATGTATCAAGCTCAAGATTGTAGTTAAGATCAAGAGGGTGATCGACCTCAAAACTGAAATAGGATGGTTCTTGAGGCAAGCTTGTATCCAACTGAAAGCACATTTCGAGGCAAAAGAGGACAGGAGAATGGTCCTTGGTGTAAGTGGTTGAGGTGGGACTGAAAACCTTTGCCAACGTTGGTGATCTCATCAAATAATCCATTACACTATGTTTGCTGCTCTGAGGATGCAAGTATAGTTGGATGAATCAGGCATAGATGACAAAATTGTGCACCTGTCCAAATTCCAAAAGGAAAGTGCCGATACCTTGTAATCTTCGCATGACAATAAGCTGACCTTAGTATAGTATGTGTTTCACACTACAAGAGGAAAAGGGGGTATTGGCATCAGGCTCTGACATAGAGTCAGAAGGGGTAGTTTTGGTGATTTTCGAGGTAAAATTGGTGCCCTGCAGTTAATAACAACAGATATGAGTCAGCTAATTCTCAGCTGCCAATTCTGCCGCTACGGCTCACTCTATGGATGACTTTAAATCATTTTAACCAAGGTGACTCTTTGGGTGACGCAATTCCTGATGCGATGGATGATGTATTATGACTCAGAATTAGCTTCATCTTTAACATCGCTTACAAGCATACATGTCATCTGAATTAGTGCTGATGCTATGAAGTTATGGGTGACTCTAATGCTGAAGTTAATGTTAACTCTTAGTTTGACTCTATATCTGACTCTCATGATGACCTCTAATTCTGTCTCTATGTTTGATGCCAACAATGGCTCTATGCCTGACACTACCATTGACACTACCGTTGAGTCTAAGTCTGACTCTATTATTGATTCTACATTCGATGCCACTATTGACTATACATCTAACTCTACGTTTGATGCAACCGTTCACTCATATAGTTTAAACATTACTGGTGTTGGCATGTCAATTGACTCTAGTTCTAACCAAACCTTTGAATCTACATGTGTTTCTAATGCTGATGCTTCATGCACATTACTGTTCATTGAATTATTCCATATGCAAAAATCAAAAGAGAACCATTTTCCATCTTATAAATAACCATTTGTCTCTATACCTATAAATGTAATTATATATTATAGTTGCTGGAATAGAGATAGATTTTCTCAAGCAAGATCAAGGTTATGTTGAAGATCTACAGTTTGGTCGAAAATAAGATCTAATCTTCTGCTCCTCATGCTAATAAGCGAAGGTGTTAGCAGCCAAACAGTGCAAAGATTGCCCAGAAACAGGGAACCAACATCACAAAGCTTTGAACACGGATTATGGCTTTGTGGAAGCAGTGTTCTATTAAAATGTCCTGGTAATTATTTTCAGATTATGCGAAATGTTTCCTCATTTCAGCAAGATGCTGATTCTCACAATTGGTTAGTGCAGGTTCATTTTGGCAATGGTAGTTGGTGGCACAAATGAGGCTAACCAGTCCCAGTAAGTGCCTTTTTCAGATGCTTTCAAGAGTTTACCTGAGTATAAATTTTGGATATTTGCTAGGATTGGACCAAGGGCTTTGAAAGTGGGAGAAGAACTGAAGAGGCAGCAGTTACCTTTGCAATTTGGTAAAGCAATCTATGATTTGCAAGGCTTAGAGCCATTCAAGTGGTACGAAGTCAAGATATCTCATCCTGCCTCTGTATGTACAATCCCTGGCCTTTACGAAATGAAGCTTCTGCATTCTATGTGATTGCTTGTCAAGTGTCATGTCTTTGGTTTGATGTTTTCAAATTTACAAGTGCTTTTTGACTACAGTTAGTTATTGTTTAAGACGAGCAAAGTAATCACATTTTTTTAGAGTTATTTATATTTTCTTTGCTAAAGCAAATGCCTCCCTTCGATAGGAAAAACAATGCCAACAATGGCACTTCCAAGATTTTTGTGCAAAACCCGTTTATTTGACATGCAGCTTTATATGGATCATAAGTTTGGGGAGTTGATTTGGGGGACTGATGACTGGTCTGAATCTAAAGCTCCATAATTCTTTTCTTCTGGAATTTTCAGAACCTTTTCTGCCTCATGACATATTACTTGCTCAAATTTTCCACATGCAGCTTGAAGCGTGTGCCGTATTTGCCAAACTAGGCTCTCATGACTTCGGTTGTTAAATAGACTACACAACTGAAGAAGATAACATGTTGATCCAAGCAAGGTATCGACTGACTGCAAATGACTTAACCCAAATATAATGCAGACAAGCATCGCTGTCTGACTTTGACGTAAAGAAGAGCATTGGTTACCTTGTACTATAACAATCTGTATAAAACTTGTGTTTATTAGTTCAAAACCAGGGTCCCATGAAACAACCAACATGCATGTTAAATAAGATGGGTAAGGCTGTGGGCTTCAATCATTGTTGTCCCTACTTTGACATCTTAACACGTTCATTGCTGCAGATACCAGCGAGATTTTCAATTACTATCTTACAAGAGCATTCTGCAGCACATGGCCGAAGATTGCTCGATACAGAAAAAGAGATGTTTTATACGAGAGATAATTCACTAAACAAGGTATGGTGCTGGAAGCTTGTAACTTGTGTATGAAATAAGAGTTTATTAATTAGAATCGTAATAAAGTGGGAATTATGACTTGGTTATGCCATTTTCTTGTGTTCTAGTTCTTAAAATACAGCAAGCTTGCTGAAATACAGCTCTAGTTAATTATTTCTTTCTCTTTCTATGATAAATTTATTTGATGCATTTTCTATTTGAGGGTAGAAGTTTCAAGGATCTGTCAAGGCAACTGCTATTGTAACAGTACGAGGTATTGGTGTAGTCTCAAAGATGCGGAAAGAGCAAGAACATGTATTGTTCAATATTTGTAAGTGTACTTAATTTTATGTACCTTAGGATAGCTTACAATAGCAGCAGGTGTTTCTGGAATTCAGAAGTAGGTATCCTTCTTTGCTTGGCTCATGTATGCTTGGTTTGCTTTGATACCATAGAGATCTATGCTTTTCATTTTTTTGGAATTCGTTTATGCAGATAATCTCATTTATCCTTCTCTTTGCCAAGCCTTTAGTTAGGATAATTCTTGGGTCTATTACCTTTATCATCTTCCTATTTGTTTCGCAAACTTACATCGAAGACGTGTGATGATTTGCTGATTATGGATTGGAAATGTTGAACAAGAACACACATTTCTATACCACTACCAAGGAGCATCTTTTTGGTTTATAATAGTTCTTATATATCCGTCTAAATAAGAAGTTCTAATTCTAATTTTCTGTTGGATGTTTGTCAGTATGTGAAAGGTCAATCTTTGGAATTCCCCAACAAGCGTTGTGGGTAGGTTTCCTTGCGGCCATTGCAGTATTGATAGCTTTAGCATTGGCGATATACATGCCACCTCCAATGCTTTTCAAGCTTGGAAATCCAACGATGTGCAGAAAAGTAAACAACTCTGATTGATTACAAGGTGCAATCACAAGAACTGTGAAGGTTGCCTTATATGTAGCTTGCCCACTGCGTAGAAGCTCCAGATTGATAGGCCACATCATAGTGATTGAACTGAATGTTTGCAGCAGCGCCATGAAGAAGGCTCAAACAAGGGATGGTCCTACACAAGAGACGGGGCTAAACAGAGATAGCCCAATCTATTCGTTTAGCTGCTTTTGTCCATCATATGTTCTTTATCCATGATTTTTCTTCTGACGATATTTCAAGAGGTGGTTGTACTTGCTAAGGATTGCATTTGGATGTGTAATGAGCAGAGAGAGCTGTTATATCTTCCCAATCTACTCTAGGTCCCCATGTAAAACAACCTAATTCTTATAAAATGAAGTATAAGGTAAACACAAATAAGTAAACACAAACAACCAAGGGAAAGCTTAAGGTACCATCCATGCTTAGACGTCTAAAGGGCCCGTGTAAGTCTGGACAAAGCAATACAAAACTCTGAGTTATGGAACAATAAGTTTTGGATCCAAATAAACATCTTATTCAAATGTTAGGTGAAGAAAGTGGACGAGCTTGTTGCAGCTCCAAACAAAGGTACCAATGATCACAATGACAACAGGAAGTATCTTGGGTGTAACATCTTGGGCTTATGATGCACAACAAACATTCTCATTTTAGCACTAGTTGTTCACAAATAGTGAACCATAGTTAGTGCATCTTTCCTTTCAGCTTTTGCTTTGAGCGTCTTGGTCGATTTCGCCAACAGACTTCGTTCTTGTTTCTTGATCAATGTACACTTGCGTGATTCATAGGTTATGGGCCCACTCTCCATCTGAATCGCTTAAGTCATCTTTTGCCTTTTATCTTCTCTGTTCTAGCTCCGTCCTATCATCCTTTTCTTGCACATTCCCAATTTCAATTTCCTCATCATCGTTCTTGCACTCGATCTGCAATCAAATCTATGTGCCTCCATTTGATGGCAAAGACTATTAGATGTGGAGGTGGAGGCCCCAATGATCCTAGAAGACAAGGATCTTTGGGAGATCACCTACGGTACTGATATATCTGCTGCAGCTGGCAATATTGAGATTGTTCTCAATGATGAGAACCCTGATTTTCTTGAAAAAGACTGTAAGGCTTGGTTGGCAGTCTGCATTAGCCTGGGTGACACTCCTGCATGATTGGTCAAAGAGGCCATCAGTGCTCATGAGATGCTGGTTATTCTTGATAACCACTATGCTTCCAAGACAACCGAAAACTGACTTGCTATTCGCAAAGCCCTGTATAATCTCCATCTTGTTGGAGGAGACGTCACTAGTCACATACGTCGCAAGAAATCCATGCTTGATAACCTGGATGCCACATGAGTTCTGATTACCAATGATGAGAAAGTATTGCTTACTTCTCAATAGCCTTCCTACCTCTTATGAAGGCCGTATCATCAACTTAGAAGGGAGGCTCTTCGATTATTCCATTGAGGCCACCATTGATCGTATTCAAGCAGAAGCACTCTGGCAAGGGAAATCCAAGCCAATTTCTGACTCTGCCATGAGTCCAAAACTAGACCGAAGTACCATCACTTGTTATCATTGTCAGCACACTGGTCACTTTGCAAGAGAATGCACTGCTCCAACACCCGTTGCCAGTATTCAGGAATGTCGCGCTCCTGTGGAGCACAACAATCTTGTTCAAGAAGTCAGTGAGTTGCTTGAGCACAACACTTATGTTCAAGATGCCAGTCCATTGCCTCCTCTTCTTGCCACTCCTTCTCCCGTCGATTTTTTTATTTTCTGTTCAAGATTATTCTACAGACATCCATGAACGTGCTTGGTATCTTGATTTTGGAGCAACATGCCATATGTCTCCATTCCACCATCTATTTTAGAATTATACACATTCGTCTTCTATTCGACCAATTCTTATGGGTAATCAGAACCTTCAACATGGAATTGCTACTGGCATCATCATTCTTCAACTTCCCAATGGTACTCTAAAAGCAAATCGTGAGGTTCTTCATGCAGTGGCTCAGACGGTTGGATGTCGATTTCGGGCGATCTTGGCCACTGTTAAGCACGAGACTCATTTTTTAGCAAGTTTTTGTTAACTGTCAGTTTTAAATACGGAATTGAACCAAAGGTTATGAAGCGCATTGTAGCCATCATACATGTATGGACGTATGTTTTTGGGGATCCTCGCCACCGCTGGATGCCATGCACGAATATCAACAAAAACAATTGGAGGAAGGGGGGGAGGTCTGAAGGAGTTTTAATTCAATGGTTCAGTTTTCTGATATGTGGGATGCCATGTTTGTACTGTGAAGGACTACATGAGACCGACCCTATGATGTGAATGGCGGAAGTTGCCCTTAGATTTTTAAGATTCTACAAAGATTTCTCTAGATTCTCAAAGACTGTTCCAAGATGCTCATAAATTCCTCATGATTCTATGTAGATTCTCCTAGATTCATTCAAATTTTGTAAAGGTTCCTCTAGATTCCCCTATATTCTCAAAGATTTTATGAAGATTCCCTTGGATTCCTCGAGATTCTCAAAGATTTTCATGAGATTCCCATAGATTTCCTAAGGTTCCCTTAAGATTCCCCTAGATTCCCAAAGATTGTCTCAAGATTCACCTAGATTCCCCACGATTCTATGTAGGTTCTCTTCGATTCCCTTAGATTCTATGAAGATTCCTTTAGGTTCTACAAGGTTTCATCAGAATTCCCCTCGATTACTAAAGATTTTATGAAGATTCCTTTAGATCTTACGAAGATTCCCTTAGGTTCTTCAAGATCCCATCAAGATTCCCCTAGAATCTCAAAGATTCCACCAAGAATCCTCTAGATTCTCAAAGATTCTCTCAGGATTCGCATAAATTCCCCAAGATTCTATGTAGATTCTTCTAGATTCTGTAAGATTTTAAGAAGATTCCCATAGATTCTTAAATATTCTATGAAGATTCCCTTCGATTCCTTTAGATCCTCTCGATATTTCCCTAGATTTCTAGAGATTGCCCCAAGATTCACCTAGATTCTCCATGATTCTATGTAGATTCTCTTGGATTTTCTTAGATTCTCTGAAGATTCCTCTAGGTTCTCAAAGATTTCATCAAGATTCCCTAGATTTTTAAAGATTTTATGAAGATTCCTTAATATTCCCTTAGATCTTATGAACATTCCTTAGGTCCTCCAAAATTCCATCAAGATTTGCCTAGAATCTAAAAGATTCTATTAAGATTCCTCTAGATTCTCAGAGATTCTATGTAGATTCTCCTAGATTCTCGAAGATCCTATCAAGGTTCCCCTAGATTCTCAAATATTCTATGAAGATTCTCTAGGTTTCCGTAAATTCTCTCGAGATTCCCATAGATCCTCAAAGATTGTCCCAAGATTCACCTAGATTCCCCACAATGCTATGTAGATTCCCTTAGATCCTATGAAGATTTCCATATGTCCTCGAAGATTCCATCAAGATTCCCCTAGATTCTTAAAGATTCCATCAAGAATCCCCTACATTCCAAAATATTCTCCCAAGATTCACATAGATTCCACAAGATTCTATGTAGATTCTCCTAGATTCTCTAAGATACTATCAAGATTCCCCTAAATTCTCAAATATTCTATGAGATTCCCTAGATTCTCTTGAGATACCCACAGTCCTTAAGGTTCTTTTCAGATTCCCTAAATTCCCAAAGACTATTCCCAGGATTCCCCTAGATTCCCTAAGATTCTCCCAAGAATCCCATAGATTTTGCAAGATTCGATGTAGATTCTCCTAGATTCTCTAAGATCCTACAAAGAATTTCCCTAGATTTCCAAAGATCCTCTTGAGATTCCCTTAGATTCCCTAACATTCTATTGAGATTCCTCCTGATTCCTAAAGATCCCATGAAGATTCCATTAAATTACATAGATTTTGTAAAATTCTAGAATTCTAAGAAGATTCTCAATCCCTTTTTGCGAAGCAATTCTACAAGATACTTACGTTTCTTGATTACTTCCTCTTGTCACAATCCGATCAAGTGGGCTCCAGTTGCAACGGAACAGTGCCAAAAGCACCATTTACTGGAAAGCCTTGAGAGGAATCCAACGGAGTGGGCCCCACCTTCATCTGACCCCTCTACTGCAAGTTACGTGTTTTTGAAGGCGATTAAAAAAAAAGGAAGCTTCCTGGAAAGTCACTTATAAATGCTTTGCCACTTCACTAACTTTTTATTAATGAGTGCCACCTCGTCTCTTAAAAAAAAGGCAATTTAATACAAAAACTTAATGGCTAGGATTTTCTCATCTTTTAATCTAACGGTTTGAATTTACTACACCAAATCCACTTTTTGGCAACTTCCTTGCACCTTCCTGACAAAATTCAAGGACTAGGATTTCTCCTTCCCTTTTCATCTGACGGCTTAGAAACATGGTGCATGTTCACCCACAAGGGGGCGCTTAAGGTGGATCGACATAGCACTGTCTTAGCCGTCGATCTCAGATCTGGATGGCCCAGACAGTGACACCTCAAATACTGGACCACTGGATAAGGGTGGAGCTTAAATGGTGGTTCAATTCGGGCCGTCGATCTCAGATCTGGGCGGCCCAGACGGCGCCACCTCAAAATATTGGAACACTGGATACAAGAGGGGTGCTTATATGATTGTATATATATAAGAGATAAGAGATATAACGGGCTATGCATGGATAAAAAGAAATTTTACTAGCCCCTTCAGAGGCTTAAGGGTTGTCTTGTAGAAGATAAACTCCATTGTAAGTAAAATGATGTAGTGGATATACTTAGAAAATGGATCATGGAATATGAAAATATTATTTTTTGTAGATAAGCTAAGGTAACATAAAGATTTTGTAGAAGAACATGAAATGCGATCATTCATACTATCTATCAATCATATTACGAAAAATAATGGATGTATAAAAATCAAGAATAATAGAATAGAATAGAAAATAATAATAGAATAGAATAATAATGAATGTATAAACCCATTGACATATGATCGTGTGTTTGAAAAACGCCAATGCTACAAATAAATGACACCACTAGTTGTGGCTTCCTATTTCCCTGTTAAATCAATAGAAATGCTTGAGAGCATTTGATATACAAAACAATTGTGATAAGGAAAAAGGACATCAATAAATTCAAAGAATGGGTGTTGAACCCACGATAATAGCGTAAACTAGTTGTAGATCTAACACAACAAGGCTACACCTACAATTGATGTTCATCAAAGAGCTACGGAAATACATTTGTCTTATAACACCACAACAAAACAATAATATAACAACATTAGAACTCATGGGATTGAACTCATGCAGGGTGTCCATCAATAGGCTCGGACGGTTGGATGTCGATTTCGGGCGATCTTGGCCATCGTTAAGTGCGACTCATTTTTTAGCAAGTTTTGTTAACTGTCAGCTTCAAATATGGAATTAAACCAAAAGTTATGAAGCGGATTGTACACATGTATAGTACACATATACGTACGCATGTCCTTGGAGTTTCTCGCCACCGCTGGACGTCCTGCACAAATATCAACAAAAACAACTTTTGAGGGCCCGGGGAAGGGGTTAATTCAATGGTTCAATTTTTTGATATATGGGATGTCATGTTCAACAGTGTAATATGTACTATAATAATATTTATATACATAATGGGCAATGCATGTATAAAACAAAAATTGGCCTCTTCGGGGCCTAGGGGTTGTTTTGTAGAAGATGATCTCTATTGGAAGTAAAATGATGCAGTGGAACTACTTAGAAAATGGATCATGGAATATGAAACAACATTATTTTTTGTAAATAAGGTAAGATAAAGATTTCGTAGAAGAACATGGAATGTGATCATTCATACTATATGTCAATCATATTACGAAAAATAATGGATGTATAGAATCATCTTAAGAATAATAATGACTGTATAGACCCATTGACATATGATCATGTGTTTGAAAAACGCCAATGCTACAAACTAAATCACACCACTAGTTGTGACCTCCTATTTCCCGATTAAATCAATAGGAATGCTTGGGAGCATTTGGTAAACAGTAGTGATGAAATCATAAGGAAAAGGGACATCAATGAATTCAAAAAATGGGTGTTGAACCCACTATAATAGCATAAAATAGTTATAGATCTAACACAACAAGTCTTATACCCAGGATGTTCATCAAAGAGCCATGGAGACACATTTGTCCCATCACCACAATAAAACAATGATATGACAATATTAGAACTCATGGGATTGAACTATGATTACAAAACTATTGATTACCTGTCATTGCAAATTCAAGAGCAAGTAAATATGTCAAGAACCTCAAAACAAAGAGAAGTTGATGACCTTGGAGAAAAATGAACATGAAAGATTGCACATGGTTTTGTAAACCCTAGGTGTTTTTTTATGTTAGAGAAAAAGTAAGCCTCATATAAAAAGGACTATGCGGCCGCAAAAGAAAGTATGCATGTGCCTTGCATGATGTTAGTAAAAGAGAAGCTCGACATGCATGCATTGCATGTATGCATCTTATGCATGCACGTGCATGCCAAAACCATAGGTTGGGAGTGCAAACTAACTAGAAATACACCACACACTCTAAAAATACTACTAGCATACCCTCACACAAATACAACAATAACCATAGCAAAATGGCCATATATTTATGGGTTTTACACGACGCAAAGTAGTTGTGGTGAAATTATAAGGAAGAAGGACATTAATAATTTAAAGAATAGAAGTTGAACCCATTTTAGATAGTTATAGAGCCAACACAACAAGGCTACAACAATGTTTTTCTTGGATTGACCCATGATTACAAAACCATTACCCACTTGTCACTGCAAATTCAAGAGCAAAATATGCCAAGAATATCTATACAAAAAGAAATCATAAACTTGGAGAAAAGAGAACATTAAAGATTGCACACGTTTCAAACCCTAGGTGTTTTTTGAAAAGACCTCATGTGGCCGCAAAAAAAAAAAGAAAGTAAGCATGTGCCTTAGAAGGTGTTAAGTAAAAAAGGGGCTCAATATGCATGCATTGTGTGCATGTAATGCATGCACATATACATGCTAGACCATAGGGTGAGAATGCAAACTAGAAATACATCACGCGCTCTAGAAATACTACTGCCATATCCTCACACAAATACATCAACACAATCATATGTAAACCATGGCAAAATAATTGTATATTTATACATTTTGCGTGCCGAACCATTTCTTATGATATTTGACTTCCATTGGTTTCTAAGTTTCTTTTACATCTGATCATTGCACAATTAGTGATTCCCACAATACTCCAGTCATTCGGGGCACCCGTGTTGGCAATTTCAATCATCTCTGCATCCATCCTCCCACTGAAACTGCCTGTCTTATACAAACTCTTGCTCCAAACCTGATGCCTGGCACCTTGCCTTAGTCACGCAGCACACTATTGCCTTCAAATCCTTGCATCCAAAGGTGACTTTCCATTAATACCTCAGCCTATGATCCCCTGCACTACATGCCTTTAAGCTAAGTCTACCCGCTCTCAATTCCCTCCTTCATCCCATTGTGCCTCCAAGCTCCTTGAGCTAGTCCACAGCGATTTGTGCACAACTTTCTCTGTATCCATCTATAATGGTTCTCAATACATACTCATATTTTTAAACGACCATAGCAGAAAGCATTTTCTCTATCTTTTACGCTATAAAAGTGATACTTTTTCTCAGTTTATTCACTTTCACATTTGCAGAATGCATGACAGGCACAAAGGTTGTCATCTTTCGTATAGATTTGGGAAAGGGGGAGGGATATACCTCCAAGGCTTTGAATCAATAGTGTTCCATACATGGGATTACTCATGAATTCACTGTTGCAACTACTATGGAGCAGAATGGGCGCACGGAGAGGGCCAATCGATCCATCCTAAAAATGATCCAAAGTCTCTTGTTCACTATGAATGTACTTTTGCCTTTCTGGGGTGAAGCAACAGTCACATCAATCTATCTCTTGAATTATCTTCCCCGTCGTGGCCTCCACTACCAAATGCCATAAAATATTTGGTCCGGCCAGTCTATCTCTCTCAACCATCTCAAAGTTTTTGGTTGCCAAGCGTTTGTCTATCTTCCACATCCCTCTTCTAACCTAGCATCAAAAGCTATTTCTTGCATGTTTCTCGGTTATTCCTTGACCAGCAAAGCTTATCGGCTCTATGACCTGGCCAAACACAAGCTCATTATCAGCTATCATGTCAAATTCCAAGAAACAGCACATTGTTATCAAATCCCCGTATCACTTAACTTTGTCCTATTGGAATTTCCTGCTACACTTCCCGATATACCTTTCTCCTCTACTCCAGAATTTCGGATCCTCCACCCGTTTCTCCATTATCCTTACCCATACATCCTCCTTCTATCCCTCAGCCTCCCCCTTCTATTGCTCTGCCTCTTGCCACCACTGCTTCTTACCTAATCTGCAACCGGGAAACCCCAGTATGGGGCTTCTGATTATACCTTTATTTCTGAAACTCTTCCCACTGAACCTCTATCTTATTCCCAAGCCGTCAATGGACCATTCAAACACGTAAGGCAACGTGCCAGAAAAGATTGCCTCCATCAGATCAACCCAAACTTGGATGCTTGTCCCTCGCCCCGACAGACCAGTTGTTTCTTCTAAGTGGGTCTATAAGCTCAAGTACAACACCAATTGTTCGGTTGCTCACTTCAAAGCTCTTCTGGTGGCTAGAGGGTTTAATCGAGTCGAAGGGATTGATTTTGAAGAGACCTATGCTCCAGTTGCTCGCGTGGTTTTGATCCGCACCATTCTAGCTGATGCCGCCAAGAATCATTATTTTATTCTCTAGAACTAGATGAACATCCACAGTGCCTTTCTCAATGAAGATTTAACTGGAGAAGTATATCTGGAGCAGCCTTAAGGTTTCATCTCCTCTGACTCCTCTGAAATTTGCAGATTACACAAAGCACTTTATGGTTTGCGCCAAGCACCTCGCTCATGATATACTCGTCTGGATCAAACCATTATCACCCTTGGATTTTCTTGCAATCACACAGATCCCAGTGGTTATTATAGATTCCAACCTTCTTTTCTTACCATACTTTGTTTTATAGCAGACTCCTCTTCTGATCTTGCTCCTGTCAAAACCCAGTTATATGCATCATTCTGCATGAAAGACCATGGCAGCCTTCATTATTTTCTTGGTCTTAAAGCCTCCTATGATCAAGCTACTGGAAGCCTACATCTCCACCAATCCAAATATGTCTCCGATTGTGACGTTCCATGTATTTATATGGCATATGTATAAATACCATGGCACATCACCATGGGCATTTTGGAGCCATTATAGATTAAATTAAAAGGGTTTAAGTTAGCTATGCTAAAATGTCAGCTAATTAAGCTAATTCTAGCTAATTATTATTAATTAGCATAATTCGACCAGTAAGATAAAGCCACCAGGACCAACGCGATTGGCCCAGGTTACTTGCCTATCTGAGAGGCAATCAAGTGGTTCTCCAACCCCAATTCTGCCCCAAATCGATTTGGGAGGATTTGGTGATGGAAGAGCTGCTTGATCATCCCTAACCAGACTAGCTACATGGAGACCTTGAGAGATAATGGCTCTAGCCAAGACACAAATTTTATTTAGATAGCTTGAGCTTCTAGCTAACCCTTGTATGTGTAGTTGTATGATTAATCTCTATTTCATACTCTAATTGAGATTATGGATGGATGTATATATGATGACTGTTCTCTTTCTGTTCCTTCTGTGTTGTGGAAAATAAAGAGGGGGTTAGAGACCTAAAGGCCATCTATTAGTAGAGATGTTCCTGGTTAAAATCCCTTAATTCCCGTTAATTGCAGCCTATGCACAAGAGCCCACTTGGTTGTGGATGCTATGCCAAGAATGAGCACCAAATAACGGGTACAATGGTGAAGTGGAGGTGGAGCCTTACTGAGTGCGACTGCTGGGGCTTCTATAGTGTGCTAGACTTATAGTCAGTCACCGCGTGCATGCCGGATATGGGTCTGACACCTCCTGGGTTGCAGGTCAAGTCCCGAAAGGATGGCTTGGGCTCGATAGATGCATTGAGTCGGCGGATGGATTTTCGGGGGTAAGTCGGGTACGGATGCATGGGCACTGGTGGTGCCAGAGTCCTCTAGCGCACCCATGGAACCATTGTGCTCCGGAAAGGGACCCATCCCTGATCTGCCTCATCGGAGGGGGGAGATGTAATCCAGAGTAGTCTCATAGAGTGAATTCATGAGATTACATTTCTGGAAGGCTACATTCACGCCATGGCATATTCCAGCCTATCTACAAAGTGTGCACAGGAGGGGAGGATGGAGTGGATATTGATTTTTGGAGTTCTTGGCATACACCTTGCAGCAGCAGTCCATGACTGCCAGATGCTACAAGACTGCTACAAATGCTCATGAATCAACAAAATAAGGTGGGAAGAGACTCCAAGAACAAGAACAAATGCAAAGAATGAACAAAACTCAATCATGCTATTGATGCTCCAAAAGGAGGTGCTTCAAAACGTGAGCGAAACGCACAATGCGCGAAAATGCTCTTTGTAAATAGTAGAGCAAAACCCTAACCCTAACTGATATCTTGCCTACCACAGATCTAGGCTGAAATCTGGATCTTAGATCTTGGGGTCTAATATGATACATACATGTGGCCCATGCCACTAATACTTATGTTTAGCCCACAAGGTTAACACTTCGCCCCACCAAACCAAACTATATATAAACCTTTATAACATTGGATTTGATATTTACAACAAAGTGTCCAAATTGAGGGTAATAATAATGTCGCCGAGAAATCTTCTTGACCAAAGAATATTAATGTCGATGAAGTAAAAATCATGAGATTGAGAAGGTTATCACCACTTTTCGTAGAGCTTGCCACTAGCTCCCAAGTCGATGCGCCAATCAAAGTGTCTTGCAAGGAGTTGAACGAAAATATTGAAACAAAAGTTGTTGAAGGGGCGGAAGGCAGATATCATCTTCACACTATTTGTTGAACTTGAAAGAGTTTGAATAGAGAGTTGAAAGAGTTGAAACAAAAGGTGTTGAAGAGGCAAGGCCCGAAGTCATCTTCATGCCATCTATTGAACTTGAAAGAGTTTGAACAGAGAGTTGAACTTAAAAGAGGCTCAACCACCATGTATTATAGACGGATGAGGTTGACCTCCTCAAGTTCCTCCGGATTCGATCAGTTCCAAGAGGGCAAATATCTACTCTCAAAATGCGCAGTAACCTACTTACTGTGCAGTTTGAGCGGGTGATTCGAACGACGGGATTTTTTGCTGTGATTTTGCCAGAAGGGATACCTTTGCGAAGGTATCACCAAAGCAAGCATAAGTGTATCTTCACCCATGGAGCGGGTAAATGTATTGTGCAAAACAAACTATCAATGCAATGTCAAAATGTGAGGACAAGGAGCAGAAAGGTATGGCAAAAATGGCATGCTGAGGATGAAGAGGAGGTTAACCCTTCCCTTTCAGGGATCATGGAAAATAACTCTCTTGGCCGAGGGTTGACCTCCCTTAAACCCAAATCCGAGCGGGTTTCTCCATAGCTATGGCATCGGACTTAGTATCAAATTAGAGCTGTAGATAAGACCAGTGTATTGGATCGCATAGAAACATGACTCTTTGGCATATTCTTCTCCAAAAAGCATGTAGAGTCTGCAATGGATGGGCCTTCACAATATCCTTTAGAAAATGAGATTTGGGGTTGGGTCTCCACAGATCCGCAGTTAAATCTCTACAATCCAACATGCACACGATTTTTCTTGCTCACACAAGATGCCCATCTTTTTCAACTGCCAACGAAGCATTCAGGCTTTGGTTTGCATGCTCTATCTATTCGTAATGCTTAGATCTACTTCGGCAGCCCACAATATTGATCAGATAAAAAAAGCAAGTCGGACATGGCCAGATTTGTGGCCATAAATCATGCCCTGACGGACTAAGGATTTAGACCAGGAGCTAATCGATCTGGGAATGGCAATTTTGTCGAATCGATCGGATAGATGGGTTCTATTACAGTGATGGTAGAAGAAGCCCCAATTTTCTCCGTTGGATTGCAGAGTACCCAAATGCTGCCAGGTCTTTTCTGATATGCCGGACTGCCAGAGTAGAATATTCGTTAAGAAAGAATATTCGGGAGTTATTTTAATAATCACTAGGATATTCTATTAAAAGGAATATTGGCGGATAGCAGTCAGATTCTGATAACCTGTGAGGACCTGGGTTTAAGGCCGAGTCTGTCTGATGGGGTTATACAATTGGCCATTTGCTCTAATGCTTGCATCTGCCCCAGCATTTGGTGTTTCACAATCTTATTCTTCATCTGCTCCAAATCACTAACTCCTTCACTTTGAATTGTTGAGATGGATTACTCTCATCCTTACTATTTGATTTTGGACCACGTAGGGTATGGTCACCTCCTATCGTGACTGTCCCTCGGAGCACGTGCCATCCCCCCTCGTCTCGACGTGACATCACCATGTGGCATGCCGAGTGGCCCTTCTACCGTGGGTTGGACGCTCGTCTTCACCACGTGTGTGGCCCGTGGACGTTATGTGCACGTCTTGAGGCCGTTATGGCCTGGACGTTATCGCGCCGCCCATGTGTCCGGTGTCGGGTAACCGGTACCGGCGAATCGCGACAAAGCTACGCGACGCGCTAGCCCGGGCCCCGGTTGTCGGGCAAACAAGGACCATCGATGTGCAATAGAGCTCCGCTAAGCGTGAAGCCCTGCTTCCCGGTGTCATGTAATTGTTGTCTACAATTGTGGAACAGTTCTTCCCACTCGTGGCTGTGTTAAGAGTCCTGATCATATCGATTCGAAATTAGAATTCAATGCCCCTTGCTTGAATTCACGCCCATTCCGAGCACTCGACATGTGAAGCCCAATTTGAATACTAAGCCCCGCTATGGCTCCCAACGTATCAAAAGCCATCTTCAACTTCCAAATTTCAAGCTTATCGATATCGCCTTGAGGAGCACGGGATAAGAGACATGGTTTCCACAAGAGGCCTGAGAGGAGACGATGGTGAAGCCAAGAATGTAGTACCTACATCAAGAAAAAGAGTTATCGCTCCAAGGAGGAAGCGTCGCCGACACCACGCCATCGGTCGTGACGCCCCACAATGCCAAGGAGACCAAGCAAACGAGGGTAAAGTGGACTGAAGATCAAATGGCGTACATCTTGGATGAGGTAAGTGAGTATGGTATATCCGTTAGAGAGGCATCTAGAAGGTCCGGAATCCCTAATCAACAATAAAGGACTAGCCAGATGTCCGTGATAACTCACAAACAGATCGGGTAATCTACAAATCCTAACGACTCTACAAGAGGAAGAGTTAGTCAACCGGGCACTCTCCGAGGGCCGAAAGGGGAATGGGGTTACACTCACCGTCAAGGAAAGGGCAGCACAGATGGCTATGGAGGGGGCAACTCAGAATTTCGCGGGGTTCCTGGGAGTAAATGGTGGAAGCTGTTCAAACAAAGGCATCCAGAGGTTACACTAAGAAGTGCAGAGACACTAGATATCGCTCGGGCGCGTGCTATGACACAAGAGAATCTGGATAACTTCTATGTTGGTCTGAGACAAATCTATGACGAGTTCAACTTCCCAGCCTCTAGGATCTGGAATGTTGATGAGACTGGCATTCAAGCTGGTAAGGTGAAGGGCATAAAGATCATAGGGAGGAAAGGGAAGCATAGGGTCAATGAAGTGGTCATGAACAATAGGGAGTGGGTGACCATTCTGGTATGTGTGAATGCTGAAGGGTTTAAGATACCTAATTTGTATATATTCAAGGGTACTCGGATGAGGCAAGATAACATTGCCAGATGTGAGGAAGGGGCAATTCAAGCTGTGCAGCCCTCGGCCTGGATGACTACAGAATTGTTCAAGTCTTGGTTGTCACATTTTGTTGCTAGGGTTCCTGGTGGAGTATCTCCATCAAGGCCACATCTGATAATATTGGATGGCCATGGCAGCCATGTGGAGCTGGAAGTGATTTTGGCAGCTAAGGAAATGGGCATACATTTTGCCCTACTTCCACCCCACACATCACATAGGTTACAACCTTTGGATGTTGCATGCTTTGCACCATTCAAGGCAGCTTTCAAGAGATTGAGATCTTCTTACATGGTTAGCAAAGGGAGGACTGAACCGAATAGGGAGGACATTGCAGAGCTCATTTCACAGGCTATTGAATCAGGGCTGACACCTAGCAACATCAAGGCAAGGTTTAGAGCAACTGGGATTTGGCCATTCAACTCGGACAAGGTTAAGCCAGGCCAGGAAAGTGGCAGGTTTGGTAGAGTGCCCATGGAGCAGATTATCCAAAGTGTAGGCCAAGAAAATGCAACCAACTTGGAGGATGAGGAATTGGAGCAATTCAATGTGGCTGACTTGCAACAGTTATGGGAGGCACTGCGCCCTGCTGGTGAGCATGGTGGCCAAGAGCCTATTGGAGTGCATCAACATGTAGTTGACAATGTGGACACTGCAAGACATGATGTGCATCCATCTCACCGAGAAGATGCATCAGATGGGGAACATCAGGCCATTGATCCAACCTTAAGACCCTCACTGCAACATGTGGTACCATCTGGTGACATGGGAACAGCACATGCATGTGTGCAGCTCCCTACAGACGTGAGGTTGTCACAGCCCTGCATGCAACAATCTCAATCCACGAGGGCAAGGAATCGGGGTGTAGTCCCAGACCTAAGTGGGAGGGTGCACATCTCTAGTGATGGCTTCTGTGAGGCCTTGGCTGCTGAGAGGTCTAGGAGGGCTGAGGCAGCAAGACTAAAGAATGAGCAAGTTACAGCCAGGAAACTCGAAATTGTTAGAAGGAAATTGGAAAGACAGGAGGCTGCCAAGAGAGCTCAACAGAATAGGGAAGAAAGGGAAAATAGGAAGAAGGCTGATGCAGAATTTGAAGCCTCTATTGCAAGACTTAGAGCACTCATGTACCCCAAGGGCATCTCAAGAGTTGCAGCAGTCTTCAGCTTTCAGAGAACAATGAGTGATGAGGAGCAAAAGGTTAGAGGTTAGAAACAGAATGAGGATAAGGCAAGGGATGAGTCCAATCAGGGATCCAATATTGAGAACATCATTCAGCATGGACCCTGAACGTCAGCATGTTAAGTGGATTGACCACACCGGTTACGAGTGATCATGCAGGTGACCATGATAGGGAAGATGAAGTGAATGTTATGTGCAGCCTGGAAGATACTCACCTGTGCTCGGGAGATGTTGCTGGTGTGCAGGATGTTAGCATAGAAGGCTTCCTACCTCTGGTCAGACCTGTCCCAAACTCCATTAGTACAATCAGGTCACCATTGAAGACCTGGGACTTGGTCAACAGGGAGGGAGAGTCACAGCCACACGCAGGTATTGGCCCCGGGAATTCCATGAGATTGGATACGCAAGGTTGGGTCAATTATGCAGCAACACATTTCTGGACCTCAGCATGACGGGGATAAGGCCATAGACAAAGCTAGGATCATTCGAGAAATGGTCGAAATAGGCGTGGACAAGGACATAATCTCTCGGGCCAGAGGAATGGATGTGGAGTTTGCAAAGACTTGGAGGGCAAATATGTCTGAAGGGTCGGTACCAACACCAAGATTCGAGGAGGGCAACACTTTCACTAACCAGGTGTGTTAAGTCTACAGCAGGCGCTTAAGAGAACTGGCATTTCTGATACAATACTAACATCTAACATTTGCACATGGCAGATAGCTGAAGACAGTGACGAGACCATAGACGAGACCTTAGACAACTAAGGTAGAAGCACATGTAGCAGCAACACAACATGAAATATGAAATCAACCCTATATTCTTTGCATTGTATATTTACGTTTGATAAATTAGTTTAACCTTAAAATCAGATCTCATGGCATATAATACAGCAAACATTGGTCTTCAAATGAAGGGCAACATCAGCCCAATTTGGAGAGTTTTGTTGCATTTGGATCATGCTAAACACAGACACAGATATTATATGTAAATAAGAACTGTGTTAAGACAAAAACTAAAGTGCATTACTTGCAAGTGTGTAACTCATATTCATTTCAAAGAAGCCCGAGAGCTGATACAAAAGTTGGCACTTAAGCCCGTCACAAAAATTCTTGACCCGCAGGCCACATTATAGATCAAACATTGGCAGGTGAGGGAAGTTCTACATCTTATCAGCCAAAAAAGAGGAGGTGAAGAAGCAAGGTCGTCCAGTGGAGCCATTGCAGACAAGGCTGGAAGCAATCAAGGACCAACAGGGCTCTGAAATAGAACGCTGTCCCTCAGTAACCACAACCTGGCAGTGGATTAGGTCAGTCTCACACCGCGCCCTTTCAACCTGGGTTGCTATCTCCGGAGACACCTCAACATGGAGGGATGATCCTACAGCACGGGTACTCTGCTGGTGTAACAAGGCAATTACGAATTGTAAAAAAATTCGGAGTTGTTGAAGTCGTGGAGCTGTTGGGACTGGGAACATTGCTCTGCGGTGCGCGAGGACGTTTGCCAGGCGACGGTCCCCCCCTTCCAGGACCGGCAAGGTGTCCCGTGTCGGGCCGCGATCCAGTGGAAGCTTGTGCGACGGCTTGATCCATATTCTCCGCTGTGTCCGTGGTCAATGCAAGAAAACATGTTTAAACTAACCCGTAAAACATCCAAATTAAGTCAAGGAGGCAAAGGTTTCCGCCATTGCGCCGCTTCGAGAGAGCTGATCAAGAATACCGAGAATGTCGCCGAGACAATGAACTCAATTTAAAGAACGAATGGAATGATGGGTTCCCGCCTCGAGCAAACCAGATATCCAAAAGCTTCGCTTTTAATGGCCAATTTCTCTCACCGCAAATTTGGAGCAGAGGGGCGAATCGATTGAAGAATTAGGAAGGGTTTAAGGATTGAGGCTGGAAACCGGCCGAAGGTGGGCCAGCTTTGGGGGCGTGATCCATTACCCTAGGGCACGATAGAATCGGCAACCGTGGAGGGCGAGGGGGCCCTGGATATGGCAAAAAACGCAGGTAATCGCGAGGCCTTCATTGATGTACCGGCCCCCGCCTTGGGAGACCCGGCAGCGACGTAGTGTTAAGTGCCATGTCGTGGCACACACCTGGCGTCATAGCGGGTCCATAGGGTCGGGCGACGGCAGTTCCGGTTATTTAATGAGGCTAACGAAATAACGACGGGGGAGCCTAGATCCCCCCTACTCAGGATGCCATAACTTCTTAACCTTAGAGATTTTTGGAAATTTTTGTTCTGCAAAGTTGTAGTCCATGTCATTAGGTACCCAAAACACCCGGCGGACGTCTAAGCGCGCAAATGTATCTCGACTTACAAGAGTTTGCCTCTTAAGTGCGCGAAACATGGCGACCATACCCTATGAGGGATGAAAACTGGGAAGCCACATTCTAGGGGTCCCTGGAAACTGGGAAACGCACCCTAGGGGTCCCATGACCCGCGTTAGCTGGGAGCGGGTCCTGGAATGGGCGACCCAGTTCCATCCCCCCAACATGGTAATTGGGGATTAAGCAAATTTAACTGTTGATTACCTGTTGAGTAGTAGAAGTGCCGTTTTCCATTCCGCAGACGAAATAAGCTCCCGAGTTTTCATGTTGTTAGACCTGAATGTCAATTCATGGCATTGCAGATAGCAAAGCTTTTGCCAATAATGGGCACATATCCAAATGCAGAACTAATATTTATTGAGTGTGTAACCTGGTAGTAGTTCCTAAGATCCCTTGTCAAGAAAGACATCAATGTATAGTGAATGAACCACGGTGTTCTCAGTGCATGTCATAGGCCAGCATCTTGTGGAGATGGCATGCAGAGTGAGATCTTTAAATGTTGGTGTTGGAGGAGATGTGTTCGTCATATACTTGCAATTTTATGACAAATGCATTATGTAATTACTTGCAATGTACACTAAATGCTTTTTCTCTTAATGAGCTCTTCATTCTTGCACTTTTATGACAAATGCAGCATGTATATACTTGCATTTAACACTAAATGCTTTTTCTCCTCGTTTTCCATGAAACAAAAATTGCAAGGCATCTTCATGGCCACAGTATACTTGAAGGAAAGTCACTGTGGCAACTTCCATTGTATGAGCGCAATTTCCCACAAAATTGGCATTATCAGCTGAAGTTAATGGGACACACACTTCTGTTTCTCATAGCACTTATGCTCTCTGTAACAGTTGATCCAACTGTTCCTTGGAACCCTAGGGAAGCACACGCACAAACAACCTCCTCTATGAATAAAAGAATGTCTGTCAAATCACTCAGTTCCCAGCCACCAGAATTGCCCGCCCCCAATAATTCTGGAAGGAAGCCTGACTTGATGCCATACTCATTGACTAAAAGTTTTTTTGCAAGATTATATCTTGAATTTACTGCTAGTTCACCCAAGTATGTAGATGTCCAATTTGTCCGTGGCAAGTCTGTCATGATAAAAACAGCAATCTTCTCTCTACCCTTAAGTTCATTGTACAGAGGTTCTAGTTTAAGCTTAAGGGTTGAAAATGTTTTTTCCCAGTGGTTTTTAAACTGACCATCTAGAAGACGTAGCTGTGCACAGAAAAAAGGCTGCTTTATGGTCTGCTTTACATAACTTTTTCCTGCTTGCAAAATATCATTTGTGAAGGGAAAAAATTCTGTCTCTCTCAACAGTTTATCCATTTTCGCATTTCCAGAGGGGTAGGACAAATCCACATGCAATTCTGCTCCTTGATATTGGGATGAAAACAAGCTGCCAAATGCCAGGACTGTCGCTTTTCCTGCCTTTGTATAACGGCCAAGGGTTTCATAGATATCCAATGGTTTTCGTTGACCAAAGTGCTTTTTTGGCTTCAACCTTATAGAAGCACTTAAATTATAGACATTACTGGAAAGAAGTGACCTTTGAAAAACTTGTTGATCCTTGGCTACAATTGATTGGTCCCTATATGTCCACACAGTTGTCGCACAGCTATCACTGACTCCATACACACAGCATTCAGGCTCTGGCTGAAATTGGGAAAGGAGATTGGCACAGCCTTTTAATGATCCCCATGTCTGAATGCTACCCACCAGCTGATGGCACAATGGACCAGCACACCCTGCCCCTATGTCAGCACCACACCAAAGAAGAGAGAAAATGCGAAAATCAATGGTCCTGACAATGGAAGGGCTGATTGCAGAGATGTTAACAATATCTGCAATAGAGAAGTACCTGCACACACAACAATAATTTCAAAAAACCAAATCGTCTTGAGTGGTAAATTAAACTCATTCTACGTCACCAAGTGATCATCAAGTAGCAATGTGCCGTCTGTTATCAACTTCTGATTGCTTCTAACCGTTAATTTATCAATCTCGAACTTCATATCTCCAGCTATTGAGGACCATCAGTTCCACTCTTAACCCTACGACATTCATGTGTTTACATGATAACCTTTGAAGGTCATCCACAAAACTTTTGAAGTGTTTGTGTTACCAATCAATGCCTCCAGCAAAAACTGCCGTCAAGAACTATGTATTTCAATACTAAGAACTTCCATAATATATAAGGAACTATGAAAATTCAAACACTGCACTTCTTAACACCCCAAATCAATCTACGTTTGGAACTATGGCAAGTAGCAAGTAACAAGTAGCAAAGGCAGATAGGAAAATCAAACACTGCATTCCAAATCAATCTACTTTCTTTTTGTCACATTCCAAAATAAGCTTATCTTTCCTTTCTATGATAAGGTCTAGTCCAACAATCAACTGCAACCATCATACCTGGATTCAGAAATAAGTTGGGAAATATGTGACAGAGCTTCCAAACGAAGGACAGGAGGATCTACAACTCTGTACTTGGGGCAGCTACCAAGACTCAAAGCGTGGTGATCAGTAACAGGGGGAATAATTAGGGTGCGGTTAAGAAGCCCTGCAATTCTAAGAGCATTCCTGAGCTCCCCAACCTGGTTGCTGAATCCGCTGTGTGGAGCATACCACATGTACTTCTCCCCCTCAGGCAACAATTTCACCGACGTGGGCAATAGGGCCCTGTTAGTTGCACATTGTGGGCAATAGCGGTTTCTTGACCTCTGCGCATCTGAAGCAAGCGGGTATGTCTTGAAGGCGTATAAGAAGAGGCACACCGGTACCAGTAACAACAGAGGGAAGCAACGCAGCATGTGGGTCGTCGGTTTGGCCCGCCATCGCGTCATGTAAGGTGTAGATACTGCGGAATCTGCCCAGGTGTAGATCTTGCAGAATCTGTTCGCCCACATAAACACAACAAGGCTTCTCTTTGATTCAAAAATATTGGTCTTACCGTCAGTCGGACATGTCAGCCGGGAATGTGGCAACAATGCCTCCAGCAGATGGAAATATGGCTTCCGGTATGGAAGGAGGATGGTCGGACTATGCCCAAAAACGAGGAATTCGATATTTCCTGGTATGCAACTCGTTTCTGTTATTAAAAATATTAGCTTAGAAGACTGATATCAGTACTTGGCGCATATATATCTACTTGACATAAACAACTACGATGGGCTTTAAATGGAGCCAAAAACATTTCGTTTCTATGAAACAGAATGATTGCACAGAATATCACGATTCCACATCTGCCCTCTTATATGCCGTACTGAAAGGAACGCTTAGAACAAAACCTACAAAAACAAAGACAAAATAGCAGGAACCTGGAGTAATGGAATTGAATCCTCAACTTCTAGAAATTTGGTAAGGATGCCAGCATTCATTAATCCGCATATCAAAGAAAATTAGCTGCCATTGGCGAAGAGCAAAGACCAAGAGTTTGTACTGCTATGAGTACCTTGCAGATGTCATTAAAAGCTATCAGTGTTCTTTAGTGAATAGTCTTGTGAGTGCACTTTGTTAGGATATTAAAAATGCCATCCATAACCTTGCATTGTTGCCAATATGATAATTGTGAACGTGCTTGTAAAGACAAGGACCATCAGTGACCCATACAAAATCCCCATCTAAGTAGTAAAAAAATTTGATTGAATTTGACGGTCCTGCAGGAAGTCTGTGGAAGTTCATGACAAGCCTCCTTATATGTCTGTCATACTTAAACTGATTGATGTAGAATGTACAAAGATGTGGATTACCCCAAGAATAGATTTTGAAGGGCATTTACTCTATTCGTATGCCAAAGTGATCTAGTATCTTGATTAACGAGAACAATTATTAACTCAATTTACAAACATAACTGGACATTTCTTATTAGCAAAGTATTGGAGAAGCATTGTGGCTTCTGCTGGAACTGTTAAGAGACATAGTTACTGAATAACTTCAGAACTAGAAAATCTATATCTGTTAGATGATGTTGTCGTTTTATGTTATTCAACTTATTTCTTAATATGCAACTTGATGCATGTAAAGAGGCTTCTCTTTCAACCATGCTTTGTGGTAATGCTTGTTGGATGTGCACATTTCTCGTCTGCAGATAAACTTTGTGGATCTTCTAGGTGTAGTACGGTCAAAGCTTGTGCCATCATCTGCCATAGAGGAAATTGCACGCAATGGCGCAGGTTTTGCAGGATATGCAGCACATTTTGACCTCAGCCCAGCTGATCCTGATCTGGTGAGCATTACTTGCAACTCCTATTTTTATGATTTTTAGGAAACTGTAACTTGCCAACTTACAAGACTGCAGTTTGCCATTCCCGATCCAACAAGTGTTATCCAGCTTCCATGGAAGAAAGACATTGCCTGGGTAGCCAGTGACCTTTACATGCATGGGAAGCTGCTGAAGCAAGCCCCTCGCCAACAGCTCAAAGACCAGGTTAATCTCATTATCATTTGGAATTTGTACATAAAGTAAACATGATTAGCTCTCAGAGATTACACTTATAAGAGCACACATAAATAAGGCCGTGATAAGTTCATTCGACCCTGTCAATTTGCACCAAGTGAAAGTAAGAATTTTGCCAAGAAACATACTCAGGGTTAGTTTCTTTCATGTAAACGGTTTGTGTTAAACTCAATTTCATGTAAATGGTTTCATGTTAAGCAAAAGGGAACAATCTGGCTTGAAAACTTCGGTTGATAAATTTGAAAACCAGAGGCAGGAGGCAGCAGGCTCAACCATCATAGCACAAATCCGGGAAAAGTTATTCCTTATAATTGGAAATTACTCTAGAAATATCAGTACCTGCTATTGTCTTGCAGGTCTTACGAGCAAAGATGAAGGGTTTTAGACCAAAAACTGGTGTGGAGTGCGAATTTTTCTTACTGTCATCTGAAGGCTGCATAATCGCTGACAAACATGATACAGCATCAAAACCATGTTACGAACAGGTATCAGCCAGAAGATAAATCTGGCAATTATAAAACATGGGCTAATCTGTGTATTCTCATTCAGGGTGCGCTTATGAGGAGATATGAGATCATCTCCGAGATCGTGGATTGCCTGCAACGTCTTGGATGGAAACCTTATCAGGCTGATCATGAGGTAATATATTCTTCTTGCTTTGCAATTTGAAAATGCTGTGGAGCTCTGCAGGGTACATTAAGATGACTCATTGTGCCACTATCTGATGTGTAGTAGTTTAGGAGTGCATCTTGTTTAAGGTTCGGACATTGGTAAAGGTGTGATTCATAACCACCTCAAATTAGGATAGCAGCGGAGGATGATCTTGTGTATATATTGCCCTGTAAACCAATATTAAATCAGTGGCATTATCTTCTTACTTTATATTTAAATGGCTATGGCTATGGCATCTTACAGGATGTCTCCTGTAGCAGGATGGAAATGGGCAATTTGAGATTAATTGGGAGTATGATGACTGCATTGCTACAGCAGATAAGCACGTGTTTTTCAAATTTATGGCCAAATCCATTGCTGAGAAACATGGTCAGTACCACAGTAGCATATAAGTAGCATCTGGTCCTTCAGATTAACATTTAAAAGTTCTATTTCGCAGGATTCAGAGCTACTTTCATGCCTAAGCCTTTCACAAGTCAAACAGGAAATGGTGCTCATTGTCATGTTTCTCTTTGGGAACTGTCTGGGAAAGCAAACCTATTTTATGATAAGGATGGTGACCTGGTATGTTTAGAAATACAGATGGTTTGGTGAAAGTGAGATTTCTTGTCATTCTCCACCAATTTATCCTCTCCCTTTGCAGGGGCTCTCTAGGATGGCTTATGAATTTATGGGAGGTGTCCTCTTACATGCCAAGGTTTTATTGTGCCCTTTATGACCATTTTCTTGCATGTCTTTCTAGCTAAGTGCATTTTGTGAAAAATACTTTACGTACTACATTTGCGAGTGGTCCTCATTAACTTATGCATAGCATTCTGTGTCTATACATTAACGATATGTGGTGTCTTGAACACATATAATCTTGTCTTACACAGGTTTTGGAAACTAAAGATTGATATATTTTAACTTTCTGGTTGAGATGAATAGGTTTTTTACTTTCATAAATATGCTACTTACTAGGGAGGAATAGAAACCTAGCTTCAGATGATGATGATGTGGAACTGTTTCTTTCCATTCCTTTCCACCTGAATTATGCACCAGCTTACCATCATGCATCATCTCACAGGCTTTGACTGCAATCTTGAATCCAACTGTAAATAGCTACAAACGTATTGATGGGACATCAACTTTATCTGGTTCCTCTTGGGCACCTTGTTCTGTATCATACACTGGAAACAATCGTACTCATATGCTACGGTCAGTATTATGGTTTCCAGCCTCAATGCTTATTTGGTTATCAACATTCTTGTGGCTACTTGGGAAAAACATAGGATTCCAGATGCTGGCAGATTTGAGCTGCGACTTCCTGATGGAGCAGTGAATCCTTATCTGCTTCAGTCATCCATATTAGGCATGCCCTTATTTTTTCAATTTTGCTATAATGCAGGAGTATCGGATGATATATATACATCGTAGCAATATATTAGATTATGATGTTTTGCTGAAAAAATTTGCTCTGATCCTTGTTTTTGTTTTTTCAGCTTGTGGTTTAGTTGGAATAGATTCTCATCTGGATCCTGGACCACGGTGTGATTGGAATGGCCACTTTCCACCTCCTCAAGGGAAGGTATCCTATGTATTGCTATTGTTCTCAACAACAATGTACTAAGTGCAAAATTTTATATTCACCAGACACTTGAAACCCTCCCAAAAAGCCTACTTGAAGCACTGCAAGAACTTTCTACATCAGATGTCCTAGCAAAGGTCAGTTATTGATAAGCTTCTAACTATATTGGTTTTGCTTTATTATTTCCTGTTCGTTACAGACAATGGGAGATGAGTTTATCAAGAGTTATTTGAAGGTTCAAATGGAACGTTGGAGATCATTTACTCGTCATTTGAGCCAGTGGGAAATTGATACTACTTTAGATTGTTGATTTCAACCTATAAAAACTGAGAAACGTGATGGAACACGAAACCTCGTTATAAGAATGAATTCAAAATAGAGGTCTTTACATCTATGAGATTTATGATCCCTACCTGGGTAAATCCCTCACAAACATTGAAGCAAAAAGGTTAAAGACACCTCTTGAGTTCTAATTGGTTTCAAATTGAATGTTGAAAAGTAATTCCCTAACCTTTGAGAAGCTTCCACCCTCTCACAGCTGCCGATGTTCCATTCGGCCATTGGTATATTCTCCTCAATAGCCTTACAATTTTTACTTCATTTTGTTTTTTTACTTCTCCTTGATCAAATGCACAAGTTAGTGGATATATAGAACTTTAAACAAGAAAAGTGTATGTTTTGACTTCTCCGGATGTATTTGATGCTGGTGCAGCATGTGTGTTATTTGGTTGCTTTTGTGTTCGTTGTGCATATGGTTTGTATATGATGGCATGATTTGTACTTGCATCCATACTACTTGTTTTTAAATGCATGTGCTCACCGATGCCATCCTTAGCACTTATTTAATCGTATACCAGGCCAGAAGTGTTGCTCAACCTCGTCTTAATCCTTGCCAAGAGAGGAGCAATTTAATTGCACATTTATTGTGCTCCATGGCCTCTCTTGGCCCTTAGAGAGCATTAGACATAATTAATAATAATAATAAATGTTGCCGAATGCAGGTGGCTTACTATATTCAATATTCAAATTTAGTGAAGCTTCAAGCTATTCCAATAATGTTGAAACTTTATCCAGAGACAGATCACACGATTTCACAAAACAAAGTCAAAACCAAATAGGGATTGCTTTGTAATGTTTTACAAATGAGATAGGGCTTGCTTTAGACACACTGTGGCTCGAGGTTTGAATTTGAGACCAAATTTAATGGTGGAGGCGGTTTCAAGTTAGGGTTATTCGTCTAAGAATAGATGATTTTTTTTCTGTGAACCGTGAGAAATACAAGCATTTAAAAGGGTGCGCATGTCAAGAAAAAACTTTCTCCTGATAAAACAGCCATCTCTTCCATTTGGAATTGCCAACTATGCTTTGTTTTTTAACTGAGCCATTGGATATGAAGTCAGAAATGTATAAGTTTATTCCCTGGGATGATATTATTCCTCAAATCATATGATTACAATATTCCTCTTTTACATTGTCGATGGTAACTGAAAGGTTCAAAATTGTTGCTCAACAGGAGCTTGACCTGTAAAAGCCTTCAATTAGCAAATGTTACAATAATATCAGATAAACTTCAATGTTTCTTACTTAATGACGCCACCATCAAAAAGTAACTGTCATATGTACAGCAAATATTGTACCTAGAGATTATTTTTTCCCTTGTACCTGCATCCATGATCTGAAACATACTTGTAAACAATCCATACTTACATTACCTAAGAATGATATTTCAAAACTCAGATCAGCTGGTTAAAAAAAAAAAAAAATGATGGATTATTGATGAGCCTGGAAATGTCTACACTATACTTGACAGTTTGTTTCTTTACAAATATGATAAATTTGCATTGTGACATACCTGAGCTCACGCATCTTTTGTCCAAATGACTGTTGAAAGTCTACCAATTCATTTTCTACATCCTGTTATTGTAAGAGAGCAGCTTATGTAAACATTCATAATCTAGGTAAACATCAGGAAAAGATCAACCAAGGAATTGATCGCCAAATGTTATACCTTTAGCTTTGCAAGACATGCATCTTTTCTGCGCCTCTCATGTGCCAATTCTGCCAGGACCTCCTGCAATAAAATATTTCAAGCGCACAGTTTCTTCTTCGCATTCTAACACTTACAAGATTGATATTTTACCTGCATATGTTGGAAGAATGAATAATCTTCTGCACCATTTTTTGAAGCTTCATCCTCAACTGTGTCACTACCTTCCTCCAAAGGTTGCTCCTCTGTCTGTCCATCCTTTTCCCCATTATCTGTCTCACAGCTTAGAATCTGTACAAATATTTCTTAAGTTACCAATGAACATTAATATCAAAACACAACGCACATCAAGGTTTTGATCTGCTGAAAAAACAAGAAAATCAGCTGTTTCCTGTCTCATCAAGGGACATTTAGACATTAAAACAAACAGTTAATGACAATACCTTCTTGGCCAAGGTAGGATCATAGACCTGCAATCCCGACAAAACCTATCAAATTGACTGGACAAGTTACAAATGTATCCCGAGTTTATATTTTTTATCTCCCAAAGCAAGACTATTTTGAAAAGATCAACAAGTTCAAGCAAAGGACCTTTGGCCCAAGGACCCTAATCTTTTGAGCCATATTTGCTTAGCGGGCGTGAACCTGCACATAATACAGAATATAATTCATTTTTTACCTTCATTACATCAAGAACAACAACAGCAAATGATGTTGGCAAAATGGCATTGAATTCTCTCCTTGGAAAAGTTATTATTCTATTGGAAAGTCCACATGTTCTCAAATCAGATTAGTTTAAGGACGGCACAGAGTGAATGACCACCTCAAATATGAGATTCTTAAAATCTACTGAAAGGATAACTTGACCACAGTATGGGCAGTATTACGCATTACAAATGCTATGGCCAGGAGATGGTTATTCTCTCAGCTTTATGTTAACAATAGCTCCTACATATTTTTAGAGCAACTAGTCTACAATATTGGTTATCACAATCCACCAAAGCAGTCAGAATTTAGCTGCAATATGTGCGAGCAACATACTTACCAAAAAACTGCAACCAAAATCTCACATGGAGGCATACTTTTTCTTCTAATGCTGCAACTTTACGATAATTGAGCCAAGGAAGACTTAAAGACTGAATACACTTATTTTACGTTCTACAAACAACAAAGTTTACTTCCTATTATGCTTCTAAAATCCTGGACCGATATAGCTAGAAGCTGCGGATAAGAAAATTTGCCTAAACAACAGAATTTGCATAAATAACAGCATCCGATAAAGTAAAATAGACCTATGCTTCAGATTTGCATCCAAGTAATAAAGAGAATTTGCACAAATTAAATTGCATGATACGAAGAGGAGGAATTCTAGAATTATAACAAAGGAAAGGTAATACAAAGACTTACCGTAGCAGGGAAGAATCTAGGAATGAAGAATTGGAGCAACTACGGAGGGCTAGAGGCAAAGGGCAGAACAGAAGAATGAAAGGGTTGGCGGCTGGGCTGGGTACTCGAGCAGTTGGAAGGGAGGAATGGACGGCCAGGATGCGCCGAAAAAGTCCCCTGTTCTAAACATGGCCATAGCCTATAGCTGAATATTTCAATTCAACAAATGCTTAAGACCCAGCTAATATTATTATTGGTGTCCTTTCCAAACGATAGCTCAGTCATCAACACTTTAGATGTTAACATTTCCTCTTGTATGGACGTTACATCAAAGTTGATGTCTTTGTTTTCTCTAGTTGGCCTTGCCTCCTCTTCACATTCTCTATATCCCTATCAAAAAGCTTGAAGCATCCAAAATATTAGCTTAACTATCCAGCGCTTTAGCTGGACTGGCAAATGGTAATCACCTTCTCTGACACTGATGTTAATGAATCAGTTTCCTACTTCTGTTGGAGTCGCAGCGTCATTGCTTTACTCTTAATATTCTTGCCTAAAAGTTTGAGCCATTTCATTAACTTGTTAGACAATCAACATAACATACATCTCTTCTTACACAATATATTATTTTTTTCCTTAAATACAAATCCATACACGTATACTTATGCTCTAGCCCTTAATCTCCCACACCATGCTGGGAATAATTGCTCGTCTCACATTATTGAGTTTTATGTTTATTGGTTTGACATTCCAATGAACATGCCTACATTGGTTAGAAGAAGAAGAGCATTTTTTCCATCCACCAGAGACAACTAGTCTATGAGATGCACATAATACCAACATTGTTCATTGAGTCCTTCCCCAATCACTTTATATTGAATGTGTTCCTCTGACCTATTCATATTTAAGCTAGGTTCTCCATTTATTTTACCATCTTAAAAGACAAAAGAACATTGTGATGACCTAAGTAAATTCTTATGTTCGGAGGGCACTAATTGAAACCCACTTGAGCCCTTTGCTTTTTAGGGTCTTGATCTATTTTGTTATGTTATCATCATGATGACCTATTTTGAATGCTATTGTAATGGAATTTCATGATGACATATGTTTGAAGGGCAACATTTGAAACCCACTTGTCCACATCCCCCCTCTCCCCTCCCCTCCCCTCCCCCTAAAAACGATTTGGCATTTAATTTTACACATGCTACACAAAAATTAGAATACTTCTTGCACAATTTCATAGTTAGATCATTGACGGTGATAGAGGACATACAATATTGGATTGAATATCTTGAAATAAAGGTTTTCTTCTAGTATCATCCTTTACCTCCCAACAAGACTTTGTCCGCACTGCATTTCTTCTCTGCGGCTGCAGAAGCTATTGCAATTCCATTAATAGATTGTCCACCTACCCTCCCCTGCAATGTTGCCGATAATTCCTATAGTATAGTCCCTTCGCCAACATGAGCTCTATATCAGTTCCCAACTACCCACAATGCAGAGAAGAATTTGCATATATCTGCATTGCAATGTAAATATAATAAGATGTGAAGAGACTATTATAGCAAATATTTTACCTTTGGTACATAATAATGTGGGCAGCAAGCCAGTTCCTCAGCTATTGTGCCTCTATCTTTGACATCTTTTATATATCAGTCATCACAATCTCTATAGGTACTTAAGACTTTAACAGAGTATGATGATGGCTCGAAATTGTTAGGCCCAAGAAGACAACTAGAAAGAAGCATCTTCAACAGTCATGGGTGAGTTAGAGGATATTATACTAAATGGAATTCTGAGATGTACAGATAGTCTTGCTCAATGGATATTTTCTTCCTTTAGGTTTTAAATCTGTCTCTCAGCTTATTGTACTTTTTGGATTGCCCACCCTTAAGGGGCAAATCATTAGAGGGAGAGTGGATATATTTTGGCATATTATAGGCATATTTCATGATCTGATAGCTATTATTACTGATCGTTTTTCTGGCAGTGAAACACTTTTTTTATATTTTGTCATATGAATATGCCCCAAGGTTTTTCGTGTTTTGGACATCAAATGTTTTTTTTATGGCGATCGGAAACTCATTTGCCCTATTTTTTTTCCCTTGGATAGTTGGTTTTGTTACCATTAGGTCGAGTTCTTTTTTTTTTAGAAAGGAGGGTGCATGTTTCTAGAATTGATTCTCTGATATGACTTTTCACGAGTTTTTTCTAGAATTAATTCCCTCCTTTTCAGGTTAGCATACTGTAGAGCTTGTTTTTCATGCACTAATATGAGGCTATAACATTCTAATGTTGTAGTTGAAGAGCTTGAATAGGTAGTAACATGGTTGAAATGGTTGTTCTGCACCACTCTGCCACAATAGCTTTTGATCATAGTCCTGACTGCATTTCCGGCCATAACCATCGCCTTTGTCCCCTTTCTCCGCCCCCAGGAACTTCTTCTGGCCACGTCACTTTTGAGTGCACAACTATACATTTTCGCACCACAAATCGAATTCTAAGCCTCATTTTTTCCATAGGAGCATATCCTTCCTTCTTGTGCACTTTTAATTTGCCCCTTGATCTTACGAACTCCAATCAACAATGACCACCTGTGTACCCCCCTACCCAAACCCCCACCTGAATGGAGACACCCCCTCAAGCCACAGCCCAAGCCCAGGCCCAGGCCCAGGCCCAGGCCCAGTCCCCGACTAATGCCCAGGCATGCCCCCAAGCTACCGGTCTCAGACAGGATGGCCCTGCCCAGGAGAATCAAGCGGATGGCCCCCCACGAAAATGGCTCCGACCAGACGGCAAGAACAAGGGAAAGGCCACTTCCATGAGGAGAGAGGCATGGGCGAAGGTCCAATCCCGAGAGGAGATTGATTATGGTTCAGACCCGATGGCAGACCAGGCACAGACGATGGCCTTGAAACAACTGGAGGTAGGAATCGCATGCAACATGACCCGAATTGCAGACCTGGCAAAGAGATCCAGTCCTCGGCGCCCCATGTTCTTAGAAGACGACTGGCAGCAGAAAGGCAGCGGATTGCAGAGATGGAGACCCGCACATAACAACTGAAGATGGCATCCGTTTGGCACACTTCGAAAGACAACACCAGAAGCAAGATCTAATTGACATGCGGGCTCATGTGGGCCCTCTCCACCATCATAGAGACCATGACATAAGATAGGCAGCGTGCTGATCAGGAGACAATGGCAACCATCTCCCGCCTTCAATCAGAAGTCGCGGCGGTTGCCACCACCATGCGAAGCGTACAAACTACCTTTGAAGCAAGCCAGTCGGAGTTGAGAGCGCTTCAGAGGAAGGTCGAGACGCGAGACCAGGTGTTCCAGAAGCTCCGGGCAACCATCGCCCAACAAGGCAAGGGCCTTCATGCGAAAGCCCATGAACAATTGCGGCAATGCACATATGAATTAGCAAGGCAACAATAATTCCAGCAGGAGCTGAGCTTCTGACTATAGAGAGCAAAGGCCACAGCACGGGACATGACAGATCCACATACCCAACCGCCTACAAGACGCCAACTATAGGGCGGCCCACCGCTGCATCACCAAGCGGCCCCATGCCATCGCCATCCCACCACAGGTCATAACCCACGCCCCGCACATCGCAAACAACGTATGCTACAACAGCTAGCACGAGCCCGACCACTTCAGAGTTCCAGGAGCAGAGACCCAGGAGCCACAATGTGGTGGTGCGCGGCTTGACAGAGGAGGCAGGAGAGCACCTCATCAACTGACTCCAGACACAGATCCTGGCCGGATGGCATTTCACATGCCCCTACACATTGTTAGGGCGACACGCCATGGAGCCCAGTGCCCTGACCATCCCCGGGTGGTCACCTTCACAGTCAGGGACGTGCAAGAGCGAGCAGCCATCCTGCGCCAAGGCAGGCAATTGAAGGGGACTGCTATGTACGTGGACCAAGATCTGATTCCAGCATAGTAGGAGGACCGCAGGCATGAGTTAGAGAAAGTCATGAGTGTCAGTAAACAGGGAGGAGCAGCAGGGCTGGTCCGGGGAAGGATGCAGATCTTTAGGCCATGGCCTCACTTGCCATTGCCAACATGCCACATGCTGCCTTCGCCTCCACCTCTACCACCCCTTGCGCTGCCACCACCAAACCTATTGCGGTAGCTCCTGTTAGCGAATAGGGATTGTGCCTGTGCATGGTCTCTTGGAATTATCGGGGCTTCCCATGGCAGAAGGGGGACAGTCTCAACTCGATTGCCGCCGATGTGGACCTCATCTTCCTCATGGAAACATGGGAGCATGCTGGGCATAGACTAGTTGACTTGCCAGGATACCATCGCTACTCCATATTCAATGAATGCACAGGAAAGCGGGGGCATGAAGGAGTCGCCTGCTACTACCGAACAGCCCTGGCACAGTCAGTTTTCTTGTGCAAGACAGACAAACATAACAGGTACATGTGGGTACGCATGCAGAATTGCAGTGGTAGCCCTCTCTTTGTGGCGGCCTGCTACTTCCCACATGCCGAGAGCAACTTCTATCACAACCATCAGGGTGTGGATAGGTTGGAGCCCTAAGTCGATCTATGAGATGACATACAGCAGCACAATGTCATGCTCATTAGAGATTTCAATGCCGCTTGGCCACGGGCTTCAGCTGACATTCAGGTCTCGTGCTATGGGAGGCAGCTATTGCTGCTCTGTAGTATCTTTGACCTAGTGATTTGCAATGGACTAGCAGATTGGTTGTCCACCATCAGCACACTTGCAGGCAGGAGAACCAGGGAGGTGGGTTCAGCGTGGTAGACTATCTTTTGGTGGCCGAGCAAGACATGCATCTCATCACATATTTTTGAGTGGGAACGGATGGTAGGGATGAGGAGGTGAACTCGGACCACCTTCCCCTCTACTTGCAGCTGGCTTGGCAGGTTGCTCCAGACATCTGTCCAACACGTACTCGTGTGCTCCATCTCAGACTGGACTATGAGCGCACTCACACTTACTCCCAGATGCTTACGGAGGAGCGCAAGCATCTCACAGTGCTCAACGCTGGAGCAGCGGGCAGTCAGGCTCATTGACATCCTCGGGGATGCTGCAGAGAGATATTTTTTGAGAAGTTGCCCCCGGCAAACCTTGAGAGCTACGACCTTTCTGCGTAACCAGTGGTTCGATGCCGAGTGCAAAGAACGCAAACGCTGGCTCCGCCAAGTCACATATTTTACTATACGTCCGGATGCAGTCAGGCAATACTACACTTTCCTTAAGGCTAGAAAGGCCAGGTACATTGCGGCCCATCAACAAGAAATGTTCTTCCTCCTGGAACATCATCCCAGGTCCTTCTGGGAAGAGTGCTCAGGAGGCCAGTGCCGCCCACAGAAACATCATTCCATACCGGTGGGGGCAATACCTACAGCAGCTCTACAACTCTGAGGGCGCACTGGCAGCATTACCCCCCTCCAGCAGGATCCAGTGCTGGAAATCACAGAGGCGGAGGAGCGCAGGGCGCAGGGGCTGCAACATCTAGCCAATGGAAAAGCACCAGACCTTGATGGCATACAGGCGGAGTTACTCAAGTGGACAGGACCATCCATGGCACCGGTACTAACCGACATGTTCAACAAGGCATTGCGGAAAGGTTTTCCCACTAGCAGGGTTGTCCCAATCTACAAGGCAGGAGCCCCGCACTGCCCGGCTAATTATGAACCATCATGATCAGTGCAGTATTTGCAAAGCTCCTTGCCGGGATCCTCGAGTGCCAGTTGACAGGATGGGCAGAGGCAGCAGAAGTGCGAGCACTCACGCAGGCAGGATTCAGGCTGAGACACTCAACCATAGATGCACAGGCCGACTGCAACCAGCGGGCCAACCATTTAAGAGTAGTATTGGGGTCCGCCAGGGATGCCCTCTCTCTCCCGCACTATTTGGCTTGTATATTGATCAGCTAGAGAGATGACTCACTGATAATGGAGGCACTGGGGCTCAACTTCTACACCAGATCATTAGGCAGTTCTATGCTGATGATGTGGACCTCCTAGCATACACTCAGGCAGACATGCAATGCCATCTCGATGCCTGGACACATTTTTCCAGATGACTGATATGCGCATCAATTTAGCCAAGGCAAAGGTAGTTCTCGTATTGTTCGCACGCCAGCCAAGGCCCCAACCCTCATTTATCGTTGCGAAAATGTTGAAGTGGTCTCTGCTTACAAATATGGGATGAAAATTACAAGCACAAAAGAAATGCCAAAAAGTAATAGGGACATTTAAGGAACGAGGAGACAAACAACAAAGCTCCTACCATTTCTAGCTTGTGGAAAAACATGACTGATAGGTAGCTGAGGGAGAAACTTGTGCAGTTTCAAACAATTTATCATGTTTTGAATTTGGGACGGCCCATGATAGATTATGAGATTCACAAGAAGTTTGTTCAACCACAAGGCAACACAAACTACACTTACGTGGAGTATGAAGCTGCAATTGAATGAGGTGATGAAACAAGATTTGATTGAAGTTGTAAAAAATTGTGATTACTTTGCATTGTCACTAGATGAGGGCAGTTCCAAAGATAATATTACATGGATTTGCATGGCAATTTATCATGTCAAAGGACATGTTTGACAAGCTGAATTTGCTGACATTATAAGACTCACATAAGATCCCACAGCAGAAAATGTCTACAAAATTGTAGAAGAGAGTTTAATTTAAAACTTGCAATTGTCTCCACTTGATATTGCAAGCAAGCATGTGTGCATGGGCGTTGATGGTGCTTCGGTTATGCAAGGCCATAGAAAAGGATTCTGTATCAGGATTCAAACGTCCTTGGCACTATACATGATAGGAATTCATTGTATGGCACATAGAATGAATTTAGTTTATAAAATTGTGGATGATTTTGAATGCATCCAGAAAGTAGAAAATCATCGTGCAAGATGCATACACATTCTTTAGCCGCAATCCAAAAAGGTATGTTCCATTCACATTTCTGAATTTGAATTAGGTCTTCTTTCGTTTGAATTTTTTACTCAACCAAGTTGTATTTTTTGAATATTACATTTATGTAATATTAAATTAGATTGAAGAGGTCCAATGAGATGGCTATAGGATTGGCCAAAGGTAGCAAATTGTTGAAAAATATAACAACTAAGTGGATCTCACTAAACTCTCTAGCAAAAAGACTTTTTAGTGAGTATCAGCCTCTTGTTGCTTTGATGGACAAGCTATTTTTTGCAAAAAAAGAGGGAGAAAAGGCTTTGGAATTGCTTGCTCAACCCATCAATGTAGAGATTTTGCTAACATTGGCAGGTAAGCATTGTATGTTTCTTAACTTGGTAAATTTTATGTTAAAAATGTCAATACTTTGTGCAGGATTATTGTCAATGTTGAGACAAATATATCTTCTATCAAAGTTAGCACAATCTAGTACAATATACATCTCTAAATACTCTATTGCTAGAAAGTTGCATGCACTCTTTGGACTGCCTGTACTCATGCTCAAAAAGTGTGCCATATGTAAAGGATAATTTTCCCTCATGGTACAAATAAGTTGACATAGAAGGAGAAAAATGTACAAGTTTTTTCACGCGTAATAGTAAAGTTCTTTACGTAAAAGAACATTCAAGATTGGTGCAGGTAATTGGCATTGTTACATTTTTTTTCAAAACATCTCAAAATTCTGTTGATCTATTTCTATTTGTTGTAGCGATTGTGTTTCCACAATTTTGGGACAATGCTCAACTTGTTGAGAAAGTTAAAAGTGAATTTAAAATGTAGGTCGAATATGTTGATAGCCCATTTCTCATATGAGAGAAGAATAAACGATGATTGAATAGATGGCATATTAGATGAAGAGCAATTGTTGGCTCAATAGAGTGCTCTAGGACAACCATGTGGGAGCAAGTTGGTAAACTTAAGAAAGGAGATCATTGAATTTGGAACAATTATAAAGCTTTGGAATAGGCTTGGATATAATTAAGTGCACCGAGAACATATATATTTCAATTTTGTAGATCTATGTCAAACAATGACTCTAGGGCCTGCATAAGATGAGAGGACATGGAGTCTTGCAAAAAAGGTGTGTAAAAAATTGACACAGAATCTGGATCTCTGCATTCATGCATAGGCATGTAGATATGCCATTGAAGAATTCCCTCATGACCGTGCATTGGCCCTTTGGAGTTCTGTTAAGGATAGGCGATGGTGTGATGAAGAAATTCTAGTGGCTGAATCTTCTAAAGTTACAGGACAGCAAGCATAATTCATGATACGCTATAATATTAGTGTATGTTTCTTATATCAATTCACTTATGGTTGTTTATTCTTATGATTGTCATGTTATTGATCAGGATTTCCACACTAATTCGAGCTCCAACGTGTTTTTTTTATCAGCACTTGAGGTAATACCTTGATGCTTCTTTTCTTAGCAAACTCTAAGATGTGGATGTCCTCACAGATTAATTCAGTCCTCATACGAGGTCCACAACGCTATACACATACCCATTTGACCATGAAAAAGCACAAACTGATATCTTACATTCGCATGGGTGCACATCCGTATAAAGACGGGCAAATGGGTTCGGGCAGGCATGCGATGACATGATCTATCAATGTTGCCAACTGGGAGCCATCAAGGATGAATGCCATGCCCGTCAAAATTATCTGACATTCGACCATGTCAAGGCACACTATGTTCAGTTAGTCCCATCCAAACAGCCACTACATGTGCTGTTAGACACGGCCTTAATGGGCTTACTGGAATCATGCCTTTAAGAGATCATAGATATGCGCACACAGATATATCCTCTGGCACGACATTGAAATGTACCCCAATATGATATATCATGATAAGTTTGTCAGTATGCTTATTACTGTAAGGTTTTTCCATCGAAAACCTTCCGAGAGTGGAGATATCTTAATCCTGATAGTAATACGTTTGGGTTCTATAGGTCAATTGGTCTTCGTAGATGATAAAAATGCATTCATTCATTCGTTCGTTCACTGTTTGGGCGTTAGATAAAGCTTATAGTCTTTGATAAATAGCGGTTATTTGACCTCAGCTTGGTCCTTGTAGACGTTAAAATATCTATTCTAATCTATTCTATTCTCTAAATTGTTTGGAGAATAGACATATTTTTACAAAGGGCAACTTGCTTTTTTACCATATGAGTTTTACTAAGTTGAAGTTTACAGACATGTGCTTGCTTGTAGATACAGAGCATGTATTCTTGTCATTTGAAGTTATGTCCTGTCATTTGAAGTCATTTGTTAAATTCAATTATAGGTTCCGAGAAACCTTAAAGACATGCACTATTTAACAGATGAAGGATATGAATATCCTTTGAATTACAATCAGGTAAAGGTCTGCACAGGCATGTGGAGACTTTCAGTTTGAATTGAAAAAGATATTGTTCATTAAGGGTCTGCACAAGCATGTGGAATTTTTTTATTTGAATTGAAGAAGGTACTATTCATTCCGCATGTGAGAACAGTGCACTCTGAAGTTCATGTTCAGTTCATGTTGTATTATCTTGTAATTCGTGGTTGTAAACAATGGGGTTCGATAATATTGAACTCATTAAAAAAAATCATACTTAAAGTAGTTAGCTGATAGGTAAAGCACACAATCGAAATAGAAGTTTTGATAAAACACAAAACAGATTGGCTGAAGCTGTCGATCATAAAAATAGATGTTACAAGAGGGTAAACCAAGTCTGCCATAACTAATCAGACACTACCTTGTATTACCGAAAGAGTTTTAGGGCGATTTGGAATCCCAAAATTCTTAGCCAAAGGTGTACAGCTTATGGTCAATCGCAAATGAACAATGCTCAGTCTATTAACCATTGAAATTTTTTATTTAAAACAAATTCAAAGACTATTGCAATATGCTTTTAACAATTAAAAAACAAAGCTTGGTTGTGGTCATTTCAAAGGATGGTTGTAGTTGATGTTGTTGGAGAAACCAGAAGCCCATCTAACCCTTATAAAAAATATGAACTTTCCTTTTTGACAAGAATTTTGCAGAACAATAGACGAGCCAGCTGATTGATGTGCTCTGGACTGCTGTAGAAAGGACAAGGCCATTACATTCAAAGGCACACCGCGTGGATTAAACAAAAGGCACAAGGCCTGGATTAAACAGAAGGCACAAAGCCTATAGCAGGTGTTTTCCACATACAAAGGCACAAAAGGCCTGCTTCAAAAGCTTGTAATCAAAAGAAAAAATAAAAAGAAAAGATTCATAAAAAAAAGGGTCTTCAGGTCCTCAACTCTTCATGCCTCATCTGTAAGAGTAATTCAGAAAGTTAGAAAGCTGTAACATGTCACAAAAAGCAAAAACTGAAAAGCAGATACTTACTCAGGAACCAATTCTGAAAATTAAAAAATTCTTCAGCTTCCTCTGGGTCCGGGTCTTCTAGCACAAAATTCTTTTTTAGAGTTGCTAAAAGCGCCTCATCTTCGCTGGTTCCTGAAAAAGCGCTGGTTGCCTCATCTTCTGAAGAAAGTGCCTCACAAGAATCTAGCTCAGAAGAATCGAGCTCAGAAGAATCCAGCTCTGTGGATGTTTCAGAAGTCAAGCTTTCATTGGACAAGCTGGTGGAACCTGAGCTGGTGGAATCAAAGGGCTCGGAGCTTTCTTCTTGCTTGGTTGGGCAAAAAACTTCATGGTCTTCAGGTCCTTCTTCATGCAATCCTTGAATTGGCCACGAACCTATCCCATACCGCGCGAAAAGCTCTGGCAAAGGAAGGGAAATCAACGCTCGGCGTTTGGCAGGGGCAGGGGCAGGGGAGGCAGAGCAGGAGCAACAACGCTTCGGCATTCTGTTGGGAGAATTGGACGATGCTTCTCCCTCACGACCATATAAAGGCTGGCGTGAAATAAATTTTGGAGGCTGCGATTTTAGGATTTTCGCACCATTAGAATCTTAATCGTAATGATTTAGTAGGATACGAATGAAATTACCATGAAATGATAGCAATTACCTTGAAATGATCATAATTTTATTTTCTAAAACATTAAAAAAAAAACTATCTATCCTGAAATGGCCATCATCTTTTTTGTACACCAATCATCTTATGTTGGCTTGGCACTTGTTTAATAATCATAATTGTAATTGGTTAGTGTAAATTGCAATTGCCTTAAGGTCCCATCTTGAATATAATTTGTTAGTCTAAATTGAAGTTGTAACAACAAGTCAAAATTTGGTCAATGAAAGTCAAACATTTGCTTGGGGGTGATTCACACTTGTTGACTTGAAAATTGTTGACATACGCTTTACCAAATGCTTGGGGGTGATTCACACTTGTTGACTTGAAAATTGTTGACTTACTTACGCTTTACCAAATATGTTGTACACAATATGCCTTAACATAATGCATAGAATAGCATAGGTCAAAATTTGGTAATTGTTGATTTCGCAACATGGAGCATTATTGTTGCAAAATCTGGTCAATGAAAGTCAAACTTTTGCTTAGAGGTGATCCACACTTGTTGACTTGAAAATTGTTGACTCGCGTTTTACCAAACATGTTGTACATAATATGCCTTAACATAATGCATTTGTGGATTTGGCATTTGTTGATTTGGCAATTGTTGATTTGGTAACATGTGGAACATTGAATGCATGTGGGATATTTGAGCCCATTATTAAAAAAAGGGTGGACGAGGATTACATTTTGAAAGGTAATGACACTCTGGCCTGTACTGAAGATTACAAGCCAGAGAGCCATAACTTTTTATCATCTAATCTCTATCCGCACTCTTCAATGAAGCAACAAAAAACCATTTATATATGCGCACGAATTTTGTAATATATGCATGTAGGATATTGCTAACTTTGTGTTAGGTTTCTGCTAAGTATTTATACTAAGGGTCGAAATTAGGGGGTTGCTCTTTTGATCATACTAATTTCGAAAATGCACAAGACCTTTGTACATACGCAATTACGTTCACTTCTGGAACTAGTTTGTGACCAAAGCATGCGGGATATTTGAGCCCATTATAACGAAAACTGCATACCAGAGAATTATAAAGTTCTTTAAACGTTTGTGGTGTTGATAAACACCAAATTACAATAAAAAGAGATTTAATATTAAAAAACATACAACAGTTTAGGACAAATCCATGGTCTTTAGTACCTCCAACACTTTTGTGCTCTTTTCATCATACTGATTTCGAAAATGTACAGACCTCTGTACATTAGCAATTACGTTCACTTCTGTTATTAGTTTCTCCAAGTAAGGTACCATAGTCTTCAACAGGTAATCACTGTCATTTATGTCAGGCATGAAGGACCTTGGTGTGATGCAGGAATCTGCATTATTCTTAAAATTCACGTACCTATAAGGATCAATCAGCAAAGTTGTCCTCATGCTAAATTCTTGACATTTCTCATAAACGTTTGTCAGTTTTTCGATGTAGCAAGAAGTTCCTTTATTCATTTTCAAAGGATGCACCATCCATTTGAAAAGAAACTTATCCACTAAGGACTGAGGAATGAAAGACCTCAGGCAACTAATCACTGAGCGATTGGAAGACCATATACCAACAGCAAAGTGTTCGGTGACGCATGAACTGCACTGCCACTGGCCTGACAGCAAGAACCTCTTTTCTTGATGGAAGAAGTTGGACACCTTCCACCACATCAGGTACTGGTTTAGCCTTTTTGAAAACCTTGTACAAGAAATCCTCTGGCTCAATAACTAAAAGCTTCTTGCCAACAACACTAGCACTGTGCAGTGACAACTATTAGAGAAATTATATCAGTACAACAGGCAGAAAGAAACACACTAGAATTACCTTAGTTTCTTAGTTATTGATTTGGATGGAGCTCGTTTGCTAGAGGAAACTTGCTTGGAATTATTCTTAGAAGGAGATTCTCCAACTGATGCCAAATCAGTTTCTTCCTCTGTGATTGTCTTCTCCACAATATCAGCACGTTTATCCAATTTGGAAACATAATCATCTATATTCTTCAACACTGCTTCACATTCTTCATCTATTACTTGCACAGCATTGTCTTCAATTCTGTTAGAAATGTCAACTATAGAGTTTGAAATATCTAAACTTGAGGCTGCATCATTCAAATTATCAAACTAAATAAGTACTTATAGAAGAAAAATTCAAAATAGTTATACTTCACAAGAATAACTTACTTTTCAGTCTTTTACAACTATTACTTTGTTCAGCATTGTCCTCTTCAAGTTTGGGCTTATGAAAGATAATAAAGTGCAATCTTGCATAATTATATCAGGCTCCTCCAAGTCAGCAGGTGTGCTTAATGATGGATCTTGACTCTTTTCAATGGACTACACTGCACTATAATTGGGAGCAGATTGCATTGCAGATCTACATGGAAGTCCAATGGACCTGAACCAATTATGAGGCATCTGGAGGGACAAGTTGATCTCTTTGAGAAACATATGTAAGCGCAAATTGGATGAAAACTGTGCATGCAATGTGCAACAATGGCTGAGACACAAAGTGGGTCATAGGCATATGTACAGAAAGAATAACTTTGTAATCTTGCAAATGCTACGGTAGAGCATTTTGAATGTTCCAAAAATGAAAGGTTGAGTTGCAGTCCAGACATCTTACCTAGAGATGAAGCTATTTCTTTCAACTTCTCCAGCCTTGGTTGGAGCCCATGTTCTTCGTCAAAGAAAAAGTATTGAGCACTATGTAATTGCAAATGTCATTAGCAATTACCCCTTTGTGAATTTCCTCCATACTCTTGTATGCTGTTGTCACCTCCAAAAATTCCTTTTCCTTGGAAACCAGCATTGATGACAAGAATGTAATGACACTGGAGTGCTCACACCTGACCTTTGCTGCTTCAATTTGCTGTTTTGCAGCATCCACCTCGTAACTGCACTTCTTCCACAACTCTCTTTTTTCCTTTATTTCACTGGCTGCACTTTTAACTCTAACATTCAAGTCATCCTTCTGCTTATCTAACTCAGGAATCAAGGAGTTGATGACAGAATAGTCCACTACACAACCAACAACATTTGTATGAGGAAATAAGGACTCATACTCATCTTCTTTCTCAACCTTAGTTGTAATAAATTTCTTCGTTTTAACCACAAATAACTGCCAGTTAGACTTTTATCCTCTCACATGCAAAGTGAATGCCCATGCAAAAAACTTCCCAATCTCTCCAACACAAACATCACTTCTTTGGTAACATCTTCTGTAGATGTTCATAAACTGATCCACAAATAGTGGATTCATTCGACTAGACTTATAAATTTGCTTGGTACCCACCAGTTTTACACAGCCAAATATTTTGCTTATCTCATCTTCAGCCACATCTGCCTTTCTTACATCTGAAGAGGTCATGCTCTCAGAAGGCAACACAGATGTGTCAAACATTCTCCTTGCTTCCTCTTTGTCTATGGTCACCTTAGGTTGAGTTTTCTTTGTTGCCATTCTATCCCTGCACCAGCTTTGAAATTATATATCAGTGGAAGTTCTTCATTGTGTCTGCAAACTAACTCTTTCTAACTTAGCACTGAACTTCATCTTCTTAGCAACTGCCGCTAATAACAATTTGAGCCTGCAAGTGTAGCACAAAATTTGCGTTGTTAATGTAACCTGCTACTTAGCAAATGTTGCCTGCAAACATAGAACGAAATCACTAACTCGTACACTGCACATACTAACTAGCAAGTACTGCATGCGAAACATAGTACTAATATAACCTGTTAGCATAATTTGCTAACTGATTGTCTGCAAACATAGTACCAAATGCTTAACTCGTTAGCATCAACTACTAAACTTGCACGACCAAATATTACTGCACTGTGCTTTCCGCTAATGCCAAGCCCAAAAAAATCTAGCTTGAAATATCACACTAATAAAGACATGAATCAAAGCAAGATGGAATGCAATCCTCCACACCTGCTACATTAACCTTTGTCCTCAATATAGAAGCATGAAATATAATAGAATGAAAGCATTTCCACATTATTCACCATTCCTAAAAATTTATCAACAAAGATTAGATGCTTACCACTAGAACAACTTTTCTTGAGTCTGAGAAATTGTTTAGATGAGCAATTTGATCCGAGCTCTTTACCAAGCAGGGTAATGGTCGATTGTTTAGAATGGTACAAATAACCAAATTCGATAATTACTACTGTGGAAGCAGCACAGTCACAGTAATTTAATCCGGCCAGTTAACCGAGCAGGGAAATAGGATCTCGATTGGGGCTTTTGTTGAATCTAATGACTGGCAATTAATTGTTTAGAATGGTACAAATAATGGACTTTAATAATTACTGCTGTAGGAGCAGTACAGTCACAGCAATTTGATCCGGCCTAACCAAGCAGAGTACGGGGATCTCGATGGGGAGTAGCTATGTTTCTGAATCCGATCCAAGAAACTCCAAGAAAGAAGAAAAGGAAGAAAGCTTCGACGGTTTAGGTCCCATGGGCGGGATTTAGTGCTAAAATAAAATTTAAAAAGCCAGTTACACCCCGTTAATTAGCACTATTATTTAGGGCTAAAAATGGCGTCATTTATGCCACCCATAGCGCGCGAGTACCCAATGCTACAATGCTCTTGTATTCTTGTTTTACCTTATTCTTTTCATCATCTCTACATTTTCTAAGCTTTTTATACGCTTTTGATCACCACAAATTACATTTTAGGCCTTCTGTTACACATTGGGAGGTAAAACATGAGGTTAAAACATGAGGCTGCCACCTCTTTCAGGATTTAGTGTATTCTATCACTCATACTAGGAGCATCATCTGGCCAATTTGTATCTGCATTAAGTGCCTTCACTTTTTTCTTATAGCTATTAGCCATTTTTGGATTAAGATCTATTGGGAAGTGGGTCATGTTTTTACCCATAATAGATAATACTAAAGTTAATGGTATATGATCAAATTCAATTTGTTCATCCAAATGTGTGGAAGTCCAAAATTTGATCCACTGTTTTGTCTGATCTGACTACATAACCTCTTATTAGTTCTTGTCCTGCATGTGCATTTTGATGTGAGAGGAAATTTCTTAAGGCCTTCCATATAAATAGTTAAGGCCTTCCATACAAATTAAGGAGTTATCTACCCCACCTGGTAATAATCGGGTCACTAAATCTCTGAACTACCCATGTGTTTCAAGTTTTGCATACAGCATGGCATCAAAACAGAATGGGCTATTGCTCCTAGTGTAAACAGTAGTTTGTTTATTTCCACTTCAACCATTAAAGTCATCTGCCCGTATACTGTTCCTTTATCTTGAAATCTCATAATGTTCTGCTCTAGTTCTACAAACATGTCCTCATTAGATAAATCAACCCTCTTATGAGCTTGTTGAAGCCTTGGTTCCAAAGCACATCTAGTACCAGTTGAAGAGATTGCAAAAGCACAGTCTTAAATAGGCACAATCTGTAGATACTGATCATAAAAGCGATTTACAATATATGATTTGAATGAAGGAGAGTATAACCCATTACAACCGAACGTAATCTCAAGACAACAGGGAAAAAAGAACAGGCAACAAAGGTCAACCTAAGCAGAGTTGTATGCTATTAGTTGTATATTGTCATCCATGCAAGTTGTTATTTACAAAGACTTCAATGCTATCCGATGCAGTTCGTTAAAAATCCACCCAACCTCTTCCTTCACTCCCCACGAGCCTTATTTATGTGATTAGGGTCAGAAGCACTTGATTTAATTTCATTCAAAATGGGCCTCACATTCTCAATAAACCTCAAATGCTGCAGGGGCCTAGTTCTTCTGACTCTGTAGTCTTGATATGTTGCCCATATATGATCAGCAGCCTCTTCTCTATTCATTGAAACAATCTAATTTTCTTCCCTTGGGGTTTATTATTCTGAGAACCATGTTGGGAAATATCAAGCTCTTTCTTCTCATTTTGCATGTTGTCCCTTGCATCAAACATAGGAATCACACAGCTCTTGGTGGTTTTTTGGGCATTAAATTTCTTCGCAACAGGAACCGAACCCTTCCTTATGAATGCAGGATAAAAAACCATACCCTTTTCACAAATGTAGGGTTAGAATATCCCATATCGAAAGGCTGAAAGTACCCAAAAGAAAATGGCAGGAGAATAATAATGCTCCCCGTTGATGCCTAGATACCGAGGTTGATTTCAAGGAGGCATGGCTTTGGAATAGGATCAAAGAAAATTCCCCTATTGCATTCTAATTTCTACCAGTATACAAGATCAAACGAATCGGACTGAGATTGAAAGAACCCGGACTGCTGCATGCATGAGGTCCATCAAATTGCCACTATTCCCCGGTTCATACGACTTTGCCAAGGTTGTTTTTGAGTTTTCATCTCAGCCAATTCATTCGTGTTCATCTGACAGCAACAACATGCTCTTCCAGTGAGTTTTATTTTGCAAGAGAGGTCTCATTACAATGAGACTTGTGTACAAACTTTAGGTACATTTTTTTGGGTGAACTTATTTATGTGCTGGCGATGACAATGTTCCGGGCCTGTGTCTGTGGAATTGGGGATGTTACAATCTCTACTTTTGGCATAAATTGGAAAGCGTTGGCTATGGCATATTCCAGAACTGCTGCAACTTGAACACATCGCTTCACATCCATCCTTTAGGATCAAGAGCAATTGTTATAGAGCATATGTCCTTAGATTCTTCATTTGGCAGGACACGAGAACACAGTTTGCTATTTGATCTTCCTCAACATTTGTTACAAATTTTTTTCCAGTTTATGGAGTTTGAGAGGAATTGAGATTAAATGCGTATGTCTGAAGAGGGAGGTTGCTAGGTGGTTGGTGTTGAATGATGAGATTGCCAAAGAGGCTCTCAAAGAAGGCGTTGGCTTTGCCTCTAAAACCTAGTCTATAGCATGCCAAATCCTGGTCTATTACCACCAGGGCATGGCTTTCACCTGCTATGGAGAGGAGTCTAAGAAAATGAGCAAATTTTTTACTTAGTCGTATTCAAGTCTACATGGAATTCTGCTCATAACGTGGTGGGTCCCTTTAGACTGCATAGACTTCCATTTGGATGGCAAAACTTGGAGCTGCATTGAGAGTTGCTGCAAGTTTGCAAGACAAGGCAGAGAGAATGCATGTTTGCAAATTGATTCATGATCTCTTCTATCTAGAAGATATCATGTTTGATATTAAGGCGGATTTGGAATCTCAAAACAGCCTATCACCCATTCCACATCATATTTCCGCTCCTTTTTCCCCATGCCATGTACGATATCAAACTCTCATAATTATAGATTTACTTGGAATATTCACTGGGGATCGCGACATTTATGGTCAGTCTCACCTTTTAATTCTCGCTTGGTTGTCGACAAATAGAGGTAAAACGCGGTGGCTCTAAAACCATTAATTTTGCATCAAAGCATACCAGAAAAGTGATGATAGTGTCTCGCTTTTGCTTGTCGCATACTAAGTGTGCTCGCTCTATTTTGATCTTGGCGCCATTTTCCTCTCATGTGCCATACCCATAGATACAAAGCCCTAATCTCTACAATTCAAAATTTGAGTGTGTAAGTTCAAGCTTTATATCCCATTTTTATTGGAGGCGATGCGCCTTAAGTTCATACACCAAGATCTTTAGTTCATCCCAATATAGGCTTTCCATCCCCTACAATTCGAAATTGGAATTTGCTTAATGTATAAAAGCAAGGGATTGTAAGAGAATTGATTTCGATTTTCGTGTACACTTTACAAATTTCAAGAATAGGGTTTGTACACACAGTCGGCTCACACGACACGAATTAGTATAGGGCATACAAACTGTACACCTCAATTTCGGCCATGTGATCCATGCAGTATGGAAGCTCCAAATGATGTGTGGATAAGAATCTAACTGACTCATGAATATGCTCCAGTCTTCAATCGCAAAAAGCAAAGTCTAAGAAATAAGAACTTAGACCTCGACATGTTGCGTTTTGCAGGCTCAAAAAGTGTCGACATCTGGGCGGATGGCAGTTTATATCCATTGGATCCGATGAGTGGTAAGAAACTGTCATTTCGGGACATGTCAATTTTAGTCCAATTTTGTGGTGATGGTAACTCTGGCCTCCTTGGATATTGTGAGAGATTAAGAGACGATGAAGGCATTCGGAATCGAATACATGCAGTTTCTTGAGAGGAGCTGCTTCCAATTGTCACAAGAGAGTTATAACTTAAACCAGTAGCTCTTTTTTTCTCTCGCTTCATTACTCCACTGTAACGAAGGAAAGGAGTGATGGCTTCCAGAGAGAAAACTCTTTGAGATATGAAGTGGACAAGGCCAAATTGGTAATAGGGCAGCTGCAGGAAAAAATCAAAGAGCTTGAAAGAGCAAACTTTGGGCTTCAGTGTAGGTTAAAGAATTTGAAGAAGACACCGCTTGGCTTGCAAGAGAGGAAGAAGAACTTTCGACCGAAGAGGAACTGAAGTTTGGATCAGATGCATTCAGATGCAGGGTCGCGGCCACAAGGTGTATTTACAACACTAGCAAAGGCCAATCAAGATGTGGCAAAACTAGAAGCAATCTTGGTTATGTAGTGAAGAACCTAGCGACAAACAAGGATATAGTAGACATGATTCGTCAGCCTTACAACTCTTCTCTAAAGAAGATGGTATTGGAAATAGTACTAGGAGAGATATACAAGAAGCTAGAAGTGGCAGATGTATAAACTATTTGTGACGATGTAGACATTAGTAGGCTTGGTTACCGTTCTCTCTTCAAGCCATTCCACGAAGCGTTGAAAAGAATGAGCACAAAAAAAGTATTTGCTCCACGTCCACAAATTGTTGAGAATACAAGGGTTACTAGGACAAAGATGGTAGATGCCATATTAGGAGAGAATGGGATTGTTGTGAATAGTTGGGATGAATGAACGCAATAATATTTGCCTTGGCCTAGTTGGTCTCTTACATTTCTTTATCAAATATTATGACTTAACAGTTGAAGGAATCAATGGTGAGACTGAAGTTTGCATAAAATTGGATGAAATGGAACTCACCAAGTTTGAGAAGTATGAGAGGGTATCCATTGTCATCATGAATAGAGCAATCATGAATAGAGCAATAGAGAATGCAATTGCACATGCTAAATCAAAGAGCAACAAGAATAACAAGAAAGATGTAGCGGTGACGTACACGGAGAAGAAGGAAGCCGAGAAATTGTTGTCATGTCAATCTGAAGATGACACCTGGTGGTTAGGTCTCTTTAAAGTTTAGAAAGAAACACACGAGGTACTAAAATGGGTGTTCAACCAAACTGACATCTCGAGTATAGTATCCAGATTCAAGGGAGGGGGAAAACTGCAAGTAGATCAATATGGTTCTTACAAAGTCATCTTTCACTTGGCCTCTGGTTTAAAAATTGAGAAAGCAATATACAACATAAGTAATGGAGGAGAATGAACATGCAAAAGTTGTCTCTATTGCAATCATGCAAGGAAGTCAAGTACTGGGAGGACGGTTTCAACCCTGTGATAGTCTCTTAATCAAGCAAATACTCTTAATAGAGGAGAAAAGGATCCCAAGGTCCATGGTATTTTCCCATTCCATTGGAGAGATTCCATATCTGCACTTTGCACAACTTTATGAGAATCATCGACAACATGATATCTTTGAGCTGCAGATTTGTGTGGAACATTTTAGAGAAGAAGAGAAGAGAGGAAGGAATTCATAGAGTTGAATAGGTTCTATCAGAAGCAGGTTTGCATGGTGGGAATGTCAAATTAGAGCTCGATGAGAAAAAGGCAGGAAGAACAAATGTGCCTCGTAAGGTGTCAATTGGAGGGGTGAAAGCTCGACGCTTTATAAAAAATCATAAAGAGGCTTCCAACAAAAACAATATGGGTAAAAAGGGTCTATGAATATAGAAAATTGCTGGTTGATACAGAACAAGGCATTCGTTCCACATTGAGGGGAAAAAAAGGCATGGAATGCATCGTTTGAATTGTTCCCATACATTCAAAGAATGGGCCTCACAAAAGAAGATGCAGAAATGTGGCGACTAACAAATTTATTAAGGCTTACATAGATGCATGGGGAGAGAGCGAAGTCATGCACTACTTGCACATCTTTTGGGCTCATGCACCTTTGTGACGCTCCCTACAAAATATACGGCACCCGGCCATACACTTCACAGGAAATCCCCCATCCGGTCCTTCGACCGCACGGGCCCTCCGTCTATCCCGCACTCCAGGGTACCCCTAGTGCGGGAAGGGGACACAAAGGTATCTTGCACGCCCTTCCCCTATGGGCCCCTATATCAGCGGAAGCATAACAATGTCAGTACTAGCAATACAATACATCACGCTACATCGAAGGATAGCCCATCCACATATCCATAGCTACAACAGAGATAAACATATGTCATAAAACATGAGGGCTCCTACCCCGGCTCTAACTCATGGGAGAAGTAGACTGACGGTTAGGCCTCAAGATAGAGCAGACCGAGTCATAACAATGGGGAGGCTGGCTCGAGACAATGGCTAGGGTTGACCACTCTATCCGCCCCTCCTGTGCATACTTTGCAGATGAGCTAGATCGGGCTCTGGCATGACTCTAGCCTTCCGGATACATAATCCCATGGTATCACCTATCGAGACTACTCCAGGTTGCATCTCCCCAGTCCATCGCGGCAGGAAGGGTTGCATCTCCTTCCCGAGGTCTAGAGGTTCCACGGGCGGCTGGAGAATCGTGGCGACACAGGATTCTTCCCCGACTTAACCCCCCAAAACAAGAGCTAGGCCGTCACCTGCAGCTCTTGAGAGGCAGGGCAACACCATTGGTCCAGGAGGTGTCGGACCCATGCCCGGCCCACACGAAGTGACCGGCCATAAGCCTAGCCCGCTATGAGTCCCCAGTAGCCGCGCTCAGCAGGGACCCTCCCTCCATCTCGTCTCTAGCCTTGTTATGTAGTGCTGAGTCACAGCATAGCCCCCGTAGCCCGGTGGGTTCCTATGCATAGGCCTTATAATAGGAACTAAAGGGTCTAACTAGGAGCATTACTAAGTAATGGCTGCTATGTCTCTACCCCCCTTCCCAATACAAGAGGAGCAAACATGATCAACCATCATCACATAACTTGATAACATAATAAT